>CM076582.1:1547577011-1548111167 GCA_034641835.2 Pinus albicaulis
GGCAATGTGATACAATGTGTTGAATTTGATGGAACCTGCTTAATGAAGTTGTTCGTGATGGAAATTGACTTGATGAGTTGATCTGATGTATCTACAGATCAGTTCAGAAGTAGCAGAAGAAAGGAATTCAGAAAGTGCCAGAAAAATGATAAATATGATATGTCACAAGGCATACGCGGGTTTGTTAAGGAGAAGTAGCGTATGCACACGGAAAAGTACGTG
Source organism: Pinus albicaulis (assembly GCA_034641835.2). NCBI lineage: Eukaryota > Viridiplantae > Streptophyta > Pinopsida > Pinales > Pinaceae > Pinus > Pinus albicaulis. The sequence goes on from CM076582.1 coordinate 1,547,577,234, forward strand.
CCAAGTTGCGTATGCCCTTTTGCGCTCCAAATTTAGAATACCAAGGGGCATTACCATGGTATTGACCCATTGTATTGAGCGCTATATTATCTATTTGATCTCGTCCAGGAATACTATCAGAAGTGGTGTGGTTTTGGCTCATGGTATTGATAAAGGCTAAACCTATATAAGGAGAAGAAGATCATTGTGCAAAGGTGTGCAAGTGTCTGGGTATTAATGAATACTTCACTCTGAAGTATATCTGCATGGTTGAATTCTGTTCTTAATTGATAGATCTGAATCTATGATGCACCTATGAATATAATGAAGGTTCAAGATCTCTAGATCTAGAAATGATGAATCTCTAAGATGATCTGAAAAGAAGTGATGGAGACCGAGGACAAATCTGATGAAGAAATTGAAGAAATCTGGGTAAGTTCATAGATCTGATATTTTCTGCAAAAATTATCTTTTATAGATCTATACGCAGGTTCATTTCATGAAAAGCACGTGTATACGCGGATCTGGTTCAATAAAAGCGCGTATGGGCAGTTAGGTTTTTCTTTGAAAAATGCACAGGTGTATACGCAAGTTCGTTTCATGAAAAGCGCGTGTATATGCGAGTTTGATTAAATAAAAATGCGTATGGTATCTGAACTAATGATTGCTCAAGGTTGAAAGTGTTTCTGCATATCTATTCTGAAGTTTGGGTTATCTCTGATATTCTGGTTACAGTGGTTTCACTGTTCTGTTTGAAGCATTGGGCGAAGTATATTCGTTGATAAGTGAAGGGTTGTGTTGAAGCTGTTTGATCCAGTTTGAAAATTGATGAAACATGGTCTGCAGTGGTGCTGAGGGTCGAAGCCTTCAGTAAGGGGGTAGTAGCTCCCTTCTAGTGATAGCTGGTAAACGAGAGCAGGAGGTATTAGCTCCCTTCCAGGAGAGGCTGGTAAACGAGAGTAGAGGGTTGTAGCTCCCTTCCAGGAGAGGCTGGTAAACGAGAGAAGGTTTTAGCCTTCTGCAGGTGGGTGCGTACGTGCTGGTATGAGTCTGCGCCAGTACATTGTTGTAAGATGTTTTCTTTATAATAAATATTGAAGACTCAGACGACGACAGTGGTGGTTTTCTCCCGAATTGGGTTTCCACCTAAAATCCTAGTGTTCATATGTGATGCTTTTGTGTGTTGACTTATTCTGTTCTTACTGCACATGTCTACTGCTTACTAAACATCTAATGAATGAATGATGCAATAATCTAAGATAAGAATTATCTGCATAATAAGAAATATGAGCATACGCGAGTTTCCTTAAAGATATCCGCGTATATACGCTAGTTTTGTTCTGTAAAGTAGCGTATGGGTTTTGAGAAAAGAAAAGTAAAAATTTGACTGACAGATCAAGATACTGATTCACCCCCCCTCTCAGTATCTTTCCCAACATTCCTAATAAAGTTCTTACTAGAAAATTATAGATTACAATCAAAACCGCCCTTAGATTGTTATCCAAAAATTACAATTCTAAACAACTTCTAAAACTATCGTAATAGAATCACAGCTGTAGTGTAATAGCTAGAGGATAGAACAACAACAAGTGTTGATGAGATCCAGTCAACGGTACAACTATATCAGCAGTTCTCCAGCGGGTATGTAATAGTAGAGTGTAATAGCACTTTGCTGGCGAGTCTATAACAACAAGGTGTAACAACATCGCTTTGCTATAACAACACACTCTTAACTGCTCCTATGGACCTCGTGCTTGGTATATTTTATGCTATAAATGACATCTGAAAAGACAACACAAAGCCATCGATCTTCTCCAAACATTCACCATCAATTAGTCATAAAAAGGCACGATATATCATAATAATTGGTGAGTTGGCAGAGTAATAAAAAAAAGGTGAAACAACACAAGTTAGGGTAGAAAGGTAGGAAAAAGAGGTAAATATCCTCCCATCGGTTATAGTTATGAGGCAAAATAGGGAAAAAAAATGTAGGAAAAGTGTACAAAACTGGCACCCAACATCTTCCCCCAACTGAAATACTTGCATGTCCTCATGCAAACTCATCTCTCATGGGAATATCTCCAGTGCAGGTTGGTGAGATCATAAGCACTAGTTATATCTTCATCTGCAGACCTGTATCCCTAATTGACCATCAGCTGCCATACCCAGGAATCTGAATCGTACTTACTTAATTCATAATTGATCTGATAATCCTCAATTGGCTGCCAGATCAAAGGAAACTTGAATCTCAATCCCAGCCACAAAGCACCAAGGGATTGTACAATCTATGCATAAGCCAGTACATATGTAACAGCCACCACGAAATTCTTGAATGAGAATGGATCCCCCTTCAATACCTCAGCATTGCTGGCTTCCGTGCGTTTCAAGCACCATGTCAAAGCTCAGCTCTTCATCATTGAGAACTGATTCAAGTAGAAGTTCACAATTCTTCTTCTATAAGTGGTAGATAGTTATTTAATCCTAGGGGTACTTAGCATTCTCCTAAATTTTCATCTTAACTCGACAGCTCGTCCTGGTTCTACCTGAACCCACAATGCCATCTTCTCCTCATCAATCTCCATAGATTTGATGGCCAAATGCAATTCAATCTGATTCTTCATGAAGGAAAAAAATCTCTCAACTAAAGATCTCCCATATAGGAGAATACTATCACAACCATCTGCATACTCACATGTTCACAAATAATATCATGTAAGAATAACTCACACAACAAGCTTTTCTCATCAAAATTGGAGGCACAGAAAAAAAATCTAGAAATGTACGAGTGAAAGAACATAAATAAGGTCTATCCTGCATAACGAATTTAATCTAGAACAAGAAGTAACGTTCCCATAGAAAAATAGGATAGGATGGAGAAGGCCGCCTACAACCTAAAAAATTGAGGGCGAGGTCATTAAGTTTTTGCTTGTCTATGGTGAGGTCCTAAACCTGCCGCTATAACAGCAGCAACTGTTCCTCCTGTTTCTTCAGAGCTTCCTTCTTCTTATAATTAAACCATCCTTTCTTCAATTATTCTTTCATCCATCTTTCATGTAAAATGTCTATTTCTATATGATGTTCCTTTAGTGAAATCGTCCCCTCCCAAACGAAGATTGCTTCCTGCTTCCACTTTTGTAATTCAGAAATTAACAAGATTTTCTCAGAACTCCATCTCGAGATGGGACCCAAAATTCTTCTACATTAAATTTCCACATCAATAATGGGTGTATCAGCCTCTGGTACATGGGGTTGTTCCACCTCTAATGCTGGTTCTTGTGTAACGACAACTTCCTCGATGGGTTCTTGTGTGTCAGCCCCTTTGTTTCCACCTAGAGTAGCCTCTGTGTCCATTGTTGTTTCTTCTACAATAGGAGTGGCCTCCACAAGTTCTTGTGGGTCGGCTTCTAAGTCAATTATTACAGGAGGCTCTACTTTAACTGTTGGTTCTTATGTAGCAGTATCATCAGCAGGTTCTTGCGTAACAGCCTCCTGTTGTTCTGTTTTTTTTTTCATTGGGCTGATATTTTCTCTACAAAATTTATATCCCGCTACTGTTAAATATTGAAAACATGTCATGCATACAGACACTGTGATTTCCTTCCCCTAAGATAATTTCCGCTTTAATTCTTCATTTTCCTTTTTTATATTTTCGAGTTCTAAGAACATGACATTTGTTTCATCCTTACCTGATGAGGAGTGTTGCCTTTCTTCTTCTAAAACTTTTGCTTCTGTCTACTTCCCAGCCGTAGGAAAAGTTTCTGCAGGTATGCTGAATTTCACTCTTTGTTTTGGCCTTCTATCCCCAATTGGTTCATCAATAGTGTCTTTCCCAATCCTAACTCTAGCAGGTCGAGTCTGGGTTTCCACTTCTGCCTGACTTCCTCCTGAAGTCGTGGTCTATTTCCCCCAACTTGTCCTCGGCCTCTTTTTCTTGAATTCTTCCCAAGTTTTTACTTGTTGGCCTAGGGCATCCAACACGTTTAACTTGATGAGTCCGTGATTAGTCACACATGCCTCTAGGTGCGCTACTGTTTTTACTGTTTCCACCATATGCTTGATGTTCCCTAATAAATAGAATGGAAGATTAATCCTTTGCTGGTGCCGAAGGTGATTAAGAAGAGGAAAGTGATAGTTGAACACGATTGTGGATCTACCCTCACAAGTGATATATTTAATTAAACCCAAGGAAAGATCTTCCCAAGGATGAGGAAGTTACAACCTGTCAATTCCTCTCCCTTTCTTCTCCAGTTTTCTTCCCCTTCTAGGAATTCTTCTTTCAAGGAGGGGTCATTGATATTTGTGTTAAACCACCTCCACCCCTCTATTGGTAATGAAGTTACCCAAGCAATTACCTCTTCAGTCACCTCCACTTGCATGTCCCTTACTCGGGTTTGATAATTGTTCAAGTTCTGAGAAAATTCAATTGCCACCGCCTTGTCTGAGCCTTTAAGCTTCTTGAAATACTCAATCCATACATCATCTCTGAATATATGGTAGGATTATGGAAAATTATGCAAGGCATCGATAGAATCCAACTCGTTCCTGACCACTGCTCCACCCGTATCTACTGTTCATTTCTAAATTTAATTCTTGTTGTTCAGCCCCACTATAATATCACTGTGTTTCTAAATTCGCTTCTTTGATGTTCAACCCCACTGTAATATCACTCTGTTTCTAAATTCGTTGCTTCTCGAAGTCTATGCTTATCCTAATCGACGAGTTTACAATGAGGATGCAAGGTTTCAGTTGAGGAGGTTGATGGGAGGTGACGACTTTTACGGATTTACCAAATCATACCTTACACTAATATTCATAAATGGCTCATTATGGAAGGTAATAGGATTTAGTATACATGCTCTTTTCCAACCGGATTCGGTCATCATTGGCAATTATGTTATTAATTAGGTGCATGCGGATTTGATAGATGTTTATGATTACGATTTTTTGCAATGATTTAAAGACATATCCCCTCCCCCACCTTAATGGTGACGACCACCAATGGCCATCATAGGAAGATCATTACTTCTGCCAATTAATGATCAAATCATAAATGACAACGTTTACCTTTTTAATGACATACCTGAGGTGAATTGGAGGAAGATTTTAAATTGGCAACGTCCTGCTTGCAGCGCTCGTTTTGTTGCGTTTGGCCAACACGATTATTGCTATTATGGAATTAATCATAAGAAACAATATTCGTGGCTATCGGCTATTACATGTGTAACAACCAAGATAGCCGTTATATTATTCTTTCAAAAAAAAAAACATAATAATCAGGAGAAATTGGTACAGAAAAGGAAATTACATGAATACCATCATCCTATAAAAAAGATCAGAAAGGGAAGATGATGTTTCAGGAAGAAAAACATGGGTGTAACAGTCGCCACAAGAGTGGCTTTCAGTTGTTACTGGCTGTCTAACTGCGCCTCGGAAAGGGGTTTTCACAGTTAGATTTATTTTTGTTTTTGTTTTTATTTTTTTATTTATTTTTTATTTTATTTATTTATTTTTTAAACAGGTGTAACAGCTGCCACAAAGGTGGTTTTCAATTTCTGCAGTTATTGGAATTTCAATTTTAAGGCTGCATAGGAGAATGTTCCCCTACTGTCATAACATGAAGATCAAAGTCTGCGATAATGTTGACAAATGATTCCTTCGAAACGGGTTGATGATATAACCTTAGACAACGCCCATTAACCAACAACGATGTCTTAGCATTGTCAATGATGACCAATTATAAAGTCCCATTGTCAAAGACCATATCCACTTCGTAAGGACCTAGCCATCTGGTGCAAAGCTTGCCTTTGAAATCTTTGAACCTTGAATCATACAAAAGAGCCCAATCTCCTTTCTGAAATTTTTTATTATTAATTAACCCATCATGCCATCTAGCCCTTTGCTGCTGAATGATCTCTATCTGTTGAATGGCAGCCAACCATTTCTCTTCCAACTCATTGAGTTGGTTTAGTCTTTAAGTCTGTGCTATACTCAAATCCAGGTCAACCTGCAATTCTGTTCTTAATGCCTTTTTTTTCAAACTATATGGGGAATAGGGGATTCTTACCATACATCAATTCATATGGTGAGAAGCCTGTATTATTCATCCATGTTGTCCTATAAGACCACAGTACCTCTGGAATTTTCTCGGCCCAGTTTCTTCGGTGGCTGGCTACTTTCTTTGTTAAGATTCCCTCAATGACTTTATTGGTGCTTTCTACTTGACCATTTTCTTGTGGTAGATATGGTGTAGTGGTTCTATGATGGATTCCATAATTTTCAACCAATTTCTTGATCAAATGAGATGTGAAATGAGGCTCCCCATCTGTCACTATCTCTCTGGGTATCTCGAAGCGAACAAAAATATCTTGAAATAAGAAGTTTGAAACAAATTTCTCTATTGCTCTAGTTAGTGAGTTTGCTTCAACCCATTTTGTGACATAATCGTTGCAGACCAATATGTATGATTTTTGTTGTGATGAAGGATTAATTGTTCCCACAAAGTCTAGGGCCCGTTTCTCAAATGGTTCTATCACTATTTGAGGCTGTAACGACATCTGATCTGATTTTAGAGGTTGGCCCATCCTTTGGTAGCTATCACATCCTTTCAAAAAATTCTTGGCATCCTGGAATATAGTTGGCCAGTAATACCCTGTTGAGAGTAATTTATGTCCTATCCTCTTGTTAGCGAAGTGTCCTCCACAAGGTTCCTCATGAAAATCCTTCAAGATCTCAAATACCTCATCTTCTCTAACACATCGCCTAATCTGGAAATCTAGCCTGATGTGATAGAGATTGCCTTATATCCAGGAGTAGGTAGCACTTTGTTGTATAATGTTCCTTATTTCCTTGGAAGACAATTGGTGTGGGAATTTTCCCACAGCAAGGTAATTGGCTATATCTGCATATCATGGTGAGTGAGTAGAGATGGAAAAAATATATTCATCTGGAAAATAATCCTCAGTGGCAGTGCAGTCATAACTTATAGTTAACCTAGAAAGGAAATCAACAACTACATTATCTTTTCCAGGTTTATCTAAAATAGTAATATCAAATTCTTATAACAGAAATAATCATCATGTAACTCTACCATTAGTAACAGGCTTTTTCACTAAAAATCAAATTTCAGCATGGTCAGTGTGTACAAATACTTGGTACTCGGTGATGTAGTGCCGAAATTTGTTGATAGCATGCACTACTGCTAGGAATTCCTTCTCAGTAATAGTGTAGTTGAGTTCTGATGGATTTAAGTTCTTGCTGATGTAATAAAGGCATAAGGTTTCTTCTCCTCCAGCTGCCCCAAAACAAACACCCACAACCATGTCAGATGCGTATGTAGAAATATGAAACGAAAATTCCCAGTTTGGTCCTTGTAAAACAGGTGCTGCTGTTACACAGTTTTTCAACTTTAAAAAGGCTTGCTCACACTTCCTTGTCCACATAAATTCTGTATCTTTCATGAGTAATGAAAATATAGGAGATGCAATATTTGGAAAGTTCTCTACAAATCTCCTATAATATCCTGCATGTCCCAAAAAACTACGTACCTCTTTCGGAGTCTTAGGGGTCAAGATTTTCGAGATTACCTCAATTTTTGCAGGATCTACCTTGATTCCATCTGCCGAAATGAAATGTCCCAACACAATTACCTTGGTCATCATCATGTGGCATTTTTCCATGCTCAGAGAAACATTAGTTTGTTCACAACGTTCCAACATTTTTTCCAAGTTAGCTAATGTTGTCTTAAAGGCATCTCCATAGGGTGTAAAATCATCCATAAATATTTCAAGACAATCATTCAAAAGATCAGAAAAATACCCAATATTTCCCTCTGAAAGGTTATTGGTGCATTACAGAGGCCAAAGGGAAGGAATCTGTACGCAAAATTACCCCATGGGAAAGTGAAGGTTGTCTTGTCTTGGTCTTCTGGGAAATATGTATTTTATTATAGCCACTAAACCCATCTAGAAATGAAAATAATTTTTTTCTAGAAAGAGTGTCCAAGACCTGATCAATGAATGGTAAAGGAAAATGGTCCTTTTGAGTGGCCTTGTTAAGTTCTCTATAGTCAACACAGACTCTCCATTTCCATTCTTCTTTGGAACTATTACTAGTGAAGACACCCACTGACTGTCAGAAATGGGGTAGATGAAATTAGCATTAAGGAGTTTGTTATGAATATTTTATTAATTATTAGTTAGATTAGTTATCTTAGGTTATTAACTGAAAAGGCATGATCAAAGATCATGCCTCTTCACCAAGGGACACCTTGAGGCTATTTAAAGTCTAGGCGATCCCTCATTGTAATCATCTCTTATCTCTTCATCATTAATAATATATATTTATCAAGTTTACCAGAGTTTTTACACTCCATTGGTATCAGAGCTAGATGATAAAATAGATAAGTTAAGTCAGACACAATCCCCGATCTCTCCTGACAGGGAACAATCTCAACAAAACAATGCCACAGATTCAGGGAACTCAGAAGAGCAGCCGGAAAAAGCTGATTTCCCACATCACCAAGAAGATACAGATGTTTGTAAACAGCAAAATGTTCCATTCCCAGACTTGGACGAAACATATGAAGCGACAAACACATCCGAAGCCACTGATATAACGACAGAAGCTGTTGAGGCCTTCGGTGATGAAGCAGATATGGTTGTTAAGAGTGAAGCATGTGATGATGAGGAGAAGTTACATCGGACAATAATTGTTGGTAACTTACCTCTAACTCTAAAAAGGAATCACAAAAAATCACTAGAAGAACAAGGATTAGCTGGGAAACATGAAAAAGTATTCCAAGATTTACCCATAAAGGTGCCTTCTGATAGGAAAATCAAACATCCAATAGAAGTCAAGACAGTATCCAACTCTGTCGATATCAGATCGTTTTACTATCCACATCACCAACAGATGGAGCTTGAGAAGCTACTTCACGATCTTTTTAAAATATGGGACGCAAGAGCTCATCGCTTGAGGAAACCAGACATTCGTCAACATTGTCCATCATTACGTATGCTTTGAGGACAAAGCATCTTTAAGAGAGGGGCAATGTTATGAATATTTTATTAATTATTAGTTAGATTAGTTATCTGAGGTTATTAACTGAAAAGGCATGATCAAAGATCATGCCTCTTCACCAAGGGACACCTTGAGGCTATTTAAAGTCTAGGCGATCCCTCATTGTAATCATCTCTTATCTCTTCATCATTAATAATATATATTTATCAAGTTTACCAGAGTTTTTACACTCCAGAGTTTATGCAATTATTCTTTCACTGCCTCCTTAAGTGCGGGATTCATTTGGTGCCGAGGTTGTCTAACTGGTTTGAAATCATCTTTAAGGTAAATGTGGTGACTGCATAGGCCAGGATGGATTCATTTCATATCCATATAGTCCCATGTAAATGCTTTTTTGTATTTCTATAACAGTTGTATCAACAATCTGTTTTGTTCAGCAATCAGGTTAGGATTCATGTTTAAACATTTTCCAAGTTTGATTTCAACGGGATCGTTGATAATGTGTGGAGTTGTTTTCAAATGTTCAATAATTGCATCATATTCCTCATCTTCTTCTCCAAAATATCTAATGGAGGAAACAAGGAATGAATTATTAATAAAACCATTAATGATATCGTCCTCCGTTTCATCCTTAAAGTATTGTTCTTTTCCAAGCGTGAGAAGAGGTAGGGACAGATCAGATTTAGGTGCAAATTCATCTCACCAGGGACTACTCGAATTCATATGAGGTTTTGCTGGAGGATAAGGTTCAGGTTCTGAGCGGCCTGTCGATATGAGATCACCATAGATCCGGACCTACATCCGATATATGCGTCTGCAGTGGCCAACCATAGTCTTCCCAAGATTAAAGGATGACTCCCCAGGTTGGATTTGGTTTGTAAAATGATAAAGTCAACTAGATAGTTCCGGGAAGCCACAATGATAACCACATCTTCTATCATTCCCTCAGGCTTGACACAAGACCTATCTGCTAATTCAAGCATAGTAGTTGTAGGTCTAAGTCCATGGAGTCCTAGAGAGATGAAGAGGTCTTTAGTCATGACATTAATAACTGCCCCTAGATCAATCAAAATATTGATTATTGGATGATTGTCAATATGGACAGTCACTGTAGGGTTCCCTGGGTCATTATATTTAGTCAACAAAGGTTGATCAATCATAAGATCGAACAATTTCCCCATGACATGGATAGTAGCAGGGTATTTAGGTTTCCTTCCAGTATTTTGATGCATAGATCCCTCACTGTTTTAGCATATATATGCACTTCTTTAAGAGCTTGTAACAACAGGATTCGTACATACAAATTTTGCAACTCCTTGAGGAATTCGGATTCAGTTTTTGAGACCAGCCCATTTTCAGTTAATCGTTGAGGGTATGGGGGGTTCTGAATGCTAACAGCTGAGTCAAATATCACATATGTACTAGCCTTACTTGGATTTGATGCTTTAAGAACAACATATCCTCTTTATCTGGCTGCTACAGATGTAACAACGGGTGCTGTATCAACTGTTAAATGTGTAATAACTGCCTCAAAATTTTCCATATCCTTCCTAGGTGATTCACATTCTTCAGTAATAATGGGAGTATGTTTAGATCTGATTACTTTCCTTGATCGAAGCCAAACCTCGTTAAGTCCAATAGGAGTAATAATATAAGTCTGGAGGGTAACCAAAGAATCCATGCTCTGGGCTGCCTTATTATTTGGATTGGGGTTAGGTTGCACAGGTAATTGGGGTTGGACAAAAGGTGTAGGATTTTGAATAGAAGGTAGTTGTAACTGCTTCTGTTACATTGGAGTCGGAGGGGGTACTTGACCTTGGCCATTTCCTCTCTAGTTATGACCCCAAGGATTGGGTTGTGATGGAGGATATTGCATCGGTGGAGGAGATGGCCACTAGTTCCATGGTGAAGGAAATTGTGTTGAGGAAGGAGTAGGATATTTCCATGGGTATTGTTGACTATTATAAACATTATTCCAAGGATAAAAAGAGGAAAAATATGAAGGCATACCTGTAGGTTGCAACTGCCATGGTCTCTTTGATCTGATGAAATAAGAAGATTAAACGTCCTCACTTGATTATTGAAGTACCGCCTTCAGTTTGGGCAACTCACGACATTGATTTGTAGAGTGAGCCAACTCACAGATGTTGCACATGCTAACACTATTCAGTCCACATTATCTTTCCAAATGTTTCTTTTTGCATTGGGGGTAGAATATTGCTAAGTATTCTTCAGCTTCTGCTTGTGCTTTCTTTACTTGTACCGTGGTGATTTGGGCAGAGAGAGTGCCAAGGAGATCGGTTTTAAAATCCTCAGATAGGTTACCAATCTCTACTCTGGTTACTCCTCAACTCGTGGACTTCTGTATCTGTAGTGAAGGGTCCTGGACTGAAACTCTATCCTTACCCAATCCTCTTGACCTATGCAGGAAAAGCTTCATATCTCATCAAACATTTTTTGTGATATGTCTCCTTTTCCCATTATGTTCAGATGCTCCAGAAAATCATTTCTTATAGCTCTTAAAAAAATCGGCTTTCAAATTTCTGTATCTAAGTTAATAAACCTAGACCTCTGTAAATTGTAATGAAATCGCTCCAAATAGTCTTCCAGGCTTTCCTCCTCCTTTTGTGCAATTCTGAAAATCTCATCCTTCAAGTCCCTAGTTCGACAGTAATCTTGATACTTAAAGAGGGAGGCCTCTCTCATATCGTTCCAAGTTCGAATCGTGCCAACACCCAGTCTCATGAACCATCTTAATGTTGCTCCCTTAAGAGTAGCAGGGAATAATTTGAGTTTCCGGGAATCTGAAGTGTAGTCACAACCTCTACACAACACATCAAATTTGAACAAAAAGGTATCAGGGTCTTCAACAACCATCCCTTGAAAGGATGGTAGGGATGATAAAGGAATATTCTTCATAGGAGCCTCATCCCATGTTACTACTATTGGTAATTCAAAAGTAACAGAGCTATCTATCTTGACATTCTCGTCCCCCATGGCTGATTCTTCCTGATAGGATGAATTGACCTTGGAGTGTACTGGAGATTGACAATAAAAGGATCAGGTTGTTCTAGGACCAACTGTTTAACAACAATACCGACTTCCAATTGATGATCAACTGAATTTTGTTCCTCAGGTCCTTGATGCTCCCCACTGGTTTCTCTGTGTCCTTCAATTCTCAGATCCTGATCAACTATTTTCCACTACTGTTTTGAATATGGAGTTTTGATGTTGGAAGTGGATATGTTGTTCAAAGGATGGTGAGGTCCAGGCACGGAAGGCACCAATGGTCCAGGCCTTGATATGGTAGCTGCTTTATATGGTATTTTCTTCCTATTATCTCTGTATGACATGGACTGTTCCTTTTCTGCCCTTGAAATTATATCTCCAAAGAATGTCTTTCTTCCCAAATCTGCACTTTTATTTCCTTCTTACGACCCGTATTTCCTGTAGTCAATAGAGTGGGGGGTGTTTGTAGATGTTTATGTTGTCCAACCGGAACACATGGGCCCTATGTGTATCAATTCATCTTATAAGTGCTTCAGTTTCTACAGCAGTAAGCCTGCCCAAGTTTTTTATAGCGATGCGCAGGTTCTTACCTCTCGTCTTATCGCCCAACGACTATATAGCTGAAGGCACCCTAAAAAAAACCCAAAATTCGACTCCTAAGTGTCCCAGCAAGACATTGGTGAGCCTGCTCAAGTTTGTTAGAGCGATGCGCAGGTTCTTACCTCTCGTCTTACTGCTCGGCAATTGTGTCACTAGAGACACTCTAAAAAAATAAATGCTTAGAAATTCAATCTCCTAAGTGTCCCAACAAGACATTGGTGAGCTCGCTCAAGTTTTTTAGAGTGATGCGCAGGTTCTTACCTCTCGTCTTATTGCCTGACAATTGTGTCGCTGGAGACAATCTATAAAAACACACAGAAGTTGCACTTTTAAGAAAAAACTTTGATTGATTGGATCGTCATTGCCATCCCCGAAAATGATGCCAAAATGTTGGGCTCTATAAATCATTGTTAAATGACTAAACAACACACATTAATTATCAATCGAGGGACATCTTTTATGTCAATGACAATTGCATTGTCTGCGCCGATACACCAACTAGAATAAATTCCAAAGAAAATAAATCGTTGCTAAAGTAAATGATGGAAGTAAATCACTTATGCAGAAATAAAAGGATCTATAAGACTGGAATCACACTTCAATTAATCAGTTCTAGCACGTGACACAACATGTAACCAGCTGGTGTCTCTATTATCATATGTGTAGAAGCATACAAAGTATTGAAATTGAAGCAGATATATTCACAACTGAACAACGACAACAACACTCTACTAATACATAAACTAAAATATAAATACATACACACAACTACTTTAATCACTGAAATCGCTGCTAAGAAGGAGGGCCCTTCCTCCCTAGCAGGGCACAGGTAGAGAAAGAACTTAACGAAGACTAAAGTTAATAACGCATGTTACAACAATAACTGGATAATCTGTATTAATATGAACACAATTATAGAGCCAAAATAATGTTGTTCTCTGCTAACCTTTCAACCTCTAGGGCTGAGAACTATATAGCGGTTACATCATAAAATCAAGGGATAGATTAGTCATGAGAACCTTACTATTCTCATGCTGATCGAAATAGAAAATTTATAGTTATAACCACTTCTTAATAAAGTTCTGAATAGAAAATTATAGATTACAATCAAAACTTCCCTTAGGATATTATCCCAAAAATACAATGCTAAACAACTTCTACAACTATCGTAATAGAATCACAGCTATAGTGTAACAAATAGAGGACATATCAACAAAAAGTGTTGATGAGATCCATTCAATGGTAAAACTGTATCAACAGTTCGCCAGCAGGTCTCTAGCATTTTTTTGGTGGGTCTGTAACAATAAGGTGTAACAACATCACTTTGTTGTAAAAAAACCCTCTTAACTGCTCCTGTGGACCTCATGCTTGGGATCTTTGGTGCTATAAATGACGTCTGAAAAGACAACACAAAGGCCATCAATCTTCTCCAAACATTCACCATCAATTAGTCATAAAAAGACACGATATATCATAATAATTGGTGAGTTGGCAAAGTATTAAAAACAAGGTGAAACAACACAAGTTAGGGTATAAAGGTAGGAAAAAGAGGCAAAGATACTCCCATCGGTTATAGTTATGAGGCAAAATAGGGAAAAAAATGTAGGAAATGTGTACAAAACTGGCGCCCAACATCGAGCATATCAAAATATGGCCACACGAATATGTCCTTATATGTATGTAACATGACTTTGTATGAGGCCACCTCCTTTGGGGAGAATGATGCCCCCAAAAATATTTCTTTGACTATGCGAGAATTATTTAAAATATCTACCCTAATGGTAGGTGATATATTTGACATATTCCTCTCCTCGAATGCATCTAGTGACGGGATGGGATTTTTAAACCTATCTACCTGCCCTGGTGGTAGGAAGCCCTTTGATTATATTTTGGAAATATCAAGACTAGGTGCATCAATAGGAACAAATTATTTTTTAGGTATAAAAAATGAATGGTGATGCATGGAGTCCCATGGACATTCACGTTCCATCATGGCCTCTAGAATATCTTTGTTTGAGTGAAAAATATTATCTAATGTTGAAATGGGTTATGCAAGGACATGAGGGTGGAGTTCAGTCATAGCTATGTTAATAGACAAACAAGAATATGATTCAGTGGTTGATGTCATAGAACCTAGCGAAGTTGAAAATGTGTAGATTCGATGGGTCTACATGGTTGTCGGTGGCACCAATGCTGTGGTGGGTGTAGCGGTTGAGATGGATGGGTTGTTTTTTGGTGGAGTTTTGTAATCCCAGTTCTACATTCACATGAGACTATCTTCCCCTATCATGTAAATGTCATGACTTGAGGTATTTTGGGAACCCCCTCTAGGAGGGTTCTGATGTTGTTGGGAGGGTTTTTTCTGAGTGTTAACCACTCGATGATGGGGGAATGGGTTCCTCATTACTGCAGTTTTTTGGTTTTTCCCTCCCTGCCTCCTAGCTTATTTCATTTGTTTCAACTCAGAGAGTTGAGGGAAATGATGGGTATAGTGAGTGTATTCTCTACAGATGGAACAAGCGTGATTAGTCCATAGATTTGTGTTGTTATTTTTCCTTTGTGGGTTTTTATTGGTTTATCCCTGGTTTTGATTCCTGTGGAGGTTGTTGTTGATTGATGACCCCCTAACCAAACTCTCCCTTTGAATTTCTCTTTGATTTTTTCTTAGTAGTGTTTAGTGGATTATCTAATTTTGGCTATCCAAATGATTGTTGTTGTTTAGTGAGAGAGGGATGCACTAGATTAACCCCTACATTATCCTATGCTAGTGGGTTATTCTGTTGAGGTGCAAGGAAAAGGAAATACTAATTTCCTTGTCCCTGACTAGCATATGAGTTATGAGAAGGGGGAATCACTTCCACATTCATAGGGGGTATTGGTTTCCCTGAGGGGGAGGATATGGGCTACCCTCCATGGGAGGGTATTGGCCACCCTTCGTTTGAGAGTATTGGCCACCCTGCATGGGATGGTATTGGTTAATCGGCATAGCGAAGTTCTACATATGCATGTATTGACCAGGGTAATATCTTGTATGTTGTAGTGGCAGTGTTGCAGGTGTAGTATCGAATTATTGGCCACTGTACGAGTATATAGGATACTGGTAGGTGTTGTCAGGTTGGTTTTGAGATATTGAGCCAATCAATCCATTGGAAACCTTGGATGTGGCTAGTGTCTCTTGCTTAAAAGTTTGCAGGCGGGGGGCATCTAGAATAACCTAGTAGAGATATCTAGACTATGTGTATATGAGCTCTAATTGCTGAGCTTTGTTGATGGCCTCTTCCTTGTTTTTTGGGGATGAATTTTTCATGTGTTTTGATATTTACAACATGAGAGATCTCAAAAATAGGTTGAGGAGGAGTTTGGATTTTAAGTGTGCTTTGCACAGGCTATGGTGTTTCCTCCATTCATGGATGTGGTCTAATATGTGCATAGTAGGTGTTTGTTTGAAATGGGTAAGGATTTCCAAGCCCGAGTCTTGACGGAACGAGAGCTAGAATTATGTAAGGAAATTTATGGCTAGATAACCAAATTTTCCATGTGTCCTATAATGTTTACTTATGTACCATTTTTCCGCAACTCCTACAAGGGTGCATTGAAACAATATTAGGCGAATAGTATCTTCTGTGATACTATTTGATGAACACCAAAGGTGAAAGGTCATGACATGGTTTCCGAGGTCTTCTCCTTGTTTCCCCTAAAATTTTGGTACATCAAAAGGTAACTTGGTTGGTATAGGTGGCCAATTTGGGCCATGTGCGATAGGGCCATTGGTTAACTGGCTTAAATCAGGGAGATTTAAGGAAGCTAAAAATGGGACTTGAAATTTGTTCACTAACGCGAAATGATTTTGAACAGCTATATGTAAAGGGGTTCCTTATGGGGAATTATGAGAAGGGATACCCTGGTGGGTGCCTCTTGGATTATCCGGAGGGGTGTTATGTAGGCTTCCAAAAGGAGTAGCGTGTGGGGTCCCTTGCGAGGTAGTGAAAGGGGTGGTTTGATGGGGAGGGATCCCAAGAAAATTTTCACTGATAAAGTCATATCATATAACTATGGTTGTGTGGCGTCTTCTAATCCTAAATGGCAAGAGATCTGGAACACCTCCCGGTAATGAAGGAGGTTTTGAAAATTTCTAGATCGACAGGGAGTCATGGGGTCCCATATGGTGTTGAGTAGAGTGTGTGTTTCTTCGTGCGATTAAGGGAAGGAGATAAATATCAAGGAAATAAAGTCACATGCATAATACAAAGCAAAAACAAGATGATTACTTTCCTTTTATCTTAGGCTATGTGATCAATCAAACAAAAAATAATTTTTGTTTGTTTTTGTGTATGATAAAAAATCCTATGAAGACATAATCATCCTTGACATTCTCAAAGTAACTGGGCCTTGCGAATATATCTTTTGATGTATACTTTGGAAACGTCCCGAATGAATTGGTGATGCTTTCCAATAGCCGAAGAATCAACCAAGGTAACGAATGAGGCTTTAGTGCTTCCCACACCTCCACCTGTAGTGATGGATTCCCTAATTTTGGCCACTAATATATATTCTTCCCATGTGATAAATTGAGTCTTTAGCTTCTTGATAGTCAGTTACCAGTACCGAGCACTAGACAGGTCGAGTTGCCTTGAATAGTATCACATGCATTGAACCTAAGTCGAACCCCCTCTGAATCGGGTCTCTAAATTGCTTGGGTAGTATTTTCGTGGGATGATGAATAATTTTAAGCACCCTAAAAGTCAACTTCTATGTCAAATATGTAACATGATCATGGAAGATTATAGGATGCCTGCCCCTGATGGTCCTAACTTGAACTATAAATTCCCTTGTGTCCTTTGTTGGGAGATTTAGTTGGTTCAATTTATGGTTGATTTTAGGAGTCTTAATTTTCTTGGGGTGTGAGATGGTAAGAAAAAATAAGCTAAGTACAACAATCTCCGTAAATTGGATGCCTTATTATATAAAGCTTACAAATTCTTAGTGTGTGGTGAATTGAACATACAAAGTGTGATGAGATGTGGATATATGATGATCCCTTACAATATCCCCTAATTACATGAAGTTTTGATTGTTCCTTGCACGGAAAATAAATGATGCACATATAAAAAACCACTTACTCTTTTCTTATTACATTATGTGAGTTGCAAAAAAGGGAGATGGAAACTCAAGTGCCTTAAGAAATTTTTCATATGCCAACCCAACTTTGTCTAAAATATGCAAGGGAAGAAAAAATTACTTACTTTCTATAGTAACACTTGCTAGTCCTAGTCCCAAAAACTAATGAAATAAAAATGATTTGGTTAGTAACAATACTTGTGGATGATGGGCCACTTACTCTGCTAATTAAGCTATGTGGCTTGAAAAAAATAGAAAAATAGATTGAAAAATATATGTGGAATTTGGCCAGAATAAAATTGTATCTTGTTATGGTTTTCCATGGCCTATTTATATATAATTTTTTTGAATCCATATTCCCTCTCTTAGTTCATGAATGATAATGACTTATGAGTAGAAAAATATGATTCCATTGAGGGATTCATATATTCAGGGCGACTCGAATTCTGTTGTCCTTGACTAGAACATGTCAGGGAATTATCTTCCAAGCATGGTAAGTGGTCATGAATTTTTCTGAGTCGAGTTTTACTTCGACCGCGTGAATTTTGAAGAAAAATTCACGTGGTTGTATTTTATTCCTTAAAATATGTCATGTGGTCCAATTTTTATATATGAGACCTTAGGAGAAATTAAATTTTTGAACTTTCATAATATCGTCAGTTGGAAAATCTTCACCTGTACGTTTTTCTGGACTACCTTTGGTATATTTTAGAGTGTACGGTTTTCTGGTGTTAACAGGTAGTCTTCTAAGTGGTATTGTAGGCCTAGTTAGGGTCCTATAATATAGGGATAATATTGTTTTGTATTACTATTCATTTCGGGGCCTTTTGTAAAATTTAAATTATGTTTTCATGAGTCTCATAGTCTAAGGGGTCTTTTTGGTTGACATAATTTTCCCTATTTTAACCCTACCTTTGTCCTAACTATGCTACCTAAACCTCTGTTTCAAAATTAAATTAAAACCTTTACACATGTTTCTTGGTCGTTTTGTAATTTTGTTAGATATGGATTATAGAGGTTTATTATTCATTAAAAAGCTTGAATAGGTTATGTTTCTTTGTAACTTATCGATTTCTAATTCCTTAAGTTGTGGTGGGTTAATGTCATTAATCAAAATTAGAGTTTGGTTGGTGCAGAATCCGAAGCTCCTGTACCGGGTGGAAATTTGGTCGTTTCATTTTGTATCACCTCTAAGAATATCACATTTGTTGAATAATGGCACACACCTCTCATTGAGGTTTTGTTCCACTTTATGCATCAAGCATTGGAGCATTATGGATGCTAAATATGGAGGTTCGCCATTGTCCAACACATTGTCCTATTAATTTTCTCATTGTGGCCCAGAGCTGAGCACTTTATGTATAAATTAGGGATTCTAGGATAGGTTTAGCTAGCGTTACTTTGAATAACTATGATATTCTATGGTTATAAAATTTTGTAATCTTGTATTGCCCTGTCCCTCTGGGCTGGATCCATGGTTTCATGATGTACATTTGAAGACGAATTTTAATAAAAGAAGTAGCTAATTCCAGTTTTGTTCATTTCCAGTTCTTGTCATTACTTGTAATGTTTCCTTCGTGCAGTTGATTTCAGATATTTTATGAAGGGAAACGAGCTGGTTGGCTAGGGCCCAACCAACCTAGGTCGTTTTCCATATATTTCGTGGTGTGTTAGATCTAGTATGATGGTGTGAACATGGTAATTTTATTTACTTGCTTGAGGTTGCATATTAATGAAACCCTTGTGAATTTTTTCATGCATCATCTCAGATCTGAGGATTAATTATGTGGTGTGTTGGGTTGATTTTATTTTCAGTTCAATAGGATTTTATTTCTTCCTGAAAGCATCACACTTTTATTTCCTTCTTTTGAGATAATTTTTTGAGCTATTTCCCAAAGGTTGAGTTTTTTTGTATGTTTAATGATTTCAGTTGATTTATTTCCTTACACCATAACGTGCCCTCATGTGAATGCAATTTTTGATTATATATTGATAACTTTGTGTATGAAGTTAAGACTGTAATGATCCCCCTCACATAAGCATAAACGAAATATTATTGAGTATCAGAATTCTTATGGAATTCTTTTGGGCTTAAAGGTTTTATGAAACTTATCTTATAAACAGAGCATATTTATTACTATGACAAAAATCTGAAGAGGGTTGAGTTTTGTCTTTTGGGTAGCGTACTTTCATTTCAAGCACAAGTGTCTTTTCCTTTATGCTAGTGTGAGAATTTCTTCCGGTCTCTGCAGTCCTTTTCATAAAATGCTTGATTTGGATTGAGAGTCTCTTTCATTAACGTTCAATTTGAAGATTTCCTTTTTTTTTCTATTCATTTCCAGTTTACTAGTAATAACATATGAATACATGAGTGAAGGTTGACTGGAAGTAATTTTGTTCTAGTGTAGGAATTGTGAGTTCTTAGTGCAGGAACAGTGAGTTCTTAGTATAGGAATATAATGTTCTAGTACAGGAACATGATGTTCTAGTACAGGAACAAAGCATTCTAGTACCAAAACAAAGTATTTCAGTACAAGAACGTAATAATTGTTCACATACATGAATGGGACATTTTCAGTAAAGTAAATAGTTTTAATAAGTATAATAGAAAATAATTCATTTTGTTTTCTTGGAATTGAAATTCAATCACAAGAACATATTTTACCTTTCAAGGTATTTATTTAAGATTATTTGCAAGGCAAGATTTAATTTATTTTGTCAAATTTTGTCAAAAATTTTCTTTGAGTGATTCCAGTACCCAGAGTGGGTTGGTGTTGTTTTGCTGAAAGGTTTTCTTTGCAATTCATTTTCCTTTTGGTTATGTGAAATTTAATTAGTGGAATAGAAGTAGAATTTACAAAATTTAAAAATAGAAGTCTTTAGCATTTCCTATGCTCCTCCTTGAAGCTTACGTGGCCATAGTTTGAAAAATTAAGTGTTGAAGGATTTTTACTGAATTGTAACTCCGACACCCAACATGTCTTTGTACAAAAGGGTCAAATTTAGTCAAAGGTTCATTGCAAATATTTGTGTAAAAAAGGGTCATGTCATGGGGAAATTAGTTCTCATAAATTAGTTTTTGGTGTCAGGTCAATCATGTCAGTTGGTTGGAGAGTCAGTAGTGTCATATCAAGTTCATTATTACAAAAGTACCCTCTCATTTCATCTCACTTACATCATTCAATATCCACCATCATAACAAGAAGAAGGCTTTGGGTGTCATAAAAATTCAAAATTGATTGAAACTTCTCTCATTTTCTATCATTTGAAGTCTGGTTTGAGCTCTAGAGAAAGCTGAAGGTGAAATACAACATTGAGAAGGCTGAAGGAGAGGTTGCAAGTCGATTTCAAGTAGTTGCTGAAAATTTGCTGTAGAAGTGATCTGCTGCTACACAACTACTGCATAAGTAGTGACACGGAATAAAAATTTTGAGTAAGAGTTTTTCTCTCTTTTGTTCAATTTTAAATGTTGCATTAAGCTTATTGAACACCCTCCAACTAGTCTCAAAGTTTTCAGAAGACCCGAAGTATACCAACCTTGGATGTGCATTCACATTTGCTACCCATTTGTTGCGCAAGTTGCATAGTCCCTCATTTTGGTGAAGTGTGGGATTTTTGTAGTTTTGGAATATTGATAAATTGTTACAAGGATTTTTTATGCGTTAATATTGATATTCATCCATTTTGAAGCAGAAAGACCATCATAAGCGCGAAATGATGGACTTCCTGCGAATCTGCTATGCAACTAGATAGTTAATATTTTTCCGTTGCAAATTCAAACTTTGACTTCTAGAAGAAATTTTGATCGAATGAATAGGTGGATAATATACTTAGGATGTGAAATCTAATTTTTTTAGTAAATATTCCATTTGTTTTATGTTTTAAGCATAGATTGGAGATGAGTAAAACAATCCCTATTTTTCAGCAAGTTGAGAAAGAATTCAATGTATCTAGATGACGAATAATATTCCTTTGAGGAATTCAACCTTGCTTGGTGGAGAGGGAATATTTTGATGTATTTAATATGTAAAAACTAGGGAAAATGTTCTATTGGGAAGATTAGAGAGAAACATAATTTTGTGCACTGTATTTTATGAAAATTTTTCTAATGAATGAATGAAAGACAAAAGATGATTTGCAGGGATTCCTATATTAGATTTTGATGGTGTTTTTGCTTCTTCATTCTTGTAATTTTGTCTTGTGTGTCTACATACCTTAAATGCATGTCTTCTTTCTTGGAAAAACCTGATTTTTAACTCAGAATTCATCTTAATGGTGCTCTGACTTAGTTTTTCCAGGTGATCTATGTTTTCATATTAAATCAACATTTATAATTAATCTATAGTGTTGATGTTGTATGTGTTTTCTTCCACCTTTATTACACTCACCCTCCTACAATGATTTAACTTAGATTTCACCACCAATAATTCCTACCTTGACCTTGTGGATAAACCCTTTCTTTCTTCATCATATCACTAGAAAAAAAATTAATTTGACATGATCCCATGCCCAATGGATCTGTCTCTTTATTCATCAACAAACATTTGAAAAACATACTTTATTTAACATTATACCTAGAGACTAATATCAAATCCGCTGAGCAACATAAGTGAGAGAGCCCTCTCTAAGGCTATAAGGGATAGATTCTAGCCTAAATGTGGTTTTTTGGTTACCTCTGAATTTGATCTCCTCGGCCTAGGGAAATTTATGGAGTGATAATATTCTGGCACCGTTTCCGGGGAACAAAATATTTTATCTTCTCTGGGAAAAATCATCAAAGTTTCATATTCAATTGTTGATGGTGGAAAACAGTCAAACATATGAAGGCTAAAAAAATCACCTAGCAACTCCAATCAAGTTTTAGCCTAATCCAAAAAATCCATTAGCAGCAAGATTCATACATCATGGTTTCAATAGACACTCGTTTAGATCGAGATGAATCACAAACCTACAAGGTATTCCCATATGCACCACGTTAATATTACATGATTTCAAAACAACATGCCTTATGTAGATTGGAAAGATAATTTTCCAAAATTCAGAGATCACGCAAGAGATGATGTTGCTCTTCATTTGGTTAAATTTGACATGCATGTATGTAGACTCAATGTTCAATTTCATGAGGATTTCCTAATGAATATGTTCATGGTATCCTTGGAGGGAAATGCACAATCATGGTACGAAAGATTTCCAAATGGTTGCTTGTATTCTCTTAGATATCTTCATATTGTATTTTATGAGAGATATAAATAATGTCATCCTTCCTTGTTTATGGTCAAAGACTATTGCACACATTTTGAAAATTTTATTGAGAATTTGGAATTTTTTTATGAATATGATCAGTTTATGGATGATGAGATTGCAGAGGATATTCATGAGAACCATTTTAACCAGGAATAAGATGTAGAAGTTAGCTACCATGAAACTCAAGAAAAATCTTAGCAAGTAGTTATTTTTCCTCTGGCTGAAAAATAAACAAATTTTCATCACAATGACATGCTTTCTCCTAAACTTTCCGAGGAAATTCAACAACCTTTAGAAATTCTTGGAGAACTATAAAACAATTAGGTCAATTATAATGAAGAATCGGTGCTTACATACGAAAATCATGATTCATCCACTAAGTTCAATAATAATGTTAAACAAGTTTTTTTTCTTGAGTTTGATGAACATATTCAACAATTTTCAAATGACCAAGAAAGGGATAAGGATAGTAGATCTGTTTGTTATTCATGTCATTTATTTTGTAATTTTTCATCTTATGAAAATAATTACCCAGAGTTGCAAGGAAATAATGAATAAGAGCATATTGTTCTAGACCCCCTAGATGTAGACATTTTTGTTATTCAAGATGTGGCTACCTCAATTGAAGATCTTCAAGAACACACAAACCTTGCCTCTAATTTGGATGATAGGAAAGAATAAATTTTCGCATTGAAATTTTATAAGGATCAACCGTGCAGTCATCAAGGAATATGGTGTTAGCACTCCGTAGTTTTCCTAGACTGAGGAGGAAAATTGCAGAGGTAATCACAAACCACTTGCATAATTAGAAACTAGCCCTTCCAATATTAGACAGGAATATCTCTATATGGATTACAATCAATCACATTCTTATATTTTAGGCTAGGTATCAAATTCAAGAAATTGGTTTTAAAATTGTGGTTGCAAAATGAAGGAAAAGTCCATTGGGCATGGAGTCACAAGGATGTTCAATAATCAATTGCAGATAAAAAGAGAAAGCTTAAAAAAGGGAAAGGTAGGTAAACTCTTGGATCTTATAGAGATATTGAGGTATGTATGAGATGAATAAGAGTTACTATCAATTAAATATAGAGCATACACAAATGAATTATATACTTAATATTAGAAAGAAAACATTAATATTATTTAAAAATCAAGAGCAGAGTACTATAAGTAAATTCTACTCATCATCTTCTTGTAAACAATATAAGAAGGAGAATCCATGTAAAAATTGAAGGAAAAACAGATTTACAAAGAGGGAAACATCACCATTTGTTTGAAATAAGAATCCTGAAACCAAACTACCTTTGTATTGCTGAATTTATTACTTCACTTTGAACTCCACAACTTAAAAAAAAAGTCTTCCTTTTCTTCAAAATCAACCCTTGATTCATTAAAAATAATAAAATATATAAAAAATATTTTTCCTAAGTCTAAGGAGGTATAAACCAACTTATTCCCTATTTTCATCGCACTGATCTCATGAAAATATGCAAGAAAAACCACTAATTTGTAAAATAGGACAACATATTTGACTTTCATCTAAAACTTAACTATACTTCTAATACATCGAAATTTTTCAAGAAAAAATGAATAAATATTTTGACAACGATAAAAAATAAATAATTACATGATCAAAGCCTTCATTTTCCACACCGAGGTGAAAATTTAGTCCAAAACATTGACCGTGTTTGAGTGCAACACCTCCTGAGGACAACATATTTCATGCTATTTCTTTGACTTTATAAATGGATGAAATATGATCAAAAACCTTTGCATATGTCCTTTAGTATCTAATAAAACCATGTATTTCCTGTATATATCAAAAAATTTGCCAAAATGTGACCTTGAAGAAATACTAGTTCTGATGCTCATGATGTGCACAACACTTGTGGTTGGCACTGTCAATTTGCATTTTTACTGGTTCTCTCCTTGTCAACTGCTTCCACCATAAAGTATAGCTTGTTTCTCTTCTTATTTTTCTTGGATTCCTTGGATTCAACAAAATTTCTCTTTATAAACCTAAGCCTCCTCTTTAAAACTAGGTTTTTCACATACAAACTCTTCCCCTGCCTATGCAAAGGAAAAGTTCATTTCAATTTGTGTTTTTCTTTTGAAAGCATAACTAAAGCATCATCCACCTATGAAAACAAAATCATATTGTCCCTATGGTATTTTTATTTAATCTAATCAACCTAAAGTTGCACACCTTCTAGCTCCTATCATATCTCCTCATATCTCTTTTGTTCATTTTCAATCATTAGATGCATAATCTCCTTATTCTACTCTTGTACTTTGGAAATAGACATAGTCTTAGGTCTCCTTGTATACTAAATGGGCTCTTTCATATCCTCAAGTTCAATCACCATTTTCCCCTTTCCTTTGACATCAGATGTTACTATTTTTGGTGGCACTGTAATTATGATTCACTTTTTTTCTTTCTGAAAATAAGCTATGGTCACCTATGTTTTATCCAGTTGACCCTTTAATTCTACGGTTTGATGATAATTTTAATCACTCTGCTTAAGATTAGAAATTTCATCTCTGGCCTCCTTCAAATTCTTCTTCATCCTCATGAAAGTAAACTTCCCTTTATCAACCTTTTCTTCCTGCACTGTTTTTCCTTCTTGAGTTTGCAATGTTGTGGATGAGGATTTTGTGACCCTCAATGTAGGTATTTCTTATTTATCAACCTCTTCCTTACTTACCTTTATTTTTACCTTCATTTTAACAACAACTAGTGTGGCTTTAACGACATGTGAGTTTTCATTAATTTGAATTGTATTTTCTAGAATAGTCTTCTTTAAATGTCTATTCTCTTACTGCATTTGCTCTATAACCAAATGAGCTTCCTTTAACTGCTTCTTTGACTCCTTTGCTGGCTTACCTTTCTCATCAGTAGAAATTGTGTTTTTTTAAATTCCCCAAGCCTCAACAAACTCTCCAACTAATTTATTAAATGGTAACCTTTTAGTAGCTTCCTTTTCGGAGTGGCCTTCTTGGCACTGGGATTTCTACTACTTCTGGTGAAAATTGTAATTTCCTGCCCTTTTTCTTTGGTGATGACTCAACTGAAATTGGCATCCTTTCCTTGATGGAACTCTTTAGAGGTGAAGAAGTAGTCTTAGTAGTGGATGGAGTACCTTTGTGACATAATTTACTTCCAACATATGGCAATGTGAACTTGGATGAGATTAGGAAATCTATCCATAATTATTTCTTTTCATGCAGCTCTTCTAATATCAACACTTTTATCAATGAAAATGAAACAAGCTTGCATCAAACATACACTTTTTAATTCTCACTCCCTCATCTATATTTCCCAAACTTGCGAAAAGGAAAAAGGGAAAATCCAGGGTCTTTTTACTAATGAAATGCATGAGAAGCTTGAAGTGGTATTGACAAGGCCTGATGTATCTTCCCTTACATGTGAATTAATTTTGAATTAATTTGAGAATCTTGTTGAAATTATCCAACAAATGGTCACTAGGTACTATAGCACCAAACTCTTGAATTTTATACTCTGGTTTCATGAAATATTTATAATTTTCCAACTCCAAATGCATCCCTTTGAAAAATTTCTCCCCCTCCAAAGGTATTTATATGGTTCATGCTATATTAGACTCTGACACAACAAAATTCAGTTTACCAACCTTTGGATTATCACCATCAAAATCCAAGGCAAATTATTTAGTCACCTCCACATGGTACCCCTGTATCTTTTCACAGAACTTAAGATAACCTATATGTTCAAAGGCTACCATGATTGTAGGGTTTGAATTAATTGTTGAGAGGTCTTGTGGTTCAAATATTACAATTTCTCCTCCTTTTGAATTCCCCGTCATTAAAAAAAGGTTTTTTATAGTAAACTTTTTGAGCTAGGTTTTTAATGATTTATCAAAATTTTAGACCTCAAGAGATGAGCTAAAAATGTTTCTTTGAGCCTTCAATGACTAAAACAACAACAATAATTCACAATTGGTGACTATAAATCAAAGGATAAAAATACTTTGTTTCAGCCTATGCGCAACACTTAGTATGTGCGTAGCACCTCAAACACAGGGATATAGGGAGGAAATTTTTAATTTACCAAACACAACTCAAGACTATGAAATTTTTTTTTAATCATGTATATTTGAAAATTGACTTAAATGGAGGATGAGACACCTTGAATTTCAAGTCTTTTGGATAGGTAAGAAAATGAAAAAGAGGTATGTTTATTAGCACAACACCTCCTGTGTGTAGCGCTGAGGGAATGAAGAACAAAGGGGTAGAGGAATGACCAATTTGACTTTTACAAGGCACAATAGATTTTTATAATTTCACATAGTTTCTTTGAAGTAGAAATACCAAGCTTCTGAGGTCATTGATAAAAAAAGAGAGTAAAATAAATGTAGGACTATGTATGATTATAGCACCATCATGCACAACACCTGTGTGTGTAACACCTTTTATATGAGAATTTTGGGCTTGAAAATTTAGCTTTAGCTAACAAATTGGCATGAGCTATTCATTTTTTTTTATATAGGAAATCCTCTAAATCAGTTTACACACTTGGAAATGGAAATTTGATGACAAAATTTTGTTCTTTGAGCAAACCTCAATAGTCTTTGTGCAACACCAGGGATCTCTTTTCACAAGATCCTAGAGATGGAAATGGCCACAGATTCTGAAGGAAAAAGATGAAATGCATGTAATTGTGACGCTTTTGCAAAGAAAATCACTCCTTGCTAGGAAATGATGGTACTTTTGGGATCATCACAGGCTTGAGCGCAAAAAAAAAGGATATTACCAAATTTAGAACTAACGGTTGTACATTTGCTGATGTCATGCAAATAGGACAATGTCCTTTATAACTAATTGACTTGACTCTAACTAGTCCTAGTGATAATGACACCCAAAATGACCTATGATGACCAACTCCCTTATGACATGACCCCCTTGATTTTCATAATGAATCATTATATCCGTGATTTTCAAACATTAAATGACAACATCTTAGGGATCTTGAAAATTTCAAGACTCCTCGTGATACACATATTTACAATGTTTTGACCAGCTTTGACATTTTTTGTAAAAAGAAAATTTAGACTATAATACCTGGAGAATTTATAGGCTAAAATTTACAAGAATATTTCCAAAATAAATAGCTAGACAAACATTCTTTGATTACCTATATTATAGGACCTTGTTTGGTCAATTTAGTGTGTCCTAAATTGCTAACATAAATTATCAACCAGGGATTCGTAAGCTGACGAAGTGTGGCACACTATATGTGCAAGATAACCTATCTCTTTCTTTTTGTCATTTTTGGATTTTTATTGATCTTGGTTGGTTTCCTAATGTGAGATGGAAATTCTAAAAGACAAGTATGGTTATGAATATTCAAGGAAATGATGTCTTTTATAATTATTTACCAAACTTCAAACTTCAAAAGGAATTTGAAACATACAATGACAAAACTTGAAAGGAAATGAAAATGTGTTGCTAGCCTAATAAATCAAACAGTGAACTATTGAGCATGAAAACCAAATCATCCTTGCTGCTGTCTAAACAAAAAAGAAACTATGCTTAAAGAAATCCAGGAATTGCAAAAAAGTAAATCTAAATCAAATTACATCAACTTATATCTTGATCCCTCATCATTAGTCCAGCTATGGCTTTCAGAGGTAACCATAAACAACTTGAGCAATCTGATATCTAATTTGTAGAAAAAGAAACTAATATCAAACTACACACTCATACTTCAATCCCTCACCATCAGTCCAGCTGTGGCTTTCGGAGGTAACTGAAAATGACATGAGCAATTTAATATATCTAACTTGTAGAAAGTAAAATAATATCAAACTACACACTCATACTTCAATCCCTCACCATCAGTCCAGCTGTGGCTTTCGGAGGTAACTGAAAATGACATGAGCAATTTAATATATCTAAATCTAACTACTGAAACAAATGTGCAAGACTAAAATAAACAAAGCAGTGCTGGAATTAAACAAAAAGTAAATTAGCAGCAGAACAATATTGATTCCATGTCATTAGTCAAAAGATATGCAAATGCCTGGGCTGCCATGAAAAATTATGCTAAAAGCTATGATTTCAGAAAGCAATCTAAGTAAGGAAATATGACAAAACAGAATTGAAAGAAACTTATCTAGAAAACATGTAAAAGCCTCCTTGGATAGCAGGGGCCCTCTGCTACCAATTTGGTGTAGTTCTTAGCTCCTTGAAGTTGTAATCAAAACAGCATCAAAGAACTGAATTTCTCTATTAAAAATAACTCACAAATTTACATCCCATTCCATCTTGAACTTTGTTACAAAATACTTCTCTACTACTTTTTCATTACTTCCTCATTACTTTCTCATTACCTATGATAGGAGAAAGCTTCTCCTATTTATACAAAATATGAGGAGACATCTCATTAATGGGAGTCCATGAATCTCTCCCTCCATCTCTAGAGTTACAATCAAAATAGGAAATGATAAGACACATGTTTTTCTAGAGTTTCAACACAACTTGAGGAATGAGACACATATCCTCTTAGAGTTTCAATACAACAAGGAAGTGAGACACATATCCTCTTGATCCCATAATCTTCTCCAACCAAATTCGAATTTGGCTCTAGAGTGCCACATAAGGGTCTTCTAGAAGTCTCCTTTTGACCTACACATGTCACAAAACTCATAACACATATATAGATATATGAAACTATGTTAATTTTCTAGTTTTTAATCATAAATTCACTTTAAATACATAAAATAAATAACTTTGGAAAACAAGGATCCTAACTCATATATTTATGAAAATGGTTACTTGATGTAGGGTTTTAGGTCAAATGGCTATGAAATAAGAGCTAAATGGTTATGACATAATGGAAATATGTATGAATATGGAAAACACTTTTGAGACTCAACAGACCCTAACAGTGGCTCCAATGTGGATGACATCCTCCCTATGAGGTGTCAAGAACACCATAGACTAGTAGCCTTATCCATTGGGAACTTATTTGACTCTTAATCTACAAAAAATGAATTGAATAGCTAAAACTCTATTACATATAGAAACAACTCATTAGAAACTCAGGGCCTTCACTCTGGGATTCAATTTCTGATGGCATCCACCCACACCTACAGTATTTGAAAAATTAGAATGGTATATACAATGATGCTTTTGAAACCATCTGAACTTTAGGAAAAATAATGTTTGAGTAACCTGCCATTGAAATGCCCTCCAAAAAGTAATTCCCCTATTAGAACTTTCAACAAAAAAGCATTTGTCCCATGAAAATCTTCAATCTTGTAAGGCACCTTCCACAAACTGTAAAATTTTCCATGTTTTCCTTTTTACTCATTTCCAACGTCCCATTTTAACAAAAGGCCATTAAGTTGAAAATAATTAGCTTTCACCCTCTTGTCATGGATCCTTTTGATCTTATTATGTATTAGTTTAGTTTTGTTGTATAATTCTTTCTAGTTTGCTGCAACTGTATCATTTGATTGACCCTTCTTTGTACATCGTTGGTTTCTACTTCTAATTGCAATAATATCAACACTGGAATCCCAAGGGAAGTAGGAAAAATAGTATCAACTCCGTAAACCAATTATAAAGGTGACATCCCAATATATTTTTTAGTACTTACCCTGTTTTCCCATAAAGCATTGATCAGTTTCTTATGCCATGTCTTCTTGTTATCCTATAACAACCTTTAAATGATATTGAATAAAATCTTGTTATAAGACTATTCTAAGACATTGCCTTGTGGATAATAGGCAGTAGAATGTCCAAGCACTGTGTGATACTTATTACAAAAATAGATCATCTTTTTGGATTTAAATGCATCAACATTATCTGTGATGATCTTATGAGGACATCCAAACCTAGAGAGAATATTACCTTCCATGAATTGTACAATTATTGAGTCTGTGGCCTGCTTAGTTGGAACTAATTCTATCCATTTGGTGAAGTAATTTGTGGCTGTTAGAATCCACCTGTATTGAGCTGAATAACTTGGATGAATATATTCGATGAAATCCAAACCCCATTGTTGAAATGGCACCTCCACCGAAATGGGTTTCATAGGTAAAAGCATCATTTTTTTCTTACCTTCGAAAATTTGACACTATGAAGTAGATACTCTTTTATGGACATAGTTGAACAATGAAGGCCAATCGAATCTTTCTCTCAGGATCTTATTTTTTTTAATCTTCCATAAAATATGCCTCCCACAGTCACCTTTATGAAATTCTTCCATTGTCTTATCTACTTCATCCTCTAGCAAACAATTTAGGAATATTCCTCCTGCATCTTTCCAATACAAAGACTGATTTAGAATATAGAATTTGATAAACTTTAATTTAAGAAACCTCGTCTTTGTTTTAGTCAAACTGGGTGTAGAAATTATATGCAATAAGCATGCATATGTCCAAGATCCACCTGATCTCACACTATTTAACTTTATGCAAGATACCGAATCTATTCCACTTGTTAATATTTTGCAGAAAAATTAATTGCACACACATGTGAAGCATAAACAAAAATTATCAATCGCACATAACACAGTTTTTAACCGGGAAAGCCTGAAGCTGAAAACCCAAACTATATATTATGTAACATGGAGATCATATGACAATCTCATACAAACATACAAATCTTATCACAAGCCCTCAGTATAGTACAATCATCATACACTAATCAGGCCTAATCTTGCAAATCCATGCACTGATCTTTGCCACCTGCTAGCCCGCCTCCACTGCACAATCTATGATGAAGAATAGCTCTAAATGAATTCGAATTACTCCATCCTTGACTGTGCAATCCTCATTGGCATCTCCACTGAGTGTGTGATGCAATCAATGCATCACTATAGTCACATATGATAGTCTATCTTGCACTTTCACCTATCTCTCCATTGGTCTCCACTGAAACTACCATGCACTGTAGTTAACTGTTGTATTGTTCATTTGATTAATGAGTTATTATTTGTGAATTAATTCACTCCACTCTCACTAGTGTATCAATCAGTTAGACTAGATACAACTAGCTCAACTGAGTCTAACTGATTTAAACTAAATACAACTCCATAACTACTTCTTCCAACTATGTCATAACTCTGCCACTTGAGTTCTAACTGAGTCCTCCATGCATTAGCTCTAGTAAACCCTTAGGAATAGCGTAATTCCTTCTATCAGCTGCTGTGCCACATCTGTGCACTGAACTGAAGTGCTCCAAGAGAATAAGTTGCTGTTTAGAGTCTGATTATTATTAAGAGCTAATAATAATGGACATGCATCTATTTTTACATTGACGGTCTATAAATAGACTTCGCCCAATATTATAAAAATAGAATTTCATCTGTTTTTCCAACTTGATCAACCATCCACAAATAGCATCCTGCAACTTCTGAAATATGATCATCATGTCTAAAAATAGACTTGCGCCAAAAATAACCTGTGGGCCCACTTAGTGAAGGCGACTCTTTTCACTAAGCTCATCATCTTGTTGCATCTCAAAACTCCCTCTCAACAAGATAGGGATTATCCTTCAACCCGATCCTTCCTCTATGGTATTTGAATTTGCTCCTGGTGAGTGCCTTCGTCAGAATATCTGCATCCTGATCCTCCATGGGAATGTACTGAAGCAACATGATCTTCCACTGCACACAATATCTGATATGATGATACCGGATATCAATATGTTTAGATCTATCATGAAACACTGGATTAACCAAGAGTTTAATGAAACTCTGATTATCACAATGAATCACTGTGGGATCTAAATGTGAACCGAACAAACCAACCAGAATCTTCCTCATCCAGATAGCATCACATGCAGCTAAAATTGTTGCCATGTATTCTTCTTCTGCTGAACTGAGTGCCACAGATCTTTGTTTCTTGCTGTACCAAGAAACTGCCATAGATCCGATACTGAAAATCCCTCCTGATGTGCTCTTTCTATCTATTGGGCTTCCTGCCCAATCTACATCTGTGAAGCCATGAAAATTCACCTCATCTGTTTGTATGTACTATAAACCATACTAAGATGTGCCCCTGAGATATCTCAAAACATGCTTGCATGCCTTCCAAAAGAGCTTGGTAGGCTTAACCATCGCTTGTGAAAGTTGGCTCACCGCATAGCATATGTTCGGTCTTGTATTGAATAAATACATGAGCGAACCCACCAAATATCGATAAACAATGGCATCCACTACCTCTGCCAATGTAGCATCCTCTTTCTTCCAATTTCCTGGAAGAGGAGTGTCGATAGGATTGTAGCCTTGCATGTAAAACTTCTCCAATATCTCCCGGACATACTTGCCTTGAGACACGAACAGTTCACCTTCCCGCTGCTATATTTCCAATCTAAGGAAATAATGAAGGAGGCCTAAATCCTTTATCTCAAACTCCTTTGCAAGATCAACCTTGCATGAGTGTATCAACTGCTCATCACCTGTTAGTATCAAATCATCAACATAAAGTAAAATGATCAAAAGCTTACCCTCAACCAAAATCTAGTACAGGTTTGCATCTGCCTCACTCTTGGTGAAGCCAAGTCCAATGAAATAGCTGTCGATCCAAGTGTACCAAGCACGGGGTGCTTGTTTTAGCCCATACAACGCTCTTTTGAGTCTGCACACATGTGACTTGCTGCTGAAGATCTCAAATCATTTAGGCTGCTCAATGTACACCTCTTCCTCAGTGATCCCATTAAGGAATGCAGTCTTCACATCCATCTAATGAATGTGCCAACCCATCTATGTTGAGAGAGAAAGGATGGTCCGTATGGAAGAATACCATGCGACAGGTGCAAAGGTTTCTTCATAGTCAATCCCCTCAATCTGTGAGAAGCCCCGGGAAAAAAATCTTGCCTTATGCTGCTCCATGCTCCCATCAACAACTTTCTTTACCTTGTAGATCCATCTTGATCCTATAACTGATTTTCCCACCAGCCTTGGAACAATCTCCCAAGAACTGTTTCTGACAATGGAGTCATACTCCTCCACCATGGCATCTACCCATGTGGGCTCCTGCGCTGCTTCTTCAAAATAATATGGCTCTGTCACAATACATTTGCTCATAAGAGCCATGTATCCAGTATATCGGTCAGGTGACTGTCTCTGTCTGCGAAGTGATGTAGGAACTCCTACATTCTGTGCCGCATCCACCTTCAGTCTCTCAGCTTCTGTGGTACGCTTCCTACCTTGTCTGATGTTTGGTTCTTCCTGAGTGGACTCCACCACTCTATGAATCTCCTTCTATGGATGATACACATCTAAAGGCTCATTTTTTGGAGCAAGAAGTTCCTCCTCCGCATGCAAGTGTAGCTCCCTCTCAAGCGAAAACTTCATGGCTTTCACCTCATTGAATTTTATATCCCGTCGCATAACAGCCATCCGACTGTTTGGAAAATACACACGATAGTTAGGGTGTTTCTGTGTACCCCAAAAATATCCCAACTTCTTCCTGGCATCCTTCGTCACATGAATTTAAACAGGTGAGCCAAAAATCTTCAAATGAGAAATATCAGGCTGCTTACCAGTAAAAGCTTCCTTGGGTGTACTCATGCCAAGTACTCTATGAGGACAACATTTTTGCACATAAACCGCAGTGTTGCATGCTTCCGCCCACAAGTGCATCGGTAGGCCCTGATCATGCAACATTGCTCGTGCAGCACCCACGATCGTTCTGTTCTTTCTCTCTGCAACCCCATTCTACTGTGGGTTATGAGGCACTATGAGTTCTCTTCGAATTCCTTCTTTGCTACAGAAGTCTTTGAATTCACCCGAGATGTATTCATCACCATTATCGCTCCTTAGAGATTTCACCTACTTCCCCGACTCCTTCTCCACCAATGCCTTAAACTCATATAACTTTTAGAACGTTTCACTCTTCTTCTGCATGAAGAATATCCAACATCTACAAGAAAAGTCATCAAAAAATATCACATAATACCTATGTTTCACTGTTGAGGCAACCGAGAATGGTCCACACACATCTGTGTGAATTCTCTCCAGGATCACCAAAGCACGGTTCTCCTTCTCATGAAAGGTGGTCTTCACAAACTTACCCATTGTACATCCTTTTCAATGATCTAACTACACAAGAGTACCCTTGGGAAGTCCAGTAGAAATTTGCTGCAAAATTTTCAAAGCGCCATCGTGAAGATGGCCCAATCTCTTGTGCCATAATTCGCCCTCATCCCTGCTCATGACTTCTTCTTCTTTGTCCACCATTGCAGCACAACCATCTACCTCTAGCTTGTAAAGATTATTAATTCAAACCCCTATCTTCTTGGTTTGACCCATTGTTTTATGTCGAAGAAAGGCTTTTACCTCACTGAAAACAACATCATAACCCCTGTCTTCCAGCATTGCGACTGAGAAAAATTTCTTCTTTAGACCTGGAACATGCATGACATTATTCAACAAGAATGGACTACCAGACTCCCTCTCAAAGGTAATGGTCCCAATGCCAGTCGCACTGTATCGACCATCATCGCCCATCTCTATATGCATCTAGAGGTCCTTCTCCTCCAAGTCACTATAAAAGTCTTTGTCTCCCATCATATGGAAAGACGCACCACTGTCAAGATACCACATTGATCCCATGCAGCTTGAAACCAAGCATGCGATCAAGGAAAAATCCAGCTCAAATTGCGAGGCTAAGGCCTCTCCAGCTGCAAATCCAGCAACCTACTTATTCTTCTTCTTCTATGGACAGTTAATGGCGAAATGTCGATGCTTGTGACAGTGAAAACAATTCACTTTGGAAAAGTCCTGCTTCTTGCCTTTCGCACTGGATTTAGAAGGATTTTTCTTCCCCTTCCATTTCCTTGCTTTGGTAGCCAAAGCACAATTCTCTTCATCTTCATTCTTCGATGAAGATCTATCCCTGGTACCCTACCTTATCTCCTCCTACACAAGATCTGACCAAAGTCGCTCCCATCCCAACAGTTTCTCTCGTCCATTGACAAAGTCTTCGTACTTATGCCAACTCTTCAGAAGACCAAGGAGAGACAAGCTCACCAAGTATTCTTCATCAACAGTGACCCCCACACTTCCCAGCTCATCCTTGCAGTGGACAAACTTCGTGAGGTATTTTGGAATACTATCGCCTTTCTCCATTTTTATTTTTCTGAGCTTGTCTTTAAGCACCAAATTCCTCTGGTCACTTCTCCTTTGGAACAAGTCTATCAAAGCCTTCCACATTAAGAATGGAGTGGCTTTCATATGAAGGCTAGACACAATGTGGTCCTTCACACCTTCCAACAGAATCCTCCTCGTCTTTGCAGTGTTCTTTTACCATGCTTCAAGTAATGCAGCATCGCTAGATCCTGGATTAGGAACATCACTATCGATGAAATCCTTCAGCCCATTATCCTCCAGCACTGCCTCCATCCTATCCTTCTAGGCAATGTAATTCGAGCTCCCATCAAGGGCATACTCCAATCTCAACCCGTTGAAAGACATTTCAATGTATACTCGATTTCTGCACCAAGAATCTTCTGTAGAAAATTCGAAGTGTCCACCAGCACAAACTCACTTCACAATTGCAATATTCAATCAACAATGCTCTGATACCATGTAGAAATTATATGCACTAAGCATGGATATGTCCAATATCCACCTGATCTCACACTATTTAACTTTATGCAAGATACTGAATCTATTCCACTTGTTAATCTTTTGCAGAAAAATTAATTGCACACACATGTGAAGCATAAACAAAAATGATCAATCGCACATAAAACAGTTTTTAACCGGGGAATCCTGAAGTTGAAAAACCAAAATATATATTATGTAACATGGATATGATATGAAAATATCATACAAACATACAAAGCTTATCACAAGCCCTCAGTACAGTACAATTGTCATACACTAATCAGGCCTAGTCTTGCAAATCCATGCATCGATCTTTGCCACCTGCTAGCCTACCTCCACTGCGCAATCTATGATAAAGAATAGCTCTGAATGAATTCAAATTACACCATCCTTGACTGTGCAATCCTCATTGGCATCTCCACTGAGTGTGTGATGCAATCAATGCATCACTATAGTCACATCTGATAGTCTATCTTGCCCTTTCACCTATCTCTCCACTGGTCTCCACTGAAACTGCCTTGCAATGTAGTTAACTATTTTATTTTTTAGTTGATTAATGAGTTATTATTTGTGAATTAATTAAATAATTAATTCACTCCACTCTCACTAGTGTATCAATCAGTTAGACTAGATACAACTAGCTCAACTGAGTCTAACTGAGTTAAACTAAATGCAACTCCATAACTACTTCTTCCAACTGTGTCATAACTCTACCACTTGAGTTCTAACTGGGTCCTCCATGCAATAGCTCGAGTAAACCCTTAGGAATAGCGTAATTTATTCTGTCAGCTGCTATGCCACATCTGTGCACTGAACTAAAGTGCTCCAAGAGAACAAGTTGTTCTTTAGAGTCTGATTATTATTAAGAGCTAATAATAATCGACATGCATCTATTTTTAGATTGACGATCTATATATAGACTTCACCCAATATTCTAAAAATATAATTTCATCTATTTTTCCAACTTGAACAACCATCCACAAATAGCATCCTGCAACTTCTGAAATATGATCATCATGTCTAAAAATAGACATAGTCTAAAAATAGACTTGTGCCAAAAATAGCCTGTGGGCCCACTTAGTGAAGGTGACTCTTTTCACTAAGCTGATCATCTTGTTGAATCTCAACACCAGGTGGAGCTTATAAATGTTGAAACCCATAGATAATATATGTATACCAAGGGGAAGAAATAAACCTTTATGATACTTGTTGGACTACTTCTTCTTCATTGTCTTGAGCAACCATGAAATTTATATCTAATGCATGTAAATTTGATTTGAACGTAAATTTATCTAATACCTAACCTTAATAAGTTTTGTGGGCCTAATCTCAATACCATATTCCAAAATAACAGCTACACACTTACCTCTCTTTCCTTCTGGGTCAGTCTTAGTGAGGATATCCTTTACCATAACACTAGGAACAAAAACAATGATGTGGGAATGAAAAATGTACACTCTGAAATATTTTAAAGCTTTCACCATGGAAAAAGCATGTTTTTCCATAATATTATATTTAAAATAATAATATCTTAAACTCCTACTAAAAAATTCTATGGGTTGTTCATGATTCTCTTGTTTTTAATGCATTAGTACTGCTACAATAGTGTGTTCTGAGGAAAATGAGAAAATCATGAAATATTTGGTGTAGTATGGACTAATTAGAATAGGTGCATGGGTTAGAGAATATTTTAACTCATTGAAATATCTTTTAGCTTAAAAAATCAATTTATCTTGCTGTCCTTCCTCAACATATTGGTGATAGCTCTTAAAATTTCAGCCAAAATCGGAATAAATCTCCTCAAAAAATTACTTCTACCAATGAAAGGTTGCACTTCCTTTTTGTTTCTTGGGATATCAACTTTTAAGATAGCTTCAATTCTACTTGGGTCGATTCTGATATTGTCTTTGGAAATTATATGTCCAAGTATCTTACCTTCTTCCATACCAAAGAGAGATTTCTTTGTGTTCAACGAGACACCATATTTTCTCCATTTTTTAAAGAAAATTTTCAAATGCTAAAAATGTTCTTCAATAAACTTAGAAAATAGTAATATCATCAAGGTAAATCACAATGAACCTATCATTCTCATATGCAAAAGCAATGTCCATTACTGTTTGAAATGTTGCACCTGCATTTATAAGTCTGAAAGGCATCTTCACATACATAAATGTCCCCCACGATGTTTTGAAGATTGTTTTGTCTTGATCACCTAAATGCACTAAAATCTAGTTGTACCCAATGAAACCATCAAGCAATGAAATTATGCTAGACCCAACCACTCGCTAGAATATATGATCCATATTTGGAAAAAGTGTAATTTCATTTGAGAGAAACCTTATTGAGGTTCTGAAATTCCACACATAAATTTATTTCTCCAGTCTTCTTTCTCACTGGTACTAGCTTTGACAACCACTTAGAAAATATCAAAGGGACAATAATATTTTCATTAAAAAAATTGCTCACGTCTTTCTCAATTAAGGGTAGAAAAATAAGATTAGTTCTTCTTAGCTTCTGTTTGAAAGGTTTCTGATCTTCTTTGACAGGGATAGTATGTTGAATGATGCTTTTTTCATAAGGCTTCAAATCTTCGTACCCCCATGTAAAAACATCGAAATATTCCCTCAAGAGATCAATGCATTTCAAATTTTATTTTGGAGGCAAGGAATTGGAAAGTTTTACAATCTTTGGTTTGTCTTTAGTTCCTATATTACAATCCTCTACCTCATATCCAATAGGCTCTATTTTGGGTTTGTGAGCCACGTCATTAAAATCAAATAACTCCTCTAATGGAACCAAACCTCTAGGAATCAAATTATCCGTTAGCTACAAAATTTCAAGATCTGGTTCATGCTTATCAGAGCTCCCACTAATCTGATTAACTTAATTTCTCCTTCATCATCATTAGGGCTACTTTCCCCGTCAATATGAAAATTTTCAAACTCTTCCTTTAATTTCATAAAATTATCTAAGTGTTTGTCATTGTCAAACGCTTGCCAATATATAATGTTATCAGGGACATCAAGCCTATGTTTTTCCTCAATTTCAAGCTTCTTAATCGACCGAAAATGCATCTTACATGTACTTGCTGAGGTGGTCAATGCATCGCAAATACATTCTAATCTCTAGGAATTAAAGACAAATGATACTTTGGAAAACATTGCAGAAAATCTAAAACAACATTCTTGCATGCCCTCATCCTAGGGTGTTTCATTGAATACTCACCTTTAATTTTCTTTATAACGAGTTTTGAGTCTCCATGAACTGAAATAATTTTGGCTCCTTCCCTTTTCAATAGCTACAACCCCAAACTTAGCGCCTCATATTCAACAACATTATTTGTACATTGAAAAGAAAGTTTATAGGAATACTTTTGTGATCTACATGACTTTGTGTTTGCAATTCTTATACTAGCTCCAACCCCATATACGAGCTCCAATTTGGGCTATTTTTTTTATAAAAATGGTCATATTATTGACATACTTAAAACTTGAAGGGGAATTGTTCATAATCATCTAACTACAAATAAGGCCAGGAGTCAAGGGTTACTTCATTTCCTTCATAAAATTGTTTCTCAAGATCATCTTCAACACAAAATTGAGAACTAGATTGAAGCCTATCACAAAGTTCAACACAATTAATGTACTTTCCCCAAGGAATTACCAAAATTTCTCACTATTACATCATTTTAGCAATGCAACGGAAATTAGGGAAGGAAAACCCAAACACAGGAAATGTATGGTCGAAATTAAGGTTTGGAGACCAACAATTGAGATACATAACTCCAAAACCCATGAAAAAGACACTAATTTCAAATGTAAGGTCCCTGACATCTTTTTCTTTGAGTAGGAAAGTAAATAAACAACAATTCCAAAAGGAAAAATGACAGTTGTCCCTTGAAAAGGGCACGAAAAGGGGCCTCAAATATTTTTAAATTTATATGGACACAAATCATAAGGCTTGCCAAATATTTTTGAATTTCCCAATCAAAACATTCTCTATGAGGAAAAGAGTCATATCTCTAGAATATCAACACTATAAGACAATCTTTGGGATTTCATCAAATTTCTTCACAAATCTAGAGGGATAAGGCTAGGCTTAGTGTATTTGTTACTAGAACCTATTAGGGTTGAAAAGGCTTCAATCTCAAGAAAATTGGGTGGGTTCATGGAGTAAGTCGAAGAGGTGAGGTATGAGGCCATAGGGAAAATTATAGTGAAAAGGTTGGGTTAGGGGTGGAGTACCAAAAGAAATCCTAAGCAAGCATATATATTTTTGAATTATTTATTTTTTAACAAATTGTGTCATTTTTATTCCTGTATGTTAGACTTGTTCTTCATAATAATTTATGCACTAAATCCATTTAACAGATTCTAAAAAAAAAAAAAATCATAATCTCATAAAAAAATATATTGGTAGATATCAAATGGTTAGGCTCCACCTTTGTTATGTTATACATGATATGCCTTCCTATAACCCCTTTGTGCTTCAACTTCTCATTGCTTGTATTATTGAAAAATTGATTTGACATACAATAATCTTGAGTAGCAACTTGCATATGTAGAAAAAAGCCTAAAAGAGCCATATTTGCTTTCTCCTTTTTTTTGGGTGTGATAGATAAAATAAGTGGTTAACAACAGAGATCTCACTAATCTATTTTCGAATGAACTTTGTTTTCTTAAAATAAGAAAAAATCAATTATAAAAATTATTTTCATGTTGAATATCATTAATTATTGTAAGTGATGTGACTAATTTGGGTTCTCTTTGATAGCACCTAGCAAAGGAAAATACAAAATTAATAGCATGAAGTATTAATAATTATATAATATTGGTATGTGTATTCTTCTTGATCATGGTGCATGACAACCCACATCATAAAAAATATATATATGTTTAAGATCAATAGGTAAGTAGATCCATAGGGGGACATAAGATGTCTCCCACAAATTTCCACAATTTGTTACACCATTTTTTGGTTATCTAACATGTTACTATTAGATGGACCAAAGTACACCATGTAAGACCAATTTTACCCTAAGTAAAATTTCTTTCACTATGAAAAATAACTGAGTAAACCACATTTATTAAGTTGTTTATGGTCCAAACAGGAAACCCCATGAGGAAATATTAAATAAATCCATATTTGTTGATTTTCCTCAAGGAATAATTAGTTAAACATCAGTTTAATTAATATTCCTGGTCATATTTAACCCAAAACAGGAAAATTAATTAGATAAATCATTATTTATCTTATTATTTTCTAGGTATAATTATTTAAACCTTATTTAAATAAAATTCCTTGTTAAATGTGACTAAATCATTTATAAATAATTGAATAAATAATTATTTATTTAATTATTACTCAACCACATCCTTAAAATAATAAATAAATCATTTATTTATTTATTATTTACAAATAAAGGGATTTGAAAAAGTTAGATTCTTTTTCCCTCCAGAAAATATAATAAAATATTCCATAAAGTTGGATCTTGATTTGGTTAATAATATTTTAATTATGCACCAATATCTAGACTAACTCAATATTTTGTTATAAGTAGAAGATTTCTTCCATTCACTCACTACCTTTTGTTGCCTAAAGATCACTTTGGATCTATACTTTTGGTCTAACTTTGATCCACCATCATTGTCATATTTTGCTACCATTTTTCTTGTGAGCTGCCTTTGAGTTCCATTTTTGTCTGGGTTTTCTACACCATCAAGAGAGAGGGATTTTAGATCTGAAGTGTTGAGGACTTACAAGAACCCATCCCATTGAGGGGGACTGGTAACATCTTTGTATGTTCCCTTACCAGGTGTCAAAAAATACAAAAAATTCTTTAAAACAATCTTGTCTTGTCTATTGGATGCATGAAGTGACTCTTGCTTTTATTTACTGCTTGATATCTTTTAATGCATAGATCTATATTTTGCAGCATTTATCTTGGTCAACTAATTGCATATCTCAAGATATTGGCAGCCATCTTTGCTATTAGGGATGTTTGTTATGCACGGCTAAAGTGAGCCTTTTTCGTATGCTTGCGATTAAGATTCATACTAACAACTGACGACTCCATAAGGGTTTACGATTACAACCTCTATCGTTTTTCAGATCCATGCATATCTAGCTTCTTAAAACCCTAGGATTTCTCTTTAGCTTCTTGTTTTTATTTTCTTGATGTTGTTTTTAACCTATAAAACCCTAAGACATTGAAAATTCTAACTTTCGTGTGTTTTCGGACCTATTGCGCAGGTGACAGGCATCAGCCACAGCTGAGACAAAAAACTTTTATGAAACCTACTCCTAAGAGTGCTTGAAGTGCAGGTCACACTTTTTGGGCCAGAACCTGTGACCTGAACCTCTGCGGCGCAGAAAATAGGCCAAAACCTGCGACCTCTGCTGGAAACCGGTTAGAAACTGCGACCTGAACTTTTTGTAGATTTTTTTTGAGATTTTTCTGGGTTTGTCTAAGCCTCTGTTCAAGGTTTTCTGACCTCCATCTCAGCATATTTTGGACCTGTACTTGTTCTGTTTTACTCATCAAAGTGGGAAACCAGCCCCCTAGGGATTCAGTACCCTCCACCTTTCGTGGAAGAGTTTTAGTTGCTGCAAGTTGTCTGAAATTTCAGTGTGTTCAACCATTTTTCAGATCTGATCCCTTGCATTCAGATCCACTTCATATTGGTTATTTATCCATCCAAAAAACCTCCTTTTAGTTTTGTTTTGGTTTTCCTCTAGGGTCCCCTTCGCTTCCCTCCAGGTTATATCCTTTCGCCACCTCATTTACAACAATTTTTCATCTGATTTTTTGTTGTTTTTCTGCACCTATTTCCAGAAGATCTGACCTTTAGATCATTGTCCTTCTCGACTTTATATATATTGGCTATTTTAGTGTGTTTTTACTAGATTTGTTTCCCACCTATAGACTAGTTGTTGAGAGGTCTGCCTCCTTGGTTTTAGATTAATGCATAATTAGCTATTTATTTTTCATTATTTTAGTTTCATATACTGTTATTTGTAGGTTTATTTACAGTTATATAACACATTTTTTCTTTTTCTCTAAAAACGTCTAGGTTTAAAAATTAAAATTTACACACTTAACACACACACCCTAAGTGAAGAAGAGCCTGGTTAACATCGCCAAGAAAATACTTTAACATTGTAATAAATTGATCTTACACCTCTCTAGCCTTGTTTCAACATTGTAATCAGTTGATCTTGCACCTCCTCACCCTTTTTTATCTCTCTTCCCTTTGTGCCATGTTTGTGCCTTCATCATTGTGCCCCCAAGGAGTTTATCCTGGAGACTTCTTGACCTTCATCTTCAGTTTCTGGTCGAACGACTTACTCCTCTGCATAGGATTCGAGTTAGTCCTCCACCGAGTCCGCACGCCAACTCCTCTTCTGGTTCATTGGGTTCCCCTTCTAGTTCCGCCCCCGATTCTCCCCCTGTCACCTTCACCATGTATAGTTCAGGCCCAACGCTGGTGGTAGCCCCGGCTCTAATGCTGGGAATACTACTAGTGGGACTGGAACAGGAACTACCCCGGCTGTTCCCTTGCTCCCCTATATGACAGGCCTTAGTCTTCCCAATTTTAACCAGTTGATCAATCACCCTATATTCCATGACGCTGGTTGGCCTATTATGCCAACCAAGATCCCTTCCGACATCCCCATGTTTTAAGGTCTTGCTGGAGAAGATCCTACAAATCATGTTCGATATTTCCACATGTGGTGGTCGTCTAACTCCA
Organism: Pinus albicaulis; assembly: GCA_034641835.2. Classification (NCBI taxonomy): domain Eukaryota; kingdom Viridiplantae; phylum Streptophyta; class Pinopsida; order Pinales; family Pinaceae; genus Pinus; species Pinus albicaulis. The sequence continues at coordinate 1,547,621,556 of CM076582.1, forward strand.
TTACCGATGACTCTGTCCATCTTTGGTTGTTCCAACATACACTTACTGGAGAAGCTTCTAAGTGGTATGTTGATCAGGCATCCTCCTCGCATGCCACCTTTGCAACTCTTTCCCGGGCTTTTCTGTCTTATTTCCATCTTCCCCTTCGTTATGAAACTGGTACCGAACTTTTGACTTCTTTCCGTGAATCATCTAAGACCTGCCTATCTAATCATGTCCAGGAATGGAAAAGAAGAAAGAACCTATTTCTAAACCCTACCTTCAAAGACCGTGTCTACATGGACTGGTTCCTTAGATCCCTTTTGCCTACTATAGGCAAATATGTCGCATCGAATTTCCCTCAAATCGAAGAAGCCGTTCTCTATATTGCGTTAAAATATGACTTGATCTACACTCAGTCTGGTTATGTTTATACCGTCTTACCTGATGTCCCTAGACTTAGTGGTGCCAATGCACAGGGGGCATCTCATGCCACCGATGGTATCGTTGGAGATATTTCTCATCCATACGCTCAACCTCCTATGGGCTATGGTTTCCCTTAGGGAGGGGCCAACACCTCCAGCACTTTTCCCCCTCCCGGTAGCATGTATCTAGGATACGACATGCCTTCTCCTTTTTCCCAACCTATTTACCACAATGTTACCCAACCTCCTTATTATCCGTATCCACAGCCTAGTGCTCCAACTCCTCAAGCATTAGCACCCCCGCCTCCCTTGCCTTCTCAACCCCCACAACAGCAGCCACCGCCCCCTCAGGGGTAAGTGTATGCATAACAGGGCATGACTAATCCTCCTACTTCCAAAAATAAGGGGAAAGGCACTCAAAATCAATCTGCCCTCGGTAATCCTGGACCTAATCCCCAGGGTAATGCACCTAACACTGCTAACCAGTAATAGGTCACTTAGCCCAAGCAGGACAAGCCTGTTCGCACGAATAAGCCTTGTTCATGTTGAGGTGTGTATGGTCATTACACCGAAGATTGTCCTATTTTACCACATATGTGGAAAACATGGGAGACTTAAGCAACATCGCGAGAACAATAAGCCTCCCCTTCCGTCCCTCCCAATGATACGCCTAGTCAACCTGTTGTGTTAACTAATCCTTTCCCTCAGCAAGGATTTGTGGCTACCCAACCACCTGAAGGTTAGGCAGCCACTCAACCTCCTCCATCTGGTACCTCCGATTACCAGATTCTCATGACGAACTCTCGACCAACCCATTATCACCCTAACCTTTAGACTGTTTGGTCCCATCGCACAACAAGCCTCCCACTAAGTCCGCAATCGAGCCCCCCTTTTTCGGTGTTCTACAAAGCCTATTTCTTGACAATCTGAATGGACCTTTAAAGACCTTAGCGGTTGCGTAGGCTTCATACCAAGGCTCCGAGGACGATTACACCAAATGTCGTCTTCCTGCAAGCCGCCCATTCGTATAGTATGGGGTAGATGATTTGGCACACCCTTGCTTCCATTTCAACGCTGGAACTCCCCTAGTCATGCCCTTCACAAAGAAAAGCTCTACTATCTGCCATGGGTGCTGTAGATCCTTCCAACGATCAAATTATTGTCATTGATGTTGACCGATCAGAACATCCTCCTCTCCCTGCTTTCGTCGCTTTCCAAATCCCCGTCAAGATACTGAACGCCAACGTTTCCCATTGCATCATTGATGAGGGGGCATCCACCTGTGTGATGTTCGCTTTGGTTCGGAAGAAACTCAGATCACCTGAGTTTGACCCTTCCACTATCACTCTCCGAGTGTGGGATGGCCACTCCTCTACGCCCATTGGCATATTCCTAAATTGTCCTATTACTCTTGTGGGAAATACCGATGGCATTGAATGAGAAGTCATCCACACCCCTTAGATTACACATTCATTGGAATAAAGGTACCCATGAAGGTTCCATGTATACCATATGGGTAAGCCACCGCAAGATTTCCTTTCCCATAATGGAAATATAGTCACCATTGATAAGTTGACATATTACGAACCGAAGTCTCAAACCTCCCCTGAGTCCATCATATCTTCAGTGGCCAATAAGCAAATCGTCGATCCCTTGACTAGTGTCTCACCTAGAGTCTACAAAGACTCCTCTTTGCTTGGTTCATTCCCTGGTATTCCTCCTCCTGTCTTTGATCCTAGCACATCGAATGTTTGCATGATGAAATTGTCTCAAGCTTCCCTCAAGTGACCCGCTTCGGCTAGTAAGCAGCCTCGCCCTCCGCAACCTGCTCCTAGCACTTCGACTCAGCCTTCTGGACCCCATCCTCTTGGCCCTTCACTTGCAGCTAGTATCCATGAGCCTCTCTATGCTTCTGGAATGGTTCCTCCAGGTCTTAACCATGTTGGAGCCATCCCAACTAGCCATTACCCCTCTATTCAGATACCATTCCTAGCTCCCCCTCCAGGAGTGTTCTCAGTTCCTGTCATGGCTACCTTATCCCTTCCTAACTTGACCCTGGGAATTATCGTCTAGTACATCGATCCCCCAGCCGCTACCCCACCTGGTCAACCCAAAACTTATCTTGCTTTGACCTCGGTTCAACTGGTCCCCGTGACCCCTCCCACTGCTATTGTGCCTCAGCCACCTCAACAGGAACCTTCTCCTATTGCGAAAACTTTGGGTAAAAAGGGCAAAGCTCGCAAGAAGGCTTCAAAAGACAAGGCTGCCTCGACTGACCCTGCCCCTCATCAGCCTCCTAAGCCTTGTAGTTTATGTGATGTTGTCGGTCATGCCACCCATAATTGTCCCGAGTTGCCTTGTATCAAGCCCATGATTAATATTGCATTCCCCGAGTCTACGGTCTCTGAAGCCTCTGTTTCTTCCTCAACTGCAACCAGGAACCCTAAGACTATTTAAACCAATAAACCTTGTGCTTTATGTGATATCCATGGCCATTATTCCCACCATTTTCCCTGCCTCACGCATTACCGTGCCTATTTGGAGCTAGTTTGGGAGTACAAGATTGAACAAAACTAATCTGCCTCTCTCATCCTTGTGCAGTATGCTTCGGGCCAAATTAAGGATTTACCCACTCCCATTGAAATTCCCCCTCCTGATGTCGATATGACAGAGCCTGTGGCCACCATCCTCCTACCTATCATCATCCATGAGACCAACGGTGAAGCTCCCTCTAAGACTTCCCCTTCTGTTTCACTCGACCTCCCTTCAGCGATCACCCTGGGCTCAACATCAGTGGATCCCTTATCTGCTTGTTCTTCCGTCACCCCCCTTGACGATGCACATGTGAAAATTTCTTCTCATGATGATCAGTCATAGCTTCGCCGTGTCATGTGGTCTCCCTTCCTCCAGTCACCCCATCTTCTATTGTGATGATGACATCATGGAATCCTTGTCCACCCCTGACTTCATCTTTCCCGCCCATAAGCGTAATGGCACCATCCGTGTCTATGGTGACTTTCACAGCTTGAGCACAAGCTTCCTACAAGGTAGCTCCCACACACCGCCTTCCCGACGGTGTGCAGGCAGTAAACATCCTACCCGGATCACTCCCTCTCGCAGTGTTTGTTCGATTTCTACTCTGCGCTCAGGTTGCCAACATTTTTCATCATCCTCCCATTTGTTGTCTTGTGGTATCTTTTAGTCGGACCTCCCATCCACACCTTATATCGGTTATGTCGATGGTGCAAGTCACTACTCCTGGAATCTAGCCTTGGTAGGTTGGGCCATTTTCACCCCCTTTCATTCGCTTGTTCTCTCGAACGGTGTATGCATTGGTACTGCCACCAAAAATTAGGCCGAATATGATGCAGTGTGAGGTTTATTAGTTGATTCCCTTTCCCATCACATCCTCCACCTTCATGTTCGTTTAGATTCCCTGATTCTAGTCATGCAATTGAGTGGTGTCTATCGTGTGCATAATCCTATCCTTTTTAGAAGATATTTACGAGTGAAGATTTTGATGCGTGAATTTGAAATCATTGTTCGTTATTTATGTACTGTTTGAAATGCTATACTTGGGCCTTTGTGCAAACAATATTCTAGATTGGCATTTAGTACATGCATTTAACACAAGATAATAATATAACATAAACCATCAAAACAATGTATATCCATAATATGTGTCGTATAAAATGTTTTAGAGTCAATCAACTCTGATACATATGACATGCCCATAACATGTTACAAAAAATCAAAACTAGGGGGCACCACCTGCCCCTACACCTACTATCTGGAGGATCTCGAGCCAATGGCTCTACTCCTGCAGCTCATAGATCATGCATCCCCTGTTCAGCCATTTCCATGTGCCGCATGACCCCTCGCCACTCTGAGGGTAGACCAATACATGGCTCTATGTACTAGTCATCTATGTCTTGCCAGCTATGCTCTGAAACACTGATCATAATCATCTCACATCTACGACGGATGTCCTCTAGGAGGGCCAATGCATCCTCATTTCACACCGCTCTCGATCCACTAGGTCCTGCAGCACCTGATACTGCAGGTCGTACCTTATACCCGACCGATTTTATGGGTGTTGTATCTGCATACCAAAAGTGAAATAATCAGTACCATATAAAATATTCTGAAACTTTACAATGCACATAAAATATTAGCAACTTGTCACTTACCATCAGGCCCCCATACTCGACCAGGCGACAGTGGCAAGTTTGGGTTCCCACGATAACTCATCCCACTATAGGGATATTCATCTATGTGCAGTGGCATCTGGTCCCAATGAGCAAGAACTCGGTTCAGAACACCCGTCCGACTACCCCACCTCCTCCTCTGCACAGTAGCCGCCCCACCGACGCATCCTGGGCTCCCTCGGGCCCCCATCCTGGAGATGTATGCGAGGTTGAAGTGTCAGGATATTTTTAAAGAAGAGCGAGCACAACACTGTACCATATGCACAATCATGGTTCACTTGCGGGCACGTGGCGGCCGCTCGCCGTTTCAGCAGCAGAAAGCAGCATCATCACGGGCCACCGCAGGCTGGGTCCCACCTCAACACACTCTCTGACATCTGTACGCCCTCTGGTGATGTGGTGGAGTGCCTGTTCCCGGAATCGCGGCCATGGCAGCAACTTCCTCCTCCTGGTCTCTAGCCTCTCTGGTCCCCAATAGGTACATCATATCCCCGCCAGCATGAGACCTGATGTTAATAGCAATCCCCAAAATCGTGTTTCCCTCGTAGTAACACGGGGGTGAGCATTCTGACCATCCCGGAAATGGTGGAGACACGATCGAGAAAGAAAATATATCTGGTGGGTTAACTCAAAATTGATGCTACCACCTCGTACCTCATGATCTGGATCCCAATAACTGACAATACGGGCCAACAAGGGCTCCCCAACTCTCATAAGAGTGTTCTCCACAAACTTCAGAACCCCAAACCTGGTCAATGCATGACGGACACCCTAATCCCCTTGGATCTCTGCTCGTAATGTACCCATGTCTCTCTCTCTCTAGTTGATCCGCAATTGTGCCATATCTGCACAAAACCATCATATTTGTCAGTGTATAGAAAGGAAATATTGCATTCGAACATAAAAACCTAGCTCTCAGCCAAAAAACAACACAGAAAAGCCCCTCTCTATTAGGTCACACTTTTCAGGAAAAATCCTAGGATAGGTCTCAATTTTCTACCCAGGTCGCAGATATTGCCATGAAAAGTGTGACCCAGCCGTGGAGAAGAGCAAGGGTCTATTCCTGAGCTCTGGGCACCTAAACTGAACTTTCAATCCACTAAAATGAAAGAGTAGGGTTAGGCCTCTTACTTGCAACTAACGAATCTCGATTCCAAGTGTTGGTTTGTCTGCTACAATCGCTGCAAGATTTAGGGCCTTCTCTCCTCTCTACATTCACCACATCTACACTTGAAAATGAGTGAATTTGGAGGGAAAGTTCCTTATTAAAAGAGAAACCACTTATTTTTTTATTTGCATGTCCTAAACGACGCACCGCTCGATTTGACAAGCATACCCTTCACCATTGGAAAGCTGTGAGCTTTCGGAAGGCCAGAGTATCACATTATTTTCTTGATTTGATACTTCACTAAGACACATTTTGTCCAAGAAGGGTCACTTCACCACTCCTAAAAATCGAATTTCTTCACTTGCAACACTTGTACTTGGGGCACCAATTTTCCTCCATACTTGTCCAGGCTCATGTCAATTTTCGTCATGAGTTACCATCTTGTACTCATGTGCTTATGGTCCCCATTGGACCTTTTCTATGTGGAAACATCATCAAGTCCCCCTTGTTTAGAGCATCAGAGTTGAGTCATCATCGCATCCATGGAGTCTATCCCGAATCCCGTTGTATCTCGCTATAGTACTCCATCCTTCATTGCTTGGTTCCTCTCTCGTGTCACATGTTATGGCCTTCAGTCCCACTGTCCCCTATTCCTTTTGATATTGTATCAGTTGCTACCGGATCATCCATTGCTTTTAAAAAAGTTAGTGTCAACTGCATAGTACCCCCATTTCATCATCATCCACCAATTGTCACCAATCGCCGATGCGCTGTGATTTTTCTCTTTTGGTGGGGATCCCTTATTGCCTCACCTATGGCATGCCTCCTACTGTTGACATAAAATCATTCATTCCCGAGAGAAGAGACGGTCCTGGAGAGGGTGTGTCTTGTTTATCTTCCTCTTTGTTGGGTCTCGGGACAGAAAAAGATCTCCTTATTTCTTTGACTTGATTGTATGGGCTCTGTCTCCTTGCTTGTGACCTAAGTCTGTACCTGTTTATGGTTGGGTGATGCCTGGCAGATTGTGCCGGTGATGCTCGGGTGTGAAGATGTTTTGGGACCTGCGAGGGGTGGCCCTTAGGTAGCCCCACATGCCCGGATGACCTCTTCATTACAACCTTTGATGTAGCTCCATAGATTTGATGATGTCGGCCTCAGCCGCTTGCAACGCCTTTTTGTTTGCATGTATTAGTCAGATTTTCAGAGCCCTTTCCTATTTACATGGGCATTTAGGTTGTATTTGCATCTCATGTACTCAGATATTATTGTATAAGTCCTAGTTGTTATCCGAGGCACAGTATGTATGTGGGATTCATTATCAAATTTTTATCTGGCTCATGTTTATACCAACATGTACTATATAGTTCAGTCCCTTGTTTACTAGACGCATTATTCTTATACTTTGTCTCGGCGGGCATAGGTATGCCTCCCCCACTGCCTATATCACAGGTACTCACTCATAAAAGAGACTTGTCACACTGTAAATCTTTTCCTCCTCAGAATTACAGACCTCTAGCACTTTGATACCTTATACTTCTATCTCTTTGACTTCCCCTTTGATGTTTAGTGATTGAGTTCTTACAACGTACTTTGGTCATACGATTAGCTCCTAACGCTTGCACATTGGGGGGCAATCTGTTACACCATTTTTTGGTCATCTAACCTATTATCATTAGATGGACCCAAGTACACCATGTAAGACCAATTTTACCCTAAGTAAAATTGCCTTCACTATGTTAAATAACTTAATAAACCACATTTATTAGGTTGTTTATGGTCTAAACGGGAAACCCCAAAAGGAAATATTAAACAAACCTATATTTGTTTGATTTTCCTCATGGAATAATTAATTAAACCATAATTTAATTATTATTCCTAGTCATGTTTAACCCAAAACAAAGAAATTAATTAGATAAACCTTTATTTATCTTATTATTTTCTAGGAATAATTATTTAAATCTTATTTAAATAACATTCCTTGTTAAATATGACTAAATCACCCATAAATAATTAAATAAATCATTATTTATTTGATTATCTTTCAACCACTTCCTTAAAATGATAAATAAATCATTTATTTATTTATTATTTACAAATAAAGGGATTTGACCCAAGTCAAATACTTTTTCCCTTCAACAAATATAATGAAATATTCCATAAAAGGTGGATCTAGATTTGGTTAATGTTATTTTAATCATGCACCAAGATCTAGAATGACCCAATATTTTGTTATAAATAGGAGGGTTTCTCCTACCATTCTTCACCTTTTGTTGCCTATTAGATCACTACGGATCTATACTCTTGGTCTGACTTTGAGCCATTATCATTGTTATATTTTGCTATCATTTCTTTTCTTTTTTTAAGTTTATACTTGATTGTGTTTTTATCAAGAAAGAAAAAGTCTTCGTCGGTGGCAACCTCTTTTTACAAAGCAGAGATCTATCTACTGCATCTAACTGTCAATAAGGACATTCAAGGCATCTGTACGGAGCTTATGTTGTTTACAATGATCTGCCCTTTCATAAGCGAGCTGCCTTTGTTTGCCATCTCATCTGCTTCATTATTGGACGTTCTCAGAATGTGATGAAGTTTACACTTGTCAAAGTCTCGGAGGACTCTCTTCAATCTGTCCAGAATTTTGTTGAGGCTGGCATTGCTGAACGGCGTTTCCATGTATATATGTCTTATTATCAATTCTGAATCACCGAAGACTTGGAGCACTTTGATTCCCTTATCTCTTGCCATAAGACAAGCTTTTAGGAGCCCAAGGATCTCTGCATGATTGTTGGATTTCTTGCCAAGTCCCCAGCAGAACCAATCTTTGGAATACCCACCAGGAGAGTAAATAACTCCACCCGCACCAGCAGCACCCGGATTCCCCTTGGACGCCCCGTCGAAAAAGATAGTGGAAATGTTTTGGGACCTCCACCAATTTTGAAAAAAAACATCCTCGTCTCTTATGCGCCATTCAGGATTGTCACCTTGCGGGGGTTGAAGGTACTTGCGAGGATGGGGCGCAAGCATACCAAGCCAGTGCTTTTCATCGGGCAGTAGCAAATGATCTTCTTTAAAATACTGAATTTGAGCCGCTTCCAGGAGAAAGGATTTAGCTTTTGCAGCGACTTGCAGAGGGGTGTAATGCAGCTCTGTAAAAATCTTCTGATTGCGGGCCAACCAGATCTGCCAGCATACATATTTTGGGAGCGCTATCCAGATTCTACGCCAGAAAGATTTGGAAGGGATTCGATGGGGATAGTGTTGACTCCAAGAGGCAAAGAGGTCTACTACAGAGTTCTGCAGGGGGGCTGGAATCTGCAAGTCCTGAAGCGTGAGAACCCAAACCTCTTCAGAAAATCTGCACTCCATGAAGAGGTGCTGAGCTGTTTCGGAATTGTTACAGCATAACACACATCTGTGAGGCCCAGATATTTTCCTTTTTTGGAGATTATCCCCCGTAAGCTGCTTGTTATGGACCAAGGTCCAGAAGAAGAAATTTACTTTTGGAAGGGAGAGCGGCTCCCACACATTCTTCCAAAACTCCTTAGTTTGACTACAATTCCTTATGTCCTGTAAAGCATTATACCCAGCTGCGGTGGTATAGACTCCAGACTGTCCCCATCCCCAGCTATCTTTTTTAGATCTGCAAACAGGTGCAGCATCATCCAACAGATCGACAAGCAGTGCTTGTTGATGGGAAAACCGTGCCGGCACTCTGTGGAAATCCCATCCGTTCCAATCTCCACGCTGATCCCAGGTCGAGATATCATACAGTCTGTTTACACCTGCGCGCTCCAGCCAATTCCTGAGGTCTGCAATGTCTTCCATCTGAGCAAGTGGCTCACTTCCCATTATACTTTCATTCCATAGATGCGTACGCTTGCCGTTCCCTGGAATCCTGTAGATTAGTTTTTTGAAAAAATTGCTGCTTTTACAACATAACTTCCAGACCAGCGTGCTATTAGGTGCACTAGCTGTCTGTAGGTTGGAGAGCGCACTAGTGGGACCGTACTTTGAGCGCAGGGTAACACTGATTGGATGAGAGGGTTCATTGAACATCTTCCACAAAATCTTTCCTCCCAAAGCAAGATTGACAAGCATGGGTTCTCTAATTTGCAGTCCGCCTTCAGAAAATGGCTTTTTAACCACATCCCAGTTAACCAGATGCATTTTTCTCTCATTGCCTTTCCCTCCCTGCCAAAGAAAATCTCTGAGCAGTTTGGAGATCTGCTCCATCACCTTCCTTGGAGCAAGGAGGAAAGCTGCCTGGAAGATTGGGAGAGCAGACAGCACCGTTTTAATTAAGATTACTTTACCTCCCTTAGTTATCCAGTTGCCTCCCCACGCAGCAATTTTGGTTTTAATTTTTGAGATTATATCGCTCCATAACGACCTCTTGTTTACTCCAGATGTTATGGGAAGACCCAGATATTTAAACCTGTCCCAGTTTGCTTGACCTTTAAACCCAAGAAGAGCAGAGATTGCAGTAAGTTCATTCTGTTCTATGTTCCAGCTATATATTTCGCTCTTACTCTCGTTAACCAAGGCACCTGAAACTCTGCAGTACTTTCTGAGGACTGAGTCGAACGCTCTGGCTATTCTGATGGAGGCTCCTCCGAGTAGGAGAGAGTCGTCGGCAAAGAGAGCATGGTTCAAAGGTTCAGCTCCATTTGAAGGTTTGAGACCCGGGATATGTCCTGCTATTCTTTCAGCAGTAAGCTTACGACTTAAGGAATCTGCCATTATGATATACAGGAAGGGGGAGAGTGGGCAACCCTGCCTGATACCTCTCTGAGCTTGGAAGAAGTTAGCGGGTCTGCCATTAACTAACGGAGAAATCCATGGACTGTCAATGCAGGCTTTTATTAAATGGACAAAATGTATCGAAAAACCGAAGGAGAGCAGGACCTTAGATAGGAAGCTATGATTAACTCTATCAAAGGCGTTAGCCATATCTAGTTTAATCAACATACCTTTCTCCTTTCGTTGCTTACTTGAGTGTATTGTCTCCTGAACTTGGATCACGTTGTCCAGAATGTGCCTACCCTCCACGAATCCACCTTGGTTGCTGGAGATCAGTTTTTTTAACAGTGGCTTGATCCGACTCGCCAGCAGTTTTGCCAGGATTTTATAAGAAGCATTGCACAGTGAGATAGGTCTGAATCTAGCAAAGGAGTCAGGATTGGTGTCCTTAGGAATTAGAGCCAGATAAGTGGACTTAGTTCCTCCACCAATCTTGGCTTTCTGCATGAATCCTCTTGTCATTTTAAGCAGATCTGCCTTGATAATGTGCCAGCAGGATTTGTAGAAGTGGATTGTGAACCCATCCGGCCCAGGAGCCTTGTCTGATTCCATGGACCAAATAACTTTTATGATTTCCTCCTCAGTAATGGGTCTGCAGAGATTTAAGTTGTCTTCATGACTGATAAGGGAGGGAACATAGGAGAGAAAGTCATCCACCTCCTCGTCATTGCTTTGAGATTCTTCTCTGAACAAGTTCCTGTAGTGGTTTTCAGCAGCGACTTTAACTTGTTTGAATCCTTTACATACTTGACCCTCGGCTGTTTTGATTTCTGCTATGTAGTTCTTCGACAGTCTAGCTCTATATTGCCGGTGGAAGAAGGGAGTGTTCCGATCCCCGGCCTTCAACCAAAGGCTTCTGGATTTAAGCCTCCAATATTCTTCTTCCTTACGAAAAGTTTGGTACGCTGCTCTTTGTGCTTTTACTTCCTCCTCGAGCAACTCAGATGTGATATCTCTGTTTTCCATATCAGTTTGCAGATCCGACAAAGACTGCACAGCCTCCTTTCTCTGATTGATGGGGTTGATAACCGGCGCTTTTATCTAGTCCTTCAGCGTTTGCTTTGTAGCTTTTAGCTTTTGCTCCCATACGTAGCTGGAGGATCCGGAGATTGGTTTGGCCCATGCTTCCTTGACAGTCTCCAAGAATCCATCTCTCTCGATCCAGAGAGGGTTGAATCGAAAAGGAAGCGGACCCAAGTCTTCTTCATCATCCAAATGGAGCTGGATGGGTTTATGATCTGAGGAGAGCTTGGGCAGAATTTTGGTGGTTATTTTCTTGTTCATCATAATGGAGCTATGAACCAAGAAACGGTCTAAACGAGCAGAAATATGCTCCATACCAACCCGATTGTTAGTTTAGGTGTAAATACCGCGAATGGGCCTGAAATCAAGAAGGTCCCAGTGCTGGGTGATCTCCTCAACCTTGGCCAACATAGGGTCACTGGAGCTGATCCCCCCCCTCTTTTCTTTTTCTTTCAGAACAATATTCAGATCCCCGGCTAGTATGATATTGCTGGGATTGGTCTGTTCAAGAAAGGCCTCAAGTGTATCCCAGCATTCTCGCTTTTCAGAGTAAGTCATTGGAACATAGAGATTGAAGAGAGAGATGGTCAACTTACTTGCCTTATGCTTCAGCTCCGTGTATATCCAGTGCTGGGTTTCATGGGTCCTAAGCAACTGAAAGAGGTCTTCCGTCCAAAGTGTTGCCAGCCCTCCAGAGGTTCCCCTTGCGTTGACTGCTTTTCCTGATTTTTTGTTCCACTTTGTTCTACCTAACTCTAGAAGGGCCTGCCCTTCTATTTTGGTCTCCTGGAGCATAAGAACGTCTGAGGGTTCTGATTTCAGTAGGTCCCTGACTGCTTCTATTCTAGAGGGATTCCCCAGACCTCTACAGTTCCAAGAGACGAGATTCATTATTTACAAAGAGGGGGGTTGGGGCCTCCCTTGGGAGGCCTTGGTCTGATATTTCACCCAATAGACATTTCTATTGTGGATTGACTTCCTTGAATCTTGAGTCTTTCTGCCTCTTCTTCCCTCTTCTCTTTACGAGATTTCCTTCCTGCTTTTTTGGAAGGGCGCTCGTAGAATTCATCTTCGGAAGAACTAGAGCTAGCCGCTGGTTTTTTCCTTGCTACTTCTGCATAGGAAGGATTAGTGGGAGAGCCTTGATTTTCCTCCAGCTAAATTGTTTCCTCTCTCTCTTTGTTTGAAGGGGAAGGGGCCGGCTGTTCCTCGTTCTCCTGATTTAGGTTGGCTTGTATGTCCTGCTCTCCTTCTGGTGCATTTGGAGGAGCTTCCGCTTCTTGGTTGCTTTTGGAGCTTGGTTGACCTCCAGTCATATTTCCTTTGCCTGCGCCTTTTTTTGAGCTAGTGTTTCTTTGGACTAGGGTCCATTGTTCCCCATTTTGTTTATCCGCCTGTTCCTCCGCCTTCTTCTTACAGTGCTTTGCAAAGTGACCGTGCCTGTGGCAGTGCCTACATTTAAAGGGCAGCTGTTCATAATCCAGCTCTTGGACATGCGTCCACCCAGCAACAGTGAGCTTGATTGCTTCCGGTAATCCTTCTTCGAGATCTACTTCTACACAGATGCGGGCACATGAGTACTGATCCTTTCTTACCGCCTGATCTATGTATTTTCCCAAAGCATTTCCTATGGTCTGGAGAGAATTTGGATTCCAGCAGTGGAGAGGCAAGTGAGAGAGTCTAACCCAAACCGGGACTGCCGAGGGAACATCCTGAGTGGGGTCGAAGTCAGGGGACCATTTGTTTAGGTAAAGGCCCTGAGGGCCCATAAAGTATGGCCCATTTCTGAAGATTAATCCTTTGTCTTCCGGGTTTTCAAAGACAAACACAAAGAAACCCTTACCTACGAAGTAGCTATTGACTCCCTCCTTGATCAGAGGCTTACAGTTCCTTTGAGTCCATTCCTCAACCGATTTGGGAGAGGGCCAGAGGCCCGTGAACTGGCCTATGAGACCCCTCTCCGCCAGATTCAGAGCCGATTTGCAGGTGTCTCCTTCGGGGAGAGCCACTGTGGGGATTGAGTCCAGTTTTTTCACAAATTTCTGCTGGGACTGAGATGGAGGGCGTTTGGGGGCATTCGCAATCATTTCCCTAAAAGCCGTAACCTCCGGAGGCGGAGGGGGATCTGGGGTCCTGCGGTCTTCCATGGTAGGAACTGTCTCAGGGCAGGCCGGACAGGGCAGAACAGCGCGCTGGAGCTGCCAGCAGCCCAGGCGCGATCAGAGGGCGCAGAGGGCGCAGAGGGAGGCGGAGCGGAGCCAGAGCTAGCGCGCGCAGAGTTCAGTAGTGATCAAGATGATTTTACAACACTTTGCTATCATTTTTCTTGCGAGCTCCCTTTGAGTTCCATTTTTGTGTAGGTTTTCTACACCATCAAGAGAGAGGGATTTTAGATCTGAAGTGCTGAGGACTTACAAGAACCCATCCCATTGAGGGGGGCTAGTAACATATTTCTACGTTCCCTCCTTAGGTGTCAAAAAATACAAAAAATTCTTTATCTATTGGATGCATTGAGCAACTCTTGCTTTTATTTACTACTTAATGTATTTTAATGCATAGATATAGATTTTGCAACATTTATCTTGGTCAACTAATTGCAGATCTAAAGATATTGGCAGCCATCTTTGTTGTTAGGGATGTTTGTTATGCACGGATAAAGTGAGCCTTTTTTGTACGCTTGCGATTAAGATTCATACTAACACAATTAATGCATATATTGAGTCCACCTCGATTGAAGAATGGTCATAATTTAGTTCATGGATCAATTGAGGTCATTATCCATCTTGGGTGAGAAATGACCATAACTCAATTCATGAATATATTGAGAACATTCACTTACCTTGAGTGGAACATTGATCGTTAGTTAAGTCCATTTTACCATAAATATGTTTCCATTCCCTTCTATATCTATTTATTTTCAAATAATTTTTGTAATATAAGGTCTCTGGTGGAACAACATGTTGAGATTTTGGGGTGTTGGGGTAGCATCGGATGTGCTCTAGCTCCCAAACTTTGTGGAGGGACTATAGCACATAAGATATCCAAGACCCAGAAGGAGTTTGAAGAAATTCCATCAGGTTTAAGAGATATTTAATTAATTAATATTTTTAATTAAGGGCCCTAAGTCTAACTTAGGAAAATTAAAAGGTTAAATTTAATTAAATTAAACATGTGATGAAAATGAATTAAGTGATGCAGATCGAGCAGTTTCTAATATTAGTCGTTGATTATAGATTAGATCACGGTCATTGATGTTTCAACGAGAAAAGTATAAGAGAATGGCTTGGGTTCAGTTGGAGAATGGCGTGGGTTGCTAAGAATTTCAGAAGTGTTTCAACTGTAGCGAGGGGCAGTATTGGCAAGGGGGATGGTCTAGTCCTAGGCAAAGAGTACAACAAGGGTAGAGAAGTAGCAGATCATGGCAGCGCAGAGGCAGCAACTACGCAGTCTAGTCGAGAACCTAGCAGGGGCAGCGCAGAGGCAACAACTATGCAGTCTAGTCGAGAGCCTAGCAGGGTCATCGCAGAGGCAACAGGAGCCACGAAAGGCTGAGGCGGGCCTAGAAAGGGTAGTGCAGGGGAAATGTAACCCCAGCTAGGGTGACATAGGCCCTTCCTAAGTAGCACGGAGGATGATGCAGTCCAGGAGGGCTGACGTAGAGGGCTTCAAAGAAACACTGGGGTTTCTAGAGGCCAGAAAAGCCTAAGTTCTGTAAATCCTATTTGAGGGCCTGAATCAATCCGTTTTTCTGTATTCGGAATAGAGATATTGCTGCAAATTTAATTTTTTGATGGGTTAACCAATTTTGGTTGCCCACGATTATTGTTATTAGAATCTGCATAATAATAAAAACCCTTCAGAAGCTAGTAGCACCGTTTTTCTCGCATTGGGTTTTCCCGGGAACATTTGCCCAAAAAATCCTTGTGTGTCACTTTGTCTTTGAGCATGTTATTCAGTATTTGATCTGCATCTGTAGGCTATTAATGTATTTACTTCGATGTTAATGCTAAATTTTTCAGATTAATAACTTATGTAAGTAGGAGAAATAAATCAATAATTTAACAGTAGGGTTTCTGTAATCTAGGTTCATAAATTTTCACATGGTATCAGAGCGATTGAAGATCAAGTTGGATCTCCAGCAAGATGGTTGAGAAATATGTTTTGCAGAAAGCAACAGAGAAAAAAGTAGTAGCAACAGAGAAACTAGAGAAGGCAACACAGGACCAGAAGGATGCAGAGGCGCAAGAGCCACATAGAGGGTAGAACAGTCCCAACTAGGTGACATAGAGATAGTTCAGTGCCTTCGAGAGGGACGCAGAAGCAGCCTGCGCTGCGCAGTCACTATGCAGAGGCTATGTTGAGCCAATCTGATCATGCAGTGGTGAGCCATGGTGACGTAGTCGCGTATTTGATTTTTGTGCAGAGTGCTATGAACCAGAAGCTGAGTTGCAGACCTTCAGTAGTTCCTGGTGGGGTGAAGATTCTGACAGTGTAGAATTAAGAATTACGGGAATTTTGAGGTCTAAAATGGACCTCCTAAGGAAATTATAAAATAATAGTGGAAATAATAAAATAATATTAGATTAGATCATCAGATTTTAGAGGGAAAAAAGAGAAAACTACATTTTCAACTCGTATTTTCAACTTATCCCCCTATGGGTTTACTCAAATTTCGAGCGGGAACACTTTTTGGATGCAGAATTTGATTCCTCATCCAAGGAATACCCATATTGCATACTTTCAAGGGAACCTGCTATAGACAAAATTAGAAATACATGGAAAATGTGATTGAAATCACGTTTTTTTATGTATTTCTCATTTTTCGTATAGCAAGGTTCATCAGATGTATGCAACATGATTACTCCTTGGATGAGGAATTAATTTTTTCATCCAACGAGTAATATCACTCAAAATTTGAGTAAAATGTTAGGGATATAAGTTGAAAATACAAGTTGAAAAATTAGTTTTACTATTTTATTATTTTTTAATATTTTTACTTTTTTACCCCAAAAATGGTGAATCATCCCCCATGGTTGACATCATCATCTTGAATCCTATTGCTTCTTATAAAGTTTATTTTGATTGTACATTTTTCTTAGGAGGCCCATCTTAGACCTCAAAAGTTATCTAATGCCTAAACTAAGTTGATGAAGAGCGGGAGGAGAACAACTACTCAAAAGATTTAATTTCCAAAGAAATATGAATATCGATCGTAGGGTGATCAAAGAGAGATGATTCATTGTGTTTGGCAGGCTTCCAAGAGAGGAAGTCAGTTGTCAGAGGGATAAGAGGGTGTATTTATCGCCAAGGACCCTAGATCTGGGTCTCTAATAGAGAGAGGAGGATCTGTTCTGACAAATGTCTGAAAGATGGCGCCACATGGACTATGTGATTAGGATAGGTTGGATGGCCTGTCCAACTTTGCTATCTGGAATACCAGAATCCTAGTAGTCCCGGAGGCATACTACTTGAGGGAGCATGCAGAGAAATTCTTGGCTACTCCAATCAATACAAAACTCCTAGTGAATCATAATGAAGCAATGGTACATGCCAAGCACTTCATCATGGACGGGGTCAAAGATCATGTGGTACCACACATAGTTGAGAACACAGTGGCTAGTGAGATATGGGAAGCCCTAACCACATTGTATCAAGGGAGGTCTGTCCAGAGAAAGATGATTATGGAGAACCAGCTGAGGTTATTTATGATGTCCAAGGGAGAGGAAATCGATCCTTTCCTATCCAGACTGTAGTCGATCCGGGTTTAGCTGACTGGCATGGGTGTGAAGGTCGATGTTGATGTCATGGTGAGGATTGCTCTAAATGCTGCCACAGAGGATTGGGAAACATTTTTCCAAAGTATTTTGGGAAGAGTGGATCTTCCTAACTGGGAGAATATGTGGGCTATCCTCTGAAAAGAGGATATCTGCCAAATTACTAAGAGGCAGTACAACACCGAAGTGGGAAAGTGAGGAAAGAGTAAGAGGAAGATGCAACCCTGACATCAAATAAGTAGCAAGGGAAAAACAAGTGTGATCTATCAAAGATCAATTGCTTCCAATGTGGTGAACTTGGGAACTTCGCCAGCAATTGTCCTCAAAAGAAGAAGGACAAGGAAGCTTCTATTTCCAAGGATGTTGTAGCAGACGATGGCTCTGATGATGACGTAGCCATGAGCGATCATGAACCATGGAAGTGGGGTGATCTTGATCTGTAGAGCATCTATAGAGTGGTGGTGGGATCCTTGAGTAGCCCAACTCTTGGATCACATCTGTGCTATGGGAGCCTTAAGACAGTAACAAGGAATGACTGGAGCAGCGGGTGCAAAATTCACAGGTGAAGTAGAGGCAGAAGATGATAAAATGGAGAGAGAGCAGTTTAATGTAGATGCAACAACATCGTAGAGAGAAGCAGCGTAGAGATAGTGCATAAGAGGCCTGCTTACATAGTGCAGAGCTGCAACAACGCAGTGACTATAGGAAGATAGCACATACCAACAACCTATGAAGCTTCATTGATGAGAGGCAGCGTGAAATACTCGTCTATCATTGGGTAGGGGATCTTCATTTGCGTACTCTCAGCAACTGAGTTGCAGTGCAACAATTAGTAGTGGTAGTGCTATGAGCAACACAATGCAACAATTTGAGAGGGAGTTGCAGTACGAATGTAGAAGTGGTGGTGACAGTGTCATGGGCAGCAGTACAGAAGAGAAGAAGCAACACAGTAATGAAGGGAAGTAGGCCAAGCATCAACGCAGAGACCAACACCGGAGATTATAACAATACTTTGGGGTGAAGTGTATTGCTAGAGCACATTCCTCGCTCAGAGGGAGTGTTGCGATTTTTGGGTGTTGGGGTAGCATCGGATGTGCTCTAGATCCCAAATTTTGTGGAGGGACTAGAGTACATAATGTCTCCAGGACCCAGAAATCGTTTGAAGAAATTACATTAGGTTTAAGAGATATTTAATTAATTAATATTTTTAATTAAGGACCCTAATTCTAACTTAGGAAAATTAAAAGATTAGAGTTAATTAAATTAAACATGTGATGATAATGACTTAAGTGACACAAATCAAGAAACTTCTAGTCTTAACCGTTGATTAGATATTAGATCATGGTAGTTGATGTTTCAATGAGAAAAGTATAAGAGAAGGGCTTGGGGTAAGTTGGAGCACACACACACTGGCAGAGCACTGAAGCTAAGTTGAAAATCTAGGGCGTGGTTTGCTAAGAATTTCAGAAGTGTTTTAGCTGCAACAAGGGGTAGTATTATCAAGGGGGAAGGTCTAGTCCCAGGCCAAGAGTACAACCAGGGCAGAGAAGCAGCATACTAGGGCAGCGCAGAGGCAACATCTATGTAGTCCAGCCGAGAGCCTAGTAGGGGAAGTGCAGAGGCAGCAGGAGCCACGAAAGGCTGACATAGGCCCAGAAAGGGCAGTGTAGGGGCATCGTAACCCAAACTAGGGTGACGCAGGCCCTTCCTTAGCAGCGTAGATGCTGATGCAGGCCAGGAGGGCTGACACAGAGGGGTTCAAACCAACGCTGGGGTTTCTAGAGGCCGGAAAAGGCTGAGTTCTGTAAATCCAATTTGAGGATGTGAATCAATAAATTCTATCTCCGAAATAGTTGTATTGCTACAAATTTATTTCTCTATTGGTTTAACCAGTTTTTGGTGCCTAGGATTGTTGTACTTAGAATCTGCATAAAAATAAAAACCCTCCAAAAGTTAGCAGCACCGGTTTTCCTCCATTAGGTTTTTCCGGGGAAAATTGTCTAGAAAATCCTTGTGTGACACTTTGTATTTGAGCATGTTATTCAGTATTTGATCTGCATATGTAGGTTTTTAATGTATTTAATTCGATTTTAATGTTGAATTTTTCAGATTAATAACTTATGTAAGTAGGAGAAGTAAATCAAGAATTTAACAGTAGGGTTTATGTAATCTAGATTCAAAAATTTTCACACAACAAGCCTCTATTAAGTCCATATTACCATAAATACCCTTCCATTCCCTTCTATATCTATTTTCTCTCAAAAAATTATAGTTTTGTTAATAAGTAATATTTATTTTCTTATCGTCAAGTCCCACTAGCACAACCAGTTAAGGATGGACCTTGTTAGCAAGGCGCTCCAAGATCAAACCTCACGAGGGTTGGTTGTGCCCTGTGCTAGGGAGAGGAGACATGCTGAAAAATCCAATCATATTAAGGTTGGTGTGGCCCAGGCTAGGTGTGATCCCTGGGTGACTTTGACGAATTAGATACCCCTGGGTCGTGGTTTCTCAAGCCACAGGTCAAGCCTAGAGGATCACAAGCAACTTGTCAAACAAAAATAATTTTTTTTCTTATTAATAAACAATAAAATATTTTGGAGTGTATTGTATCCAATGGAAATTTTGTAATATAGTATACCCAATGGAATAATCAAGATACTACTAAGTCCACGCGACCTTAATACCTTTACATTCCTTTTTTACATTTATTTGTTTTTATAAGCTATTATGAACAATGTTACCAACTTAATGAGAACTATACTGAGTTCACATTTTTCAAAAGTTGAAAAAATTATAATTTTCATGCTAATTTTGAAAAGTGTTGATGCATCATCAACATTTTTTTTAGCATGTTTTTACCACTTTAAATTTTCTCAAGTATGGACATTTTTTTTAAATGTTAGTGATTTTCATGTTGATTTTGAAAATTGTTGATGCAACATCAACCCTTTTTTTAGGCTTATTTTTTACACTTTAAATTTTCTTATGTATTAAGTATGGATAAAATGTTGGTAACGTTGATGTAGCATCAACCTTTCTTTGTGGGAGACATATCTTTGACAATTCAAATTTTCTTATGTCTTAAGTATGTACATTTTTTTTTAGATTGGTTATTTAATGATTTTTCAAGTTGATGTCTTTTTCTTTTCTTTTTTGTTCCGAAATTGTTTGTTTTGAAGTGTTTTTCAAGTTTGTATTTTTCTATATTTTTCTTTATGTACAATTTTTATAGACCTATTGATTGTTTTTGGTTTTTGGTCAAAAATATTTGACTTCTATTAAAACCAATGTTTAGCCCTAAAAATGTCCTTTCCTTTCATCAAATTTCACTTCATTCCATTTGTCCTTTATTAGATATAGTCTTAAAAGATCAATAGGAATGATTAAAATCACTTTAAGAATGCATGCAATGACTGACTTATTATACTTTTGTGGTTTTGTTGTCATAGTGATTTTTTAGCAGACTTAGCTACAAAAAGCAGTCATTCTGTAGCTAGTCGCATATTCCGTAGCCATCTTTATGTTTACATAGGTTATAGGTGTCATTTGAGGGAAAGAAGCATATGGTTAAATTCCATAACTCTCCTACATCATTCCTTGTCCTCCACGAAGGCTGAGCAAAAATCTGAAAGTGGTTATGCACGTGGACAAAGCCAAAACCAAGAAGCAGACTTCTACAAGGATAAGGACTCTGCAGGTGTCTTCAGCAAAATATGAGTCCTCAACAGGAGTTCTAGTTTTATTTTGATTATAAAAGATGCATATGCCTATTTCTACTCAATGACAGTTATGTATTTTCTTATAAAAATAACTCGGTGAACCGAGAAACAGTTAGTTGATGTTTTGTTGTTAGTTCTCAAAGACTGTGATACTCTGTTTCTGAGCATTTTTCCTTTAATGAAAGAAGTATAACTTTGATGCATGATCTGAAGCAAATTTAAGGAGTTAAGGATTCGTGTGCCAATATGATGGTAGAGGGCCCCTACTGTCCAAAAGGCTTTGTGCATATTTTCTAGATAAGTGACCTTTAACTCTGTTTTGTTCTTAACTTAGGCAATTTTCTAAGTTTATCCTCTTGCATCATACTTATGTCATTTACTTACATCGAATATTATAGTCAATCTTGTTCTCATGAGCTTTTCCAATATATCACTAATGTGTGAATGAGATATAGCTGTAGTACTCTTGAGTTAATTGCATTTTAGTTCAGTTCTGTTCATTGCATTTCAGTTCTATTAGTTAATTTTATTTCAGTCCTGTTAATTAGACTTAAAAGACCCTCATTATTTTATAAGCTTCTCTTGTTCTTAAATTCTTCTAATACAACATTATCATATGAACAAGAATTAGTTATATCATTTTGAGCTCTTGACTGTTCTGCATTTTCTCATAATTTTACAAACAACCTTTTTCCCAAGTTGTTCCAAGAGATCTCTAACCTTTGAACGAGGCTTAATAGTAACATTTTGAGTTTCAGAATGAGTTAATTCTAGTGTCATATGTTATTTTAGCATAGGGTTCCTTACTATGTTGCAGATAATATTTTCTCAAAATGTTCCAACAAATTTCTAACAACGGATGAGATTTTCTCTGTGATATTTTAAGTTGTTGTTTACTAAAGAGAACCTCATTACATCAAACTAATCCTTTTCTCAAATTTTTCCAACATACCTTAATGAAATGAATTGGACTGAGTTTAGTGTTATGAGTTACTTTTCTTATCAGCTTTACAATCTGTGGATTAGAATTTTCTGTTCTTAGGTGCCATTCATAGTTTAGAGTAGATTTTATTCTGTTTTAGTGTGATCAGTAACTTCTCTTTGCTAGCAATTCAGTTCTTTTCCCCTTAGTATAAAAACACAAAACCAAAAACACTAGAAAAACACTAATCACAACGAAGTAGGAAGAAGATACCTATGCACATATGGTGCACTTCACTTCAACAGTTTACTAGCCCAGGTTGATAATTTATGACATCAATTTAGGAACACTAAGTTGAGTAGACATTTTGGCGTCGTTGCCGGGGAAGTGTAACTAGGTAGCCTTATTTCTTACCTCTCAAAAACAATGATATGCGTAGTGAAAGAGACTCAAGGGGTAGATTTATAAGAAGCAGAAGCTTGATTCCTAGAACACCACTTGTTCCACCAAGACCAAGAGGCAGCACACCTCCAACTCAAACCCACATCCCATACTATAATGATCATAGACTCCCAAAAGACTTAAGATCAGATATTCCATTAGAAATACCTTCCACTTCATCCACTGAACCTGTCTTAGAAGAAGATTCAAGGACCCCTGCAAAAGACATAAACTTTTCCACTTCCACAGAAGAATCAATCATGGCAAAAGAAGGGGGAGGAGGAGTCTTTAATGGAGAACATACACTATTCGGAGGAGGTAGAGGTAGAGGTAGAGGAGAAGGAGGTAGAGGTGAAGAAGGAAGCATAGGAAGAGGTAGAAGGGAAATGGGAAGCTCTTTTGGGTTTCTTATAGTAGATGAAGAAGCCAATGCAACTATGAAAAATATTTCACCCTCTGTCCTTCCAAACTTTTATGGACTCAAAAGTGAAGATCCTGAAACCTTCCTATTTGAATTTGAAGTCCTATGTAGAACCTATTATTACTTACAAGATGCCCAAAAACTTAAACTATTCCCTTCAACATTGAAAGGAGCAGCATTAAAATGGTTTATGAGTTTAATCAACAGTTCTATTAGGACATGGGAAGACATGAAATAAGAATTTCTAGAGAGGTATTTGGATTATTGTATGCCAGTCAACCATAAGGAGGAAGTGTTTAAAATGCTACAAAAAGAGGATGAAAATCTGGAATATTTGTTGGAAAGGTTTAACTATAACATCAAGAGAGCAAAAATGGAAAACTTAGATCAAGATACTTTGAAAGCTCTCTTGTTGAAGACAATTAGGGACGAATGGCTAGATATCCTTAATATGATGGGAAAAGGGGATATATCTCAGCTCACATTACCTGAAATAGTTGAATTATGTATCAACCTTTCAAGAGGGAAATCTAAAACTGTAAAAGGACCAAGAGACCCTGCTCTTGCAAGGGAAAGTAAGTCTGCTTCTGGGACAGTAAGTAGGGCAGAAATAGGAAATATGCTTGATGAATTCAAATCTGACATTTTAGGGAGTCTTAGTGAACAAATAGACACCCTTAAGTTATAAAACAAGAAAAAAGCTGAATCTGATGCCTTAGAAATATTTTGTCCCAAATGTAGAAAGAAGCATGCCTTGAGAGAGTGCCCATTGGATGCAAAAATAGTAGGGACCAGTGTAATTTGTTCAGAAAAACATGAGACCAAGAGTTGTCCTTCACTTCCTGGTCTTAAAGTTGCCTTTCAAGAAGAAACCCCTAAAAATTCCACAGAATCTCTCAAATTTGTCTCTAGGAGGCCTTTGGCAAGGACCTCAAACACAAGGATTCCATGATCAGCTGTATAATCAACCCCCACCAAATTGGAATTCTTGGTAGCAACCTTGGCCCCAATTCCAAAATCAATCTCAAACTTGGGCACAAGGAGCACAAAATCCCTATGGAAGATACTCTCAGTATTATCAATATCCACCATCTTATCCACCATATCCAAATTTCCCTCCTCAACAAAATCCACAACATCAAAATCCACCACTTCCATTACCATTTCCTCAGAAAGCAAATCAGTTACCTGCCCAACCCATACCAAACCCCAACAATAAAAATCCTCAGAACACATACATGATAGAAGGCCAACAATTCCCAACCTATTTGATTACTCCTTTATACCTTAATGATGTTCAACTTAGGTCTGGAAGAATACTTGAAAAGAATAAACCTTCTGTAATCATACAAGAGCAAAAGAAATCTGAGGAAGATTATCTACAGGTAAATAAAAGTCTTGAAGAGAACACATCTTTTCAAGACCCAAATATTGAAAAATCAAAACAAAAAGAACCAATAATTTCAACTCCTATATTAGAGCAGCCATCAACATTCACTTCTACACCTCCCTTTTCAGAAAGATTACAAATTGATAAGGGTGTAGAAAAACAAATTATGGTGCCTAATTATGATTTCCTAGATGAGCTAAGGAATGTCTATATTAAAATCCCATTACTACAAGCCATCAAGGAAATTCCAATCTTAGAAAAGACAATAAAGGAGTTGAGCATGAAAAAAACAGGAAAAAGAATAAAAGAGACAAAGAAAATTCAACTGGCAGGAAAAATAGTAGACATCATGATGGGTAAGATTGCTATTCCAAAGTATTTAGACCCAGGAAATCCAGTTGTTAAAATACACATCAATGGAACTAAGATCCAAAACACACTTATTGATTTAGGAGCAGCAATCAATACCATGAGTAGACAAATCATGGATAAACTAAAACTTCCTAATCTTCTTTTTACACCCACATTATTACAATTAGCAGACATATCTGTGATTAAACCTGATGGGGTAATAGAAGACATTCTAGTGTCCTTATATTCTTGGGAGTAACCTGTGGATTTTATGATCCTAACTCCTAAAAATAATCTAGGAGGACATCCTATTATATTAGGAAGACCTTGCTTAGCTACAGTTGATGCTTTCATTAGCTGTAGATCCGGTGATATGTACATCTCTGATGGTAGTTCAACCAAGAAATTTACCTTGTATCCTCTAGCAAAAACAATTACAGAATTAGATGATACTCAATGGATTGAGGATGAAGAAGACATACAACCTCTCTTCACAATTTCAGAAATTAGTGAAGATAGCCAGATTCTAAGTACCTTAGAAAATTTTGAATCCTCTTCGAAATACAAACATGAAAAATTTCAAGAAGAATCCAACATTGAGTTTTTGTCATCAAGACAGATGTCTCTTTACTCCATGGATAAATTTGGCAGCTCTACAATTGAGATATTTCCAGGTAAAACTTTAAACATAAACAAGAAACTAGAGAAATCTCAACAAGAAAAGCTAGTCAAGATATTACAGAGACATTCTTTTGCATATGCATGGGAAACCACATTAAGTAGTTGACCAAACCTCCATCATCTCATCATAAATTCTCTATGATCTTATGTTTGATCCCTTCCAAGATCTTAGTTGATTGTATCAACCTCCATGATCTATCTCATTAATGAGACATGATCTCCACTCCTTTCACATTAAGTAGTTGCTCTACTACTCCTATTATGTAGATCTAGATCTGAAATATCCACATACACACATCAAAAGTGGATTTGATTCATATTTGAGGATTATGGGTCCCTCCACCCTTTTATTTACTTAATTAAGTAGGTTTATTAAGAACTCTAATATTTCAAATATCATGTGAAAGTTTGGGAATATTAAAAGATGTTACTTCCATACATGTATTTTTATCTCCCAAAATATATGAAGGTAAATATTATTAAAATTCCACAATAATAAAGTTAGCAATTACTTAAACTTATAAATTCGCAATAATCATAGACAAGAATCCATGCCTTATGTGTTTATAAATAAATTATACAAATAGTTAGAACTTTTACATATAAAGTTTTAAATCTTGTTGCAATACATTATAATTTAGTTTGTATTTTTAAAATAAAACTTTTAAAGACTAAAAAAATATACATATATTAAAAAATATGAGATGGCTTATTATATTAGTTGGACAATCTACTACTACTAGCTTAGGCAGGAAATTTGAATTGATATTAAAAACTTGTAAATTAATCAAACAAATTTTGAAAATTATAAATTAAATAATAAAATTATTATAATAATAATTAGAGTATTACACACACTTAAAAATAAAAAGTATATTAATTTTTAATGTTAAACATTTTAAAATATTAATTTATTTTTTTCAAAAATATTTATTGATATGTCAAGTTTTATTAGCACAACCGGTTGAGGATGGGCCTCGTTAGTAAGGCGACCGAGGATCAAACCTCACAGAGGTTGTTGTGCCCGTGTTAGGGGGAGGAGACATGCTAAAATTTAGTTAGCTTAAGGCTGGTGTGGCCCAGGCCAGGTGTGATCCTCGGGTGATTTTGATGGCTTAGATGCCCCTAGGTCACAGTTTCTCAAGCCACAGGTTAAGCTTGAATAAACATAGATCACTTGAGTAACAAAAAAAACATATTTTTTTTGTAATGAAATATTCAATTTTTTGAAAAGTTACAAAATAATAATAAAATTAATAATTTGAAGTTATAATTTTTTATATATTTATGTATTGTTAGTTAATACTTCAATAACATGAAATAATTGTCACTAAAAATTAATGATTTAAATACTTGACACAAATTTTGCATATAAATATAATTAAAAAAATACACATTCAGGACCTTTTTGCTATAATGACGCGTCAAATAAAATATTTGTATGGAAAAATTGAAAAAAAATTGAAGAAATAGAAAATTTTATTAATTTTGAATGAATTTTATGTCCAAATATAATAATATTTGAAGTTGTTTTTTTTTTGTTTTCCTTACAAAAATAATGATTCACATAAATAAAAATAACCCCAAAAAATTAAAAAATTAAAATATTAAAAACAACTTTTACAAAAAAAAAAAAAATCAAAATAACAAACAAAAAAAATGTTTAAAAAAAATATTTTAAAACATAAATTAAAAAACATTTAAAACAAAATTTGAGGGGCAAAAAAAAAAAGAAAAAATAAATAAATAAAAAATTAAAACATTATAAACTAGTTAAAACCCATATGTATTAAAAAAAAATAGAACAAGAAAAATATTAAAAATGTTAAATACATCAATGGCGAAGACAAAGGTGAAGGATAAGCATGACAGTGCTATTATGATTAACATGATATACATTTATAATACATTGTGGGGTGACCGTTGGATTCGTATTCCAACGTCTCTTGGACTCCCTAAGACTCTTCAACTTCCACACTAACCCTAGAAGGATTAGGTGTCCAAAATCCCCCCCGCCCCCCTCCCTTAATCTGAAGGGGTATGTATGAGTCCAAGAAGAGAGGTATAATACAAATGTGCAAAAATATGCATGGCAACACTAGGTTGAATGTGCTCTTTGAAATGTTGGCATAAGGAGGTGGTTTAAGGATAACCACCAACACCAGAATGCTTAGTGCAGTTCCCGGAACTCCTCCAAATTTGGCATGAAGATGAAGTCTTCTACTAGAGGAATTGTTGCTAATGATTTGAAGAGGGAGACCTTCAACCTAAAAAAGGGAGGTTTTCAACCCGCACAAAAAGGGAGAACTTCAACTTGAAAAGGGAGGTCTCAGCCTGCGATGGTTTAAGGATGACCACCGACTCTGGAATGCTTGATGCATTTCCTGGAACTCCTCCAAAACTGGAAAGAAGTTGAAGTATTCTGCTAGAGGAAGTGTCCCGAATTCTTTGAAGAGGGAGAAGCTCAACCTCAGATAGATGGTTTAAGGCTGACCACCAAACAAAGGCATAATCATGGGCATATATGTCTTTGGCTACAACTCTGAATCTGGTATAGCATGTTGTAGCTCAGGCTCCCTTGAACTGTTGTGTCTCTAGCTACAACTCGGAATCTGATATGGCAGGTTGTGGCTCAGGCTTGCTTGATGTGGCTTTGAAGCTTGTAGATGACCATCATTTCCCCCCCTATCAAATACAAGGTGAGATGAGAGTGACGACTCAAATGAAAGGCATTTTAATATTCTAGAAGAGCTTCTGACATATGACTGAAACATATTCTTGGTTGTTGGTTCCCATTGCCAAGAAGCGATCCATCCAAGATGAATC
This sequence comes from Pinus albicaulis, assembly GCA_034641835.2. Lineage (NCBI taxonomy): Eukaryota > Viridiplantae > Streptophyta > Pinopsida > Pinales > Pinaceae > Pinus > Pinus albicaulis. Next base: position 1,547,649,624 of record CM076582.1, read on the forward strand.
TTTGTTCTTGCAGGAGGCTTGTTTCTGAAGCATATGTGTGAATAATGAGTGGTTTTATGACAATGCTCACATGGTTGAAGATCAAAACAATGATCTTTCATCTGGCCAACTCGATGAAAGTGTTGGAATTTAACATTCTGTTGTTGTTGTTATGGAAGAGGAGCTGAATCTGGAACATCCGAAGATGCGATGTCATTAAGAAATCCATCACTCTGAAATTGAATGGGCTTGGAATAGTCTGGAATATGAAAGGACACAACCTTGTCATATCTAAGACTAGTTTTGTTCTTATTATGGACAAGCTCTTCCCAAGGTATGATGATGGGCTTGGGAAGGACAGACTAAACTTCTACTTCTACATGCAAATATTCTCTTGCACTAGATATTGAGAGTGAATCAAGCTCAACTTTATATTCTTCATGCTGATGGGAGTCTGCCTCAATCTTAAGAAAAGAACAATTATGAACAAAAAAAAGTTCAGAATGTTGCTTACATTGTTGCAACTCATATTGTTGTAACCGAGATTCAAGCTACAAAAAATCCATCTTTTCTTGTGCATTATGCAAATAGGTCTGAATGTGAGGGAGAGTTTCCTTGCTAACTTTTACCATCCCTTCAATAGTGGAACAAATTAGGCTATTCAATAACTTTAATGCATCATCAATTTTATCCATTTCATAAAAATGTTTTAGCTACAAATGAACAAATATCTCACACAAAATAGTTGCAACTTTAAAAAATATAAACAATCCCTGATTCTTGTGAAAAAAAATCTCTATAATCAAGACACCACCTGGAACATTTCAGATCTTGACTCCTAGCAAAAACTCCTCAACTAGTTTCAACTTTATATTCTTGTTGCAGTTGTTTCAACCATGTTTTTGTTTTTATTAATGATGGGCCAATGAAAAAATATTTAGAGATCTTAAAATAGAAACCGGGCCTAATCAGTAAATGAGAGATCTGCTTGCCACTTAAGAGGAATTGGGTGTAGTGCCCACTCAAACAATTTGAAATTGTTGTCTTCTTACTAAATATTGTGGTGCACACTTGTTATTCTGTCAATGTAAAATACATTTATTGGTTCATAAAAAATATTTTGAGCCTCCCACAAAAGGTACATCGCCTTCAATTTCATTTTGAGGTTCTACATACAAAGGAAAGAAACTATGCCTTTGTCACCTTGAATTAGACACAATTCCAACTAGAATGCATCCATTATCAATTATTGTCCTCTACTGGATCAATTTTTTCCTTGAGTGGCACATACTCTCCTAGATACTCCTCCAAGTGATCAAACAATGTCAACTTATCAATGCAGGAGTTACCCACACAGAATCAATTTCAAACAAAAGCATATAAAATTTCTCTTAGAATCACACTCCTGAGTAGCATATGAACAATTTAAAGGGCGCACATTTGAAAAATTTTAATCAAAATGCACCATAAAAAATACATCTATGTGGCCTTTTCAATTCCCTCGACATACATTCCATCTATTTTTCAACTTTCTTTCATATGAGAGAAATAATGCACATACCATATTTAAATATACGCACAATTAGTTATAACACACTGTCTCCAATGTACTATCTCCTAGTCACGAAATATGAGTGTTGTCTCCACTATTTAAGTTCATGCTTCAACACATTAAGCATTCAAGAAAATTTCTCGTAATACAAAACTTTACTAGAAAATGAGAAACTAAGAGCATAGACTGTGGAGTGAGAGTTACTGTGTAACGACGTAAACTATGGATTGGAAGGAACAACGCATTGTGTAAGAGTGCAACAGTGTGGATCAGTGTTGAGAGTGTATGGAGGAAAAGAATCCAGGCAGCATATGGAGGAGAGTGTGGTATGGAGCCAAGCACTGGTAGAGACTACCAAGCCACGGGAGCAGCGAGGCAGAGCACCGAAAAAGACTGTGAGGGGAGTTACAGTCAGGTGTCGAGCTATATAACTATGGCAGTGAGGTTGTGGTTCGCAAGAAGGAGAAAAAATAAAGCAAGGGATATATGTATTATGTACAGATGAGGTGATATCGCAACACGATGAGGGGAGATGCTATGTCACTGGTTTGAATCCAGTAGGTTCTTTCTTGCATGGAGGCACCAAAGTGTTATATACAAGTGGCGTAGAGGAGCGGTAAGCGGTGGGAGGTATAGGGAGGAGGCAGTGTAATATGAATCACTGAGGAGAGCAGTGGTACCAGCACCACGGTTATGCCATACAACACATTGCTTCTGCCATACACAGTTACATTCACGCCATTATTTTCAAACAATTTCCAACATATACAACCATTGAACAGAATTCAAGCTAACAAGACTTACCACACACCATGCATTTGATTGTAATCACACATTCAATACCACCATTGAATCTTGAACAACATCTCCAGGCAGCTTAGATACAAGAACATGAATGGAATCAACATAGATATCAAGCCCCATGGAGGAAGGTATGCTCGGATAGATGAGAGCGTTAGGGTTCTGGAGCCATTAGGGGAATTTTGAGGTATAAAATGGGCCTCTTAAGTAAATTATAATATAATAGTGAAAATAATAAAATAAGATTAGATCACATCATCAAATTTTAAAGGGAAAAAATAAAAAATTACTTTTTCAACTTATATCCCTATGGGTTCACTCAAATTTCAAGCAGGAACACTAGTTGGATGCAGAATTTGATTCCCCGTCCAATGAGTACCCATGTTGCATGCATACTTTCAATGGACCCTGCTACACGAAAAATGAGAAATACATAAAAAGATGTGATTGCAATCACGTTTTTTCATGTATTTCTCATTTTTTGTGTAGCAGGGTCCATCGAAAGCATGCAACATGGGCACTCCTTGGATAAGGAATTAAAGTTTCCATCTAATGAGTACTCCCACTTGAAATTTGAGTAAAACCTTCGGGAGATAAGTTGAAAAAATAGTTTTATTATTTTATTATTTTTTACTTTTTACTTTTTTAACCCAAAAATGGTGAGTCATCCCCCATGGTTGACATCATCATCTTGAATCCTATTGGTTCTTAAAAAGGTTATTTTGGTTGTACATTTTTCTTAGGAGGCCCATTTTAGACCTCAAAAGTTCTCTAATGTGAATGGAAAGCTTACTCAAAGTGATGGTTACAAAAATTATTCTGACTCTGCCCTGGATGCAAATATTACATGCAGAACGATTAGTCAAACATGCCAGAGCAGTCCAGTCACAACAAAAGAAGCAACAGTCTGCCCTAATCATGTCATTTTCTTGTGCCTTAAACTATATCACTAGCCTGGCGTGGCTGAAAAAATTTAATGTTATTGCGAGGAATATATCAGTGACACAAGTACGCAAAAATGTTGTAACAGTTCCTTCAAGAAGAAGTGGTGACAAAGCTTAATGGATAGATGTTGGAGAACAAGGAGGTATCTGGGCAAGACCCAGGTTCAGGTTTGAGGCCAACAAGGTTTCCGCAGTAGTCTAGAACAACGCCGACATTTTCACCCTATTCAAGGGAGTAGAGAGTTTCACCGAGGCGTGTCGTGAAGACAAATATGAACACAGATAACAGATATGGAGATTTAGAAGCCACATATATATCTGAAATATAAGAAGGAGCTATCATTCATCAGGACATGTTCAGAATGATGAATTAAAATTTTAATCTAGGAATACATTCACCATAATCAATTAACCATCAATCAACTTGCGATATCACACACAGAAACAAAATGATTTCATTAACAATATCAAAACAACATACATGTGCTAAGTAGAGTCTATTACAATCTAGTTTAGCACAAAAGACTTCACACAGAGCTCTCTTGAGGCTTTGCTTCTCCTCGGCCTCTCATCGGACTGACTAACTAACTAACAAATGACTGACTGCCTGCCTATTTGTTTCTCCTCAATTGACACTATCAGCCCTTGCCTTTTTCCTCACTCTGCTGCCTTCCGCTTCTTCTTTTCACTGGGAATTCTACTGATTGTTCTTGTCTCCCATCTCTTCCATTTGCGCTATTTTCTTCCAATGTTGTGCCACCTGTCTTCTGGCTTTTCGCAACCATGACAACTCCCTGTATACCTTGATTACGTTCCGCCACCTGTCCTCCAGCTTTCTGCAACTCAAAAATTGTTCTATCCAAAAACAAATGCCTCAAAAAATCCCCGACGACACGCTATTGACTCGTCCCGAGTCAATATTTCTTTGCTGTTGTGGCTTCTGGTGGTTTGTTGGCTTCCAAGGCTGGCCTATTTTCTCCCGTTTCCTTGCCCTGTTCCAAAAAAGGCCCCAACTTGGGAACCTTGCTCAATGTTGATGTCCTGAGTTCCATGAACTCAAATATTGCTTGTTTCCATCCTTTGAGCAAATGCTTCATTTGAGTGACGACAATTTCGCCCTCCATTTCATTTGCCACAGGCGGTAGCTTGCTGAACACCTCTAGTATATTTGGCTCGGGATCAGCCACCATTTTCTGTATTTCCTGAGCCTTTTGTTTTATCGATTTTCATATCCCTGAGAATTTGTTTTGTTGCCGCTGAGTGTTATTCAATTTTCTGAATTTTGGTTTCAAGCGCATCTGCCTGGTCATACAGTTGTGTTTTGCTGACCAGATCTCTAGCTTCTTTGATTTTCTAGAAAATTTTCTGAAGTTGTGCTGAAATTGGTTGTGCTTTCATCGTCAATGAATTCGAGCATTCATGTAACTGCTCCAACAGACTATAGGCCTATTTAACCATAGTCCTGAGGGTTTCCCTTATGCCATTTATCTACCTCTGTCTCTCTGTTAATTTCTCAGCATATACCGTGGAAGGATCTGGAAATGTTGACCTAGTTGTAAGCACCTATTTTAGTTCCTAGTTTGGTCTTCTCAGGTTCGCACATGCCATCTTTACTCAAATGGATCTTTCGACTATTGAGAATGCTGAAATATCCTTTGTTGTTTTACTATCCTGAGCAACGACAGTCGGCCATAGTTCTTTAAATACCTCTATCACTTGTTCCAACTACTTTTGTAGGCTATCCTTATCACCTTTGAGTTGATTGCACTCATTAGTAGGCGAAATCACTAGTTTTTGTTGCTGCTCGAATCTCTGTTGGAGGTCATTGTGAAATCCTTCTACTTGTTGTGCTGCCATTTGGATAAAATTGTATAGTTGGCTAGCTCCCCAAATCTGTAAGTTCTCATTGCCTGACATCCCCTGGGTCGGTTGTCTCTCCCTGAGTGGTTTCCCACTGGCAATTGATTTCTCTAAATGTCCTTAAGGAGACATTGGTTGATTCTATTGTGGTAGCTGGGGTTCGAGGATATTCATACTAGTGGATGGTATGAACTGTTGCAATATTAGATTGGTTTGCTGGAAATGGTTTAGCTCTGGTGGGGTGGGCGTTGTATCAGAAGTGAAATGCCATCCTTGGACTAATAGCTCTAGAAAGCTGCCCTGTCCCACCGTGGTTTGGTCAACCTCGGGTACTCCATCCATACTTGAGTTAACTTCTACCTCGGTATCACCATTTGTTTTGGTCCCTAGTTTTATTGGATATGAAATGGTTGCTAAGGTGGATGGAGTGTGGGTGGGGTGGTTCTTGGACGTGAATGAATTACATGGTGACGAATTGTGTGTATGAAGTGGCGATGATGTCTGAATGTTCAGGACTGAGGACGGATCAAACACAGGTAGCATAGAGGTTGTTTGGGTGGCAACCTCTAGCTCTTCTTGAATTAGTATGCCGACAACCATAGGCTGGGGATGGTCTTCCCCTGTGAGATCAATTGCTTTTTTGGGTGCCTAGTTCGTGCTTTCTTTGGTTTGGGTGCAAGTACTGGAGGCTTGGTCGCCTTGGTCTTTTGGATTAGAGTGACTGTGGTCAGCGAAGGGGAATTGAATGTGGTGGATGCTAGAGCAGTAATGATGGGGTTGGTTTTGGATTGGGATACATAATTCAATGTTTCGAACTGAGAAAAAGTAGGAAATACAGTAGATGTGATTATAAGAGTTTCTATTACCAGGTTTAAGCCTTTTACCCATGTGTCGAGTTGGTCCAGTAGTGGTCGTAGTTGTAGTTGTGAGATCCTTTTCGCTACTTCTTCCGGTGTATCCCCTGAGAGTGCTTTTGGTAGCATTTTCTCAAATGAGTAATGTGGGATCCCACTTCTGACCTCCATTGTTGCTCCTGGACACGAACAAACTTATGTGTGGAAGGCCTCCTCCTCTACTTGGAACTTCAGTGGCCCAATTTGGAAAGTGGTTTCTCCCACGCAACTTGGTCGGATGTAAGTCCTGTTATGGGTCACCCCAAACCATATTTGTGGAGAGTATCTATCCAGTATGTCCCTTGGAACCCTTTGCTGGCTCCCAACCACGTCAACCATCTACCTGTACCAAAATGTAAAAGCTCCCTCATTGAATTATTTGGTACTTGGATCTCTTGATACTCTCCAGGGCATGAACCTTAGCACCATTGGTTGGTCGTGAGTAATTTCTACGAGCTTTCTGATCCCTAGGTGAGTCCACTTTGACATTGCAAAGGCTATGATGAGATAACCATAGATGAATTATATGTTAAGTCCCTATATTAATAGTGTAGTCCCTTATTATGTTATTATAGGCCCCCTTATTATTATTGTTGTACCCCTGTAACCCCCATATTTTTATTATTGTGCCCTTACATTATTATTGTTAGGTCGGCTAGGACTACATTGTGGCCCCACTAGGATTACATTGTGGCCCCATGGACTCCTATTTATAGAAAGGAGGTTTTGTAATTTGTATCATCCAAGAATTTTTCATTCATGTAATGTATTGGAGGTTTCCCCCTCGAAGTGGCTTATTTATAAGGCGTTTATATCTCTTTTCTTCTATTTCTAGAGTTGTTTTCACAACATTTGGTATTAGAGCTTTGGATTCTAGGGTTTTGCTGCTCCAAACAGGTCATCGTGGAATTTCCGCTATATATTTTTTTCTACAAAGGTTAAAAAGCTGAAATTTTTAGAGTGTAAAGCTACAATCCTAAGGAACATCTTTGCAAAATTTCAGAGATTTGTTTGCAATATTTTCGGAGATATGATCTGTGGAACTTAGGGCTTTTTGCAGGCTCCTAAATTTCACTTAAAAAATTCATCGCGAAATTTTCGCTATAACGTTTTTTATATGAAGGTTCAGATGCTGAAATGTTTAGAGCGCGAAGCCAAAATCCTAAGGAACATCGTCGCAAAATTTCAAATCTTGGTTCGCAATATTTTCGGATATATGATCTGTGGAATTTAGGTCTTTTTCAGGATCCCGAATTTCATCTCAAAGAGGTGATCGTGGGAAAATCTTCATAAATTTCTCTCTGAGAATCGAATTGAAATTATATGAAAAGTGGCTAGAATTAAACAAACTATAGTTTCGTGTATATAAATTTCAGAGCCAAAGGAGCAAAAAGTGACATGTGGCAAGTCATACAATTTCACTCTACTGAACTAGTCCATAATTAGGTCATTGTGGGAGATTGGCCATAACTTTGCCTTGAAGAATCCAAATGAAGTCAGACCTGTGGAATTTGAAAGAAACTTCAGAGGAATACTACAGGGCTGAATTTCAAATATTTAGGATCTGCAAGTATAGAGATAAGTCAATTTCAATATCGAGCTCCTCAAAAGCAAGTAAAATGTGTGTATTTTGTTTTCTGAATTGCATAAGTCTTGTTTGAAGAATCAAGTTGAATTGATTCCAAGGGCATAATGTAGAATAGATATTATTATTGGATTCTAAAATGGCCCCTAAAAATATTTCCATACCCATTAAGCCCTCAAAAAGCTATACTATGACGCATGAAGAGGAAGAATTGCAGTATGAGATATCAAAATTATGGTACCAAGTGCAACAAATTTTGATCTTACAAAGAGCAATTGAAGATGACATAGATGGTTTAAAATTAGAAATGGAGGATAATTTGGATGATTTTAAGGATCAAATAATAGCTAATATGGATGATAAATTAGTGGAATATCACATCGAGAATCAACAACAAGTTCTCCAACTCTCAAAGGATAACCTAACTTTGGTGCAGAATCTAATGAAACAAGAGGAAGATCAACATCACATCGAAATAAGTTCTGATGCAGTCACAGAAACAAGAACTCAAAAAGTAAGATTAATTTCAGAGTATCTCAGCAAGTGGAAGAAATTTCCTATAGAATATTCCACATGGGAGGATGAGAATTTTATACAAAAGCATCAAGAAATAATCAAGTGTTGAGGACAACACTTGTTTGAAGGAGATGGGCATGTTAAGTCCCTATATTAATAGTGTAGTCCCTTATTATGTTAGTGTAGCCCCCATTATTGCTATTGTTGTACCCCTGTAACCCCCATATTGTTGTTATTTTTCCCTTACATTATTATTGTTAGGTCGGCTAGGATTACATTGTGGCCCCATGGACTCCTATATATAGAAAGGAGGTTTTGTAATTTGTATCATCCAAGAATTGTTCATTCATGTAATGTATTGGAGGTTTCCCCCTTGAAGTGGCTTATTTCTAAGGCATTGATATCTCTTTTCTTCTATTTTTGGATTTGGTTTCACAACATCCTGTGGCTCGCCTGTAGTTGTCCTCGCAAGCCTCAAACAGTTCATTCAACAAGAATGTGCACCATTTCAACTATGCTCCTTGAATTCAGTGTTCCGCGACTGAGATTTTATCCAGGGCACATTCTCCTTTAGTGTAGCTCCTCATTGTTTTCCCATCTATCAAATAGCTAGCAAATTTTACCGTTGGGTTGTTGATGAGGTCAATTTTTTCTCCCTTTCCTCCTCTTCTTGTCTCATACTTTTGGTAGTAATCACAATCCCCTGTCTTTTTAGCTCTCTTGGACACATTTTGGAAGGCTATTGAGATGTCACTTCCCTCCATTGATAATCATGTGAGTCTATGTATGTCCTCTGCATGAATTTGGATCTCCCTTCGAAGCCATAATGATCCGTTCTAAATTATGATCATCAGGAACTTTGTGCACTACATTGCTGCTCCTGTCGTTCCAAATACCAGGAGGCTCTTGAGGTGTAGGATATTCGACCTTTAAATACCTCTGCAATCTGGGTTCATCTTTGTTGCTTCACCTCCTCCCTCCATTGCATAATTTTTGATGTATACTTGCCTTTTCATGACGGAAATTGGTACGAGTCGGTGAAGTCTGTATCTATCAATGAGGCATTATCGTATTTTCTTATCAATGAATCCATCCTTTGAATTCTTGCATCGAGCACTTGAATTATTGTTTCTAGTCTATCGTTGTGACCTTCTGCTACTGGTCTGCTTCTTTGAACTTTCATTGCTGAAATCGTGCTTGTTGTTGTATTTGTTCCTATTTCTGATAACTCATAATTTTCTGGAATTCTGGTGCTTTCTTCCTTCATGCGGGTTAAGTAATGTTACCAGCACGAATGAGGTTGATATGACCCCATAACTAATTAACTCTTGTTGTATTTCCCATGGCTATAATCGTGCGATTAGTGACCATGGCGATGTGTATTCTGACATTGCTGATGCTAGCTTCGGGAGTCAGGTATACATGATGGGTAATAATTATGGCTTAATATGGAAACCTTACTACGGTATGGGGGTTACTAATTACGAAAATTATTTTTCAAATTTAGGTGATCCTACAGACTGGTCATTATGAGTGAAATATATTTTACACGCTAAGGCTATTTGACATTGTAGACTCAACCCCCCCCCCCCCCCCCCTCCCCCGACCATAATTGGTTGCGATATGATCTCCACATTGCAATAGGGATGTTTGCTACTTTGCAGATTCCTACTCTAATTGGCTGAAAAAGCTTAAAATATAATAATTCTATGTCTCATCTTGGTTGCGAGAGGTTTATTCAATCTGTATATTCTACTCTTCCCTACTAACTACTCTCGGGTGTGAGAGTTATTTAAAAAAAAAAATTGCGGGGCTTTGTTGTTCGGCTTAATTGTCAGATTAAACCTCTCAATATTAATTATCAATCTGGGAGTCGTAAACGTGAGTTTTACTGCGTATTGGCTCAACTTACTAATCAGAGTATAAACATGTTCCTTTGTAATGATGAACTAGATATTTGAATGAAACACACGCTTGCTGGTAAATAGCCAATCTTGAAAGGAAACCTACTCAACCAATTTCATTCACTGCAAACTCCACACTGTAATTAAACTATAAATCAATCCTCAATCATGTACCATTCTCACACTCGCATTCTACTTTTAAAATATCCTATGATAACTATAAAACCTTAATCTAATTACTCCTCTCATTAACTTAAAATCTAACACTCGAAATTAATCTTGAAATAAGAGAAAAGACACACACACTATGAAAACTCATACATTAAACTAACCCAAAATAATCTTCATAATAAATTCAAGATTCCAATTAACAAAGGACAATTCTATCTATTGCTAGAGGAAACCATTTCACTTTATAAAATAACACTTAAAAATCCCATTAAAGACTATTTAAATATTTTAATCTAAATGAAAATGAATTATTAAAAGCAAGCCTACTTCAAATCGAATCCTGTAACTCACTAGCTAAAACTAAATCACGTTGCATGCATAATTAAATATACACTTTTTGCACTTATAAATAAATGATTATACTACGAAAACACAAACGATTCTAGCTAAAAATAAATCTAATTATTAACATTAAATCAATGAATAAACAAATTAAATGAACATTAAATCTGCAAACATTCAAATAAATCACATAATGAAAACAATGATTTAATATTTTAAATGAGCGATGTTAACCTATTCAAATTCAAAGCATCTACAATCTGTTTGAATTCCTGAATCAAACTCAAGGATTGGAAAACAAAACAATGATCTAATTAGAATTAATAAATATGAAATGTTATTGAAAAGCAATTTAAAACAAAATATAAATTAAACAATTTAGATTAAGAAATATTATATACTATTGAAAAACAATTTAAAACAAAATATAATTCTATAAATTAAACAATTCCTAAATCTATGAAGAATGAGGACTCAACTCCAGGTTGCGATGGATCCTTGCCACTCCCTGGAGCAAGTCCGAAACTAACCCAACGTTAAAAACAAAAATTACAATGGTTACATAAAAGAACAAATAAATGCAGAGCCAAAATTTATTAAATTAAATCAAAACCATTGCTTCAAACATTAATCAACAAATACATTAGCTACTGGGAAATTTGGTGCCGGATCTACACCTGAGAAATCGATTTTTGCATCTGAGAGAATGGATGGACTCACTAATTCTACGCTCCCTACATCTTCATTTGAGAAATTCGATTTTACAAATGAGAAATCCTGCTTCTAAAATGACGGACTCACACTCTGCGCTCTCTACATTTAATTTGCGCTCTATCTCTGCAGCGATCTCATTCTAATACGCAACTTCATTCCTCTTCTGGGCCGACTGTTCTATCTCCCAATTCGATCCCATCTAATGTGCAGCTATTACATTCTACAACTACTCCCTCTCTTTTCTAATCGACCTCCTTGATCCACTACGACAGTTGATATTTATACATTTTAATTGCAAAACTGGAGCTTCAACCAGATGATTATTGGTTTTACAAATTTCCGAAGTAAGAATTGGTTTTAAAATAGAATGTCAATTCAGGAAAACGTTCCTCTTTTTTTGGGATGTGGATGTTTTTGGAAGGTGCGTTCGTGGCTTCTGTAGGAAATTCGAACTTCATGTAGCTTGTGGAAGAGGCAGTGCCACGTTAGTTGCTGCAACATTCCTACTTGACACAGAAGAGAACTCAGAAATATCTCCCAATCGAAGTTCAATTTCACTTATACAAGTACTCAATCCTTGCCATGGATTATAGTTGTGCTGCTCATTCTGTTGTCTAATCCGAGAGCGGAAAAATGATCGTTGGTTGTCATTCTTTCTCAGGCTTCCAAATTACACCCCAAACAATAAACATGATCATGTTCTTTGTTAAAGTTGTGCATCGAGCAATACAAGAAGAAATATTCTTGACACTTCTCGCATAGTTGGAATCATTTGTCACAAATTACTTTCCTACAATTGAAACAAGAACTTTGTTGACTTTTTATGGAACAAAAGAAGCATGAATTTCCTTGGTTTTTTATGGAACATGAGGAGCAAAAAGTTTCTTTTGAATTTGATTTACTGATACACAATAAGCTATCAGTCAATGCACTCATAGAATTGCTAAAAGAGGCATCTCCACTGGTATTTTCTTGACCTTAAATCACTTGATTCTTTTGGCTTTGATATATCCCCGTTGGAGCTCAAAATCGAGCCAGAGCCAACTCATAGTTTCTGCAACGTAGACATAAATAGAGAGAGCATTGTCCTTGGTCAATCTGGATTGAGGGCGATATAGGCATGTAGATGGAGGGCGCCTTTTACCTATCGTCTTAACCTTATTAGGTAGATATGACGAATCACAAACAATTTTTTTACATCTAGCAGTGTATCAGCCAACATGATCTAAGTTTGTGCTATCAGGGGCAAGTGAATTTGAAGGTACAGTAATACCACCACCTCTTATAGATGTTGTTGGGCCACGACTTGAGAATTTGTTGATTAAAGAATGGTCTAAGAACACAACAATGACAGTAATATCATCATGAAAATTTTGTCTGACTCCATGATAGATCTTCTTGAGATCTGAATAGTGCATCTCCCATTTCTTTTTTGCTTCTTGGAGAGCAGCTTTAACAAGCCTCCTTGCACTTCCTGCATGTGGGTGACTATGAACAATATCAACTGCTTCCTGGTTGCTCAAGTGTTCCCAAAGCCCATATGAAGCAAATATTATAAAGTGATCATGAGGGTGAAGGGTATAGACATTAATTGAGGGTTCAATAGTCAATATTGGCCCGCGGAAAGGTTCAGAAAGATGAAACTTTTTATATAAAGGTTCTCGATTGAACTCAAGCTTTTTCAAGTATACATCTCCAATAGATCTCGAAACTTGAATGATACCCTTCACACGCCAAACCCCATGCTTTAGAACTACAATACGTGAGTCATATGGTACGAATACAATCTACAAGTGGAGCATGCTGTGAAGCCTCATCTGGCAAACCAAATCCACCATTCAAATATTCACGTCTTCCTTGACAATAACTCTTTCACGAAGCCAAATTTCGCCAAACGGTTTCTAAGTTATAGGAAACACGGTGTTCTGAACACAACCCATGTCACAGAATTTAGGGATTATGCTCCATTTGGTTGTAAGTTGGATATTTTCACCTACAACAATTCAACTACCCAACTGCTGCTTTTATTCATTGGTGAATTCGCACTCGAATGTATTCCTGCATCGAGCCTTCCTACAACCAAGAAAGTATGTATTAACGAAACTATTACCAAACACCCTTTAAATTAATTAATAACGAGAATTTATAATTTAATAATTAATATTTCTAAATGCCTCTAATCATCAACATAATGAATTAATAATGATTGAAAACACCAAGTACAAGTATGTATTTATTTGATAAAAATCGTAAAAATTCAGACAAATATGCAGGTCAATAGTTTTACTCATGATAGGGTTTCAAGCGTGCATTGTTCACCCATCCTTGTAGTATTTGTCCATCTATTTGTGCCAATATGACTATGCTTGAGTCTTTAATCTTTATGACATGATACGGTCCCATCTAGTGCATTCTGAGTTTCCCTGGGAATCTTTGGAATTTGTTGTCATATAGCAGGACTTTTCCGCCAATAGTGAATGTTTTGTGCTCGATGTGACGGTCATGCAAGGCTTTTTGTCTTTCTTTTTTTCTATATTTCTTCAAGCTCATACAGTTCATGGAGTCGTTCAGTGATGGTGTCTTCATTTGTCATATGTGTTGTTGAAGCAATTAAGAGACTAGGTATGATAAATTCGGCTGGTATTACTGCCTCTTTTCCTTATACCAACTGGAATGGAGTCTGATTGTGCAATCTCTTTATGGTCATCCTATATGCCCATAATCTAGCTAGTATCCTTTCATCCCAGTCATCACGGTTGGTGTTGCATATCTTTGTTAGTCCATTTTCCAAGATTTTGTTGAATGCCTCAATGGTTCCAATCGCCTAAGGGCGGTACACGCTTCTTTTGTGGTGTTGTACCATAAAGTTGTCCAGCAGTGATTTAATTGTAGCATTAATGATATGTGTGCCTTGATCACTTGTTAGGCTCCTGGGACAGTCGAATGTGCTAATTATGTTCTCGAAAATAAATGTGGATGATGTGTCTATTGTGCAGTCCCTTACAGGTGCTGCCTCTGCCCATCTTGTGAGATAAAAAATTGTCGTGATTATATATCTTGCATGTGAGTGTCATGCCATGGTAAAATTGGCCCTATTAAGTCGACGACCCATTTCTCAAATGCCTACATAGCCCTCACAGGTTGCAGTGGTAACTCATCCCAGTGTGACGGTTGTCCTGTTCTTTGGCAGATGTTAGGTCCCTATATTACTAGTATAGTCCCTTATTTTTATTAGTGTAACCCCCTTATGGTTATTATTGTACCCTTGTAACCCCCATTTTGTTATTATTGTTCCCTTAAATTATTATTTTTAGGTCGGCTAGGATTACATTGTGGCCCACTAGGATTACATTATGGCCACATGGACTCCTATATATAGAAAGGAGGTTTTGTAAATTGTAACATCCAAGAATTGTTCATTTATGTAATGTATTAGAGGTTTCCCCCTCGAAGTGGCTTATTTCTAAGGCGTTGATATCTCTTTTCTTCTATTTTTAGAGCTAGTTACACAACATTTGGTATCAGAGCTTTGGATTCTAGGGTTTCGCGGCTCCAAACAGGTCATCATGGAATTTTCTATTTAAATTTTTTTATACGAAGTTTCAGAAGCTGAAATTTTTAGGGTGTGAAGCTAAAATCCAGAGGAACATCTTAAAAATATTTCAGAGCTTGTTCCACAATATTTTTGGAGATATGATCTGTGGAAGTTAGGTATTTGTTCAGGCTCCTAAACAGGTCATCGTGGAATTTGCGCTATAAAGTTTTTTCTACGAAGTTTCAGAAGCTTAAATTTTTAGGGTACGAAGCCGAAATCCTAAGAAAAATCCTCAAAAAATTTCAGATCTTGGTTCACAATATTTTCGGAGATATGATCTATGGAAGGTAGTGCTTTTTCAAGCTCCTGAATTTCATCTCAAAGTGGTGATCGTGGGAAAATATTCATAACGCTCTCTCTGAGCATCGGATTGGAGTTCCATAAAAATTGGTCGCAATTGAATAGACTCTAGTTTCTTGGATATCAATTTCAAAGCTGAAGGACGAAACCGTGACACGTGGCAAGTCATACAAGTTCACTCTACTGAACCAGTCCATAATTAGGTCATTGTGGGAGATTGGACACAACTTTGTCTTGGAGAATCCAAATCAGGTCAGACCTATGGCATTCAAAATATAATTAAAAGGGCTACGTTGGTTCCAAAATTCAAATATTGAAGTGTTGCAATCACAGAGATATTCCAATTTCAATATCGAGCTCCTCAAAAGCAAGAAAAATGTGTGTATTTTTTTTTTTCAAACTGCATAAGTCTTGTTTGAAGAATCAATTTGAATTGATTCCAAGGGCATATTGTAGAATAGATATCAGTATTGGGTTCTAAAATATGCCGTGTAAAAATAATTCAACACCCATTAAGCCTTCATAAGGCTCTACTATGACTCATGAAGATGAAGAATTGCAACATGATCTATCAAAATTACAAGAGCAAGTGCAACAAATTTCACTCTCACAAAGAGCAACAAAAAATGAAATGGAAGTTTTGAAGAAAGGCGTGGAAGCAAAGATGGACGGTTTGAAGAAAGGAGTTGAAGCTAAGATGGATGACATGAAAGACAACATGGAAAACAACATGGAAAACATGAAGAATGATCTAAAAGCATACATCGAAGGTTTGAAAAAGTTGATACAAGAAATGTTTCCTAATGGTGAAAAGATAGTAGAAGAAACTCATGATGAGAACAAAATAAATGTTAATCGTGATTTCATAAACTCTAATTTTGGCAAGAAGAACCACCATAGTCCAAAAATGGATATGAGGAATTTTGATGGAAAGGATCCTGTAACATGGATACTACAGATAGAGCAATATTTTGATCTCCATAACGTGCAAAACACACAAAAGGTACGCATTGCAACTTTACATTTAGAACAAAATACATTTGTATGGTATCAATGGCTTTGCTCCCGTAAAAAAATTGTCACTTCGTCAATTTTTACTGAGGAAATGATAGCACATTATGAGGATACAAAGAGAAACACCTTCTTTAGCCAATTGATAACTCTCAAACAAAAATTTTTAGTGGGGCAGCATATTTAGGACTTCCAAAAATTGAATATAAGGGTAACTAATATTCCAGAGGAACACAGGATTGACCTCTTCATAGGCACTTTAAAGGATAAAATCCAACATGAAGTTCGCGTTTTGGAACCGGATTCATTGGAGAAGGCATTCAGGTTGGCAAGAAAATTTGAATGTAAAATAATGGTGACAAGGAAGCCTACCACTCAATTATATAAAGAAGGAAGTGTTGCTACGCCTAGATTTCCACAACCTACAAGGTTGAAACCACAAAAATTGGAAGAAAAAAGAGCAAAAGGGCTTTGCTATAGTTGTGATAGAAAATACACTAAAGGTCATAAGTGTGCTGAGAAGAAATTATTTTACATAGATTGTGAAGAGGAAGAAGAAAATGAACAAGAAGAGGATATACACCAAAAACCAGCCCTAGAAGAGGAAGAAATGAATCCGACCATATCTTGTAATGCACTGGTAGGAATTACCACTCCTCAAACTCTCAAGATAGTAGGACATATTAAGAAGAAAAGGTAATAGTGTTGATTGATTCAGGTAGCACCCATAATTTTATTCATTGTAAGGTAGCCAAGGAATTAAATTGTTTCCTATACCCAGCACCAGAATGTCAAGTGATGGTTGCAAATGGAGGAACTATAAATTGCTCTGGAAAATGCCATAATATCAAGCTAACCATGGGGGGAATATGTATTGACTAGTACAATGCTTTCCATCCCTATGGGAGGTGCTGATGCTGTATTAGGAGTACAATGGTTACAATCTTTGGGGACGGTAGCTTTTAATTTTCAAGAACTTTTCTTGAAATATTTTTCAGAAGGAAAGGAAGTTGAATTACGGGGTATTACGGGGAAGCCGAGAAAGATAATAAGCTCTAATTTCATGACAAAGCTTCTAAATAGAGAACAACAAGGTGTAATTGCACAATTATGCTCACTAGAAGTTCCAACATCAAAATCATCTATTTCTGCGGATCTCCAACAAGTCTTGGACAATTCCAAGGTGTTTGAAACTCCCAAAGGACTCCCACCTATTTGTGATCATGATCATGCTATTCATTTGATTCCAAGAAGTGTTCCTCCAAACATTAGGCCTTATATATATACTTATGTCCAAAAGAGCGAAATTGAACGTATGATTGCAGAAATGTTAGAGGCGGGTATAATTCAACCTAGTCAAATTTCTTTCTCTGCTCCTGTAGTATTGGTACACAAGAAGGATGGATCATGGAGAATGTGTCCGGATTATAGGGAGCTCAATAAGCTCACCATTAAAGATAAATTTTCCATTCCTGTGATTGATGAATTATTGGATGAATTACATGGAGCAATTTATTTTACCAAGTTGGATCTTCGTTCAGGATATCATCAAATTAGAATGAAGACCGAAGATATTCCAAAAACAGCATTTCGAACTCATGAGGGTCATTATGAATTTTTGGTCATGCCTTTTGGCCTTACCATTGCACCTTCTACATATCAAGGGTTGATGAATTCCATTTTCAAACCCTTCCTTAGAAAATTTGTGCTAGTATTTTTTGATGATATACTAATCTACAGCAGGTCTTGGAAGGATCATGTTGAACATGTTGACAGGGTGCTCAAACTATTATAGGAGAAACAATTATATGCAAAAAAATCCAAATGTTTCTTTGGAGTACAAGAGGTGGAATATCTGGGTCATATTGTATCTCATGAGGGTGTTAAAGTAGACCCTAACAAAATTAAAGCCATTAAGGAATGGAAAGTCCCCACAACCATAAAGCAGTTGTGAGGATTTCTTGGGTTAACAGGGTATTATCACAAGTTTGTTAATAATTATGGAAGAATAGCAGCACTTCTAACAACATTATTGAAGAAAGATGCATTTTCATGGACTCCTGAAGCAACTAAGGCCTTTGAACATCTTAAAGAGGCAATGTGCCTAGCACCGATCTTAGCTACGCCAAAATTCATAAAAACCTTTATTGTGGAATGTGATGCCTCAAGAAATGGAATTGGTGATGTTTTAATGCAGGAAGGAAGACCCATTGCTTTTGAAACTCGTCCAATCAAAGGAAAGTATTTATAGAAACCTATTTATGAGAAGGAAATGTTAGAAATACTGCATGCACTAAAGAAATGGAGAACTTACCTAATGGGAAGACACTTCAAGGTGAAAACTAAACAATTTTTGGAACAAAGAATATCTTCAGAAGAGCAGCAAAAATGGGTCACAAAGATGTTGGGTTTTGACTTTGAAATAATCTAAAAAAAAGGAAAGCTTAATGTTGTTGCAGATGCACTCTCAAGAAAGAATGAAGAGGTGGAAGCATTGCTTTGTGCCATTTCTATTATCCAACCAGATTGGATAACCGAAGCAAGAGATGAATGGAAGAAGGACAAAGATGTATGGACACTCATTCAAAGGTTGCAGCAAGATCCTAGTACATCTGATACATTTAGTTGGAAAAATGATTCCTTATGGTACAAAGATCGCTTATATCTTTGTAAGAATTCCCAACTAAAACAAAAGATTCTTCTCGAATTGCACACTTCTCCTTTAGGAGGACACTCAGGATTTTTAAAAACTTACCACAGGGTGAAGAAAGAATTTTTTTGGGATGGCCTTAAATCTGATATTCAAAAGTTTGTGGCGTAATGTTTGGTTTGCCAGCAGAATAAAGTGGAGACAATTAAGACCCCGGGACTTCTACAACCTTTATCCATTCCAAGTCAACGTTGGGAGGAGATTTCAATGGATTTTATCACAGGTTTACCTAAGTACGAAGGAAAGAGTGTCATCATGGTGGTAGTTGATAGACTTACCAAGTATGCACACTTTTGTGCATTATCTCATCCATTTAAAGGAAGTACAGTTGCTACTACATTTATGGACAGAATTCAAAAGCTACATGGAAGCCCAAGGGTTATTGTGAGCGACAGAGATCCCATTTTTACTGGAAATTTTTGGACGGAGTTATTTTCTTGTTTGGGTACTCAATTAGCTCATAGCTCACCTTATCATCCTCAATCTGATGGTCAAACTGAGATCGTAAATAAATGTTTGGAAGGATATCTTCGTTGTTTTGTATCTGATAAACAAACACAATGGGTCAAGTGGTTACCTCTTGCTGAATGGTGGTATAACACTTCCTTCCATACTGCAGCAAAAATGACCCCATTTATGGCACTTTATGGATATCATCCACCATCCATCACATCATCTTTAAGGGAAAATTCGAAGGTTCAAGCAGTGGAAGATCACATCGAGCATTAGCAAGAAGTTCTCCAAATCTTAAAAGACAACCTGAATTTGGCACAAAATCGAATGAAACAACAGACAGATCAACATCGCAGCGAGAGAAGTTTTGATGTAGGAGATTGGGTATTTTTATGGCTACAACCATACAAACAAACGTCCCTCAAGCAAGCTAAGAAGGATAATAAATTATCGCCAAAGTACTATGGTCCTTGCAAGGTGTTGCAAAATATTGGTACTATGGCATAGAAATTGGAGCTTCCTACTTCTTCGCAAGTGCATCCAATTTTCCATGTTTCATGCTTAAAGAAGGTTATAGGTGAAAATCTTCTAGTTCAAACAATATTTCCAGAAATTTATGAGGAAGGAAAATTCATATTGGAGCCTGAAGTGGTCATGGAAACAAGAACTCGACAGCTACGGAATCGATCAATTTCAGAGTATCTCATCAAGTGGAAGAACTTACCCATTGAAGATTCTACATGGGAGGATGAGAAGTTTATACGGAAGCACATAGAGCTACTCAAGCATTGAGGACAACACTTTTTTGAAGGAGAGGGGCATGTTAGGTCCCTATATTACTAGTATAGTCCTTTATTGTTATTAGTGTAACCCCCTTATGGTTATTATTGTACCCTTGTAACCCCCATTTTGTTATTATTGTGCCCTTAAATTATTATTGTTAGGTCGGCTAGGATTACATTATGGCCACATGGACTCCTATATATAGAAAGGAAGTTTTTTAATTTGTATCATCCAAGAATTGTTCATTTATGTAATGTATTGGAGGTTGCCCCCTCGAAGTGGCTTATTTCTAAGGCGTTGATATCTCTTTTCTTCTATTTTTGGAGTTGGTTACACAATAGCAAACATCGCATTTTTTCACATATGCTTTGCTATCTTTGTGCACTGTGGGCCACCATAACCCTGCATGTATTATTTTCCTTTCGATTGGTTTTGCGCCGATATGGCCTCCCGCAAATCCGTTGTGACACTCCCACAAGATATTTTCTCTTTCATGATCCAAGACACATCTTCGTAACATATGATCCAATCCCATTTTATATAACTGCCCTGCTATGAGTTGGTATTCGGCCGCTTTCACTGTCAGATGTATTTTTTGTGTTGCCATGTATTCTGTTGGGCATTTCCCTGTGGACATATATGTCGCTATTTTCTCTAGATAATATGGGATGGCTTCTACTCTAAAGAGATCAACATCCAATAGTTGGTCATCAAGGGATCCCTCATTTTCCCCGTTCCCCATTCTTGATAAGTGGTCAGGACCCACGTTTAGCCTTCCTGGTTTTATTATTACTTCAAAAATGAACTCCTAGAATAGTAGGAGCCATCGACAGATTATTCCTTCAAGCACAGATTTGTTCACCAGATATTTCAATGTTGAGTGATCTATGAAGAACTTGGATGTACCTCCCAATAATTGGTGATGAAATTTATGTAGAGAGTATACCATAGCAAGAGCCTCTCTTTTTGTTGTTGTATAATTTTTTTCAGCTGTGGACAACTTTCTGCTTGCGAAGTACACTAGATGATCTATGGAGGTCTCTCCTAGCTGAGCTAACACAACTCCCAAAGAAATGCTTAAGGCATCAATGTGGACATGAAACTATTTATCCCAATCAGGATGGGCCAAAATGGGTACACTTTCTAGTTTCTCTTTCAAAGTGTCTAGTGCCTTCATGCATTCATTGTTCCACATAAATTGTTCTGACTTCCGCAACAGTTTTTCCAATGGTGCTATGATTTTTTTCATAGTTTCGGATGAACCTCCTGTAGTATCTTGTGTGTCCTAGTAGTGACCTCAATTGTTTTACAGTCTCTGGTGCTTCCATGTTCATAATGACTGCTACCTTTTTTGGGTCCACACATACACCCTGCTTACAAATGACATGTCCCAAAAGTGTTCCAAAAGGTACTGCAAAGATGCACTTCTTAAGGTTGAGAGAAATTTGAAGTTGTCTTAACCTATCAAAAATTATTCTGAGAAGAGTTGCATGGTTCTTTAGTAGACTGTAAAATTTCAATCATCCATGTATACTTCCAGGAATTTATGGATATAGTCTATGAATCTTGCTATCAATATCCGTGAAAACACAACTGGTGCATTATTTATTCCAAAAGGCATGACATGGTAGGAAAATTATCCCCATTCTGTTGTGAAAGTATTTTTCCTTTTGTCTTCTTCCGCTATCCTCACCTGATGATATCCTGAGAAGCCATTTGTGAATGAGTACACTTTGTTTCCTGCTACATTTTCAAGATCTTCATTGCTAAATGGAGTTGGAAACGGATCATGAATGCATGTGTTGTTGAGACTTTTGTAGTCTACACATACTCTAATTTCTGATTTATCATTTTTACTTTGTATTACAATTGGGCTAACCCATTCTGCTTCCTCAACTGGAAAAATCATGCCTGCCTTCAACATTTTATCTAGCTCTGCTTTAAATTTTTCTTTTACCCTTGGATTCAGGCGGTAAGGCCTATGCTTTACTAACCTCATGTCTAGTTTTAAAACTATGCGCATCTCTCCCAGATCTCCTTTGATCCATTTGAGCTCCTCCACTGAAGATGGGAACAAGTCTTCGTACTCCTGTAACAGGTCAAAGATTTCCTTTGTTGTCTCTGTATCCCAATAATCTCTGATGGATGCAATCTTGGGTTTTTATGCTTCCAATATATTTCTTCTTCATCTTCAAAGGTAACAGGTGTATACCCTCTGAAGTTGGTTCTTCTTATATTTCCCGCTCTCCCTCTTTCTCTTCAAAGTATATATGTTGAATATTCTCTAAATCATCATCATCTATCATCCATTCTATCCTTTTACATGCTACTGATTCTTTGAATTTATGCTATGATATCTCTTCATCTTCCTAAAGCTCTGGAAAGAACAATACTCTTTTAATTTCTTGAAGGGCATCCACAACTTTTTCTATGTCTCCTTTGAAAGAAAAACATTGCGTAAATGTTTCCGCAACTATTTCCCAGGTACCAGTTCCTCTCTTCTTCTCTTCTGTCAGGTACCAAGCATGTGGAATGGTGTCCAATGAATGTATAAAGTTGTGCACCCACAAATACGCTGGATATCCTTCTTTCCTCCACTTATACTCGCAACTACTTAGATGTGCCAGGGGGTTATAATCCCCTTGGTACTTCTCTCTGAATTGTGGTCCTAAAGCTTCATGGAATCTAGTTCTTAATGCTTTGGTAATATCTTCCCATTACGAAAGAGAGTTGCGATGGGTAGCCCACCACCTTGATGACGTGGATTTTAGTGATATGTCCATGATAGGGACTCGATGTTCTACTGGTAATTTTTCTTCCACTTTGGTAATGAATGTATTTACTACACGAATATTTGAAAGAGTTGGATATGCTCTTACCTCTGTACCAATCCAGTTGACTCCCCAAATGTTGGCGCATATTTTGGTGTTAATTTCATATCCTCCATGTTGCCAATCATCCCATGCTACTTCTGATCCCAAGTCGGAACTCTGAACATTTCTCCAGCTTACGGTCCCTCCTGCTGTAGGATTGATATAATCTTCTCTCCTTCCTTTCGTCATCTAGTAGAGTTGATATAGAAGCTGTGTGTCCTCTCTGTTGTCAACAATATCTATGTATCGGGGTCCTTGATATGGGTCCAATGGCTGAACTACTTTTACTTCCCCATATTTGAATATCATTAATTCCTTCTTCAAATCAATCACTGCATAATTCTCAAAGGCCCAATCTATCCCCAGCAAAGCAGGATAAGGATCCTTGTCTCCCATGATGTCTATTACTTCAAAATTTTGTATAAGTTTTTACTACAGCAACATCAACTTCGACTTCTTCCAACCTTCCTATTGGTAAAATACAGTATTGATTTTCCGTTCTAAGATGTATTGGTGAATATGTCAGTTTTGGTTTCCCCAGCGCTTTCCACATATTTCGGGGTAGAATGTTGACATCTGATATGAGATCAAGCATTGTATCTCTGATTTGGAATCCCGCGACCTGGATGTTCACACGAAACTCCTTTCCAGTTCTTCTCTTTTTTCTTTTCACCCTTCTTATGTACTTTTCCGTTGAATTCCCTAAGTCTCCAGGTTCTACATTTCCTTTCACGACCAATTCTAGATTTTTCTTTAGTTGTTCCAGCATTGGTCCATTGTTTACAATTTTTAGGAACAGTTGGAACCATTCCTTGATAAATTTACTTGCATGGATTTTCTTCTCTCTTCCGCTGGATGGTTATGGAAGTTCCATACTCTGATGTCTCCCTATCTAGGAAAATGTTTCTAATGATTTTTTAAAATACTGCTTCTGTCAGTCTAGGCTAAAAAAATTCATTGGGGATGCAGATTTGATTAACTTTATCAGGTCCATGTCCCGAGAATCATCTCCTATTTTCTTCCCTCCCCACATTACTATATCTACACTTTGCATGGGTTGTGCTTCTGTTATTCTTGGTTTTGCATTAACGAGGTTAGCTCCCCTGTGCCTGGCTCTTTCTTCCCATATCTTAATCATCTCTAGGAATTCTTCAATTGCATGTTCGTTAACTCTATATTGAGAGCACCATGGTCTCCTGGGTAGTGAACATTCCCTCGCTACATGCCCTTCCTAATCACAATTATAACATCTTACTGGTCCTTTTCCTCCAGTTTTGCTACCTCTCATTCCTCCTCCTCACCCCCTTGGAGTTTCATTCACTTTATAAGAAGGCTTGTCCAATTGTTCTGCCAATGCATTGAGTGCTCTACATTGCTCTATATTATGCGTTATAGAGGCACAAAATTCACAGTATATATTTTTTGGAACATTAGAATATTTTTGCAGAATTAGACATAGTCGTGGACGATGACCAATACCTTTGCATATTTTGCAACACTCGATTGTTGTTTGGTTCTATTGATTGGGGAACCATGGGAAGAGGGGTTGTGGTTGGTATAGTCCTTGAGTATTTATCTGCGCAAATCCTCCAACTGGTGGAGCCCCCTGTGTTCTGGTCGCTGAAGTTCTAACATTTTCTCCTAGCAACCTTGGACATCGTGTCCTTCCATCAAGAAATGTGTGCACCACATTTTGGGCCTTGTAGGTCGTACCATTTGAATGTCTTTAAAATTCTCTATTAAATTTTCTATTTGATGTGGTAGTCATAGTATGGAAGGATATTTTACTGCTACTCCTCCTCTAAACTCCTGCGGGTAACCTGCCATAGCTTCTATTTTCATGGCTTGCTTGAGAGCATCCTAAAGGGTATCAATCTTCTGTTGTGTCAGCGGTGTCCTTGTCAACGACAGGAGTGCTTTGATGAACCAATCTCGCTGGTGATTTGGATCAATTGGGTAACTTAGCTTTCCAATCACGTATTTAAATCTTCTCATTAAATCCCAGGCGATTTCTCCTTCCCATTGTTAGATTTCCCATAGCTCAGACAATCCTTACTGATTCATCTGAGAAAATTTGAATTCTTGGAAAAATTCTTTCTTCACATCATCTATTGCTGGGTTCTGGTGTGCTTCTAACCATTTAATGAACTAGCGCAAAGCTATTTCTCTAAGTGTGGCTTGAAACTAAATTAACTTGACTGCATCTAGTGTCTTTCGAGCTCTCCAACTTTCTTCGCAGAGATACCAGTGTTGCTCCACATCGGCTTTACCATTTCCAGAATATTTTGGGTATTGGGTGAATGATCCTGCCATATTTCCTTGTGTTGGTGGTACTAAAACCTCTACTGCTCAGCTGAGAGATTATACTACCAACACTGTTGCTAGTAGATATATGTACTATGGATTTAGTACTACTCAACTTTCTAAACTCCCATAACTTAAAAAATAACTTATAAGGTGGATGATAGAGTACTAGGGGAAGGTTAGGACTAGTGCTAATTGAAACTTTGGGAATAGGATTACCTTGCATTATGGGTGCCTACCTCTCTTGGAATATTTTCTCCATCGCAACATGCAGTTCCACATCAGACTCTTCCTTGGGGCACGTGTCATCCTCATTGGACTTATCTCCCTTTTCTCTTCGGGCTAGGCTCCTATAAACATGCATAAATTCCTTAATGGTCCCTCCCATTCCTTGGGATCCCATCTAACCTTCTCTTTCCTCTATCATATGCGACGCCTTTTCATTATTTTGTCGATTATTCTCCTGCTTCTCAAACTCTTTCATCGCCCTTTCCTGCCACTTCTAAGCAATCTGCACCCTTTGATGTGCTCTCCACTCTCTCAAGACATTGGAGGTTCCGACATCCATATCCCTATTCCCCCCTTTTCCTTACTCATAACATATTTCCCTCAACTTTTTCCCCCAGTACTGGAGTTTTAGGTCTCCATCTCAGGGCTTTGGAGTGACATCAGTCCCTCGTCCACCATTAAAAATTTAAT
The DNA here is from genome assembly GCA_034641835.2 of Pinus albicaulis. Lineage (NCBI taxonomy): Eukaryota > Viridiplantae > Streptophyta > Pinopsida > Pinales > Pinaceae > Pinus > Pinus albicaulis. The sequence goes on from CM076582.1 coordinate 1,547,675,613, forward strand.
CCACAACTGGATTACTTTCAACAGTTCTCCCTACAACCCAGATTGTCTTCGGCTTTTATAAAATATTGGTAACATTCGGCTGCAAATTCTACAATGTGCCCCTCTATAGAAATTATATGCACTAAGCATGCATATGTCCTAGATCCACCTAATCTCACACTACTTAACTTTATGCAAGATACTGAATCTATTCCACTTGTTAATCTTTTGCAGAAAAATTAATTGCAGACACATGTGAAGCATAAACAAAAATTATCAATCGCACATAACACGGTTTTTAACCGGGAAATCCTGAAGCTAAAAACCCCAACTATATATTATGTAACATGGAGATCATATGACAATATCATACAAACATACAAAGCTTATCACAAGCTCTCAGTACAGTATAATCATCATACACTAATCAGGCCCAATATTGCAAATCCATGCACCGATCTATGCCACCTGCTAGCCTGCCTCCACTATGCAATCTCTGCTAAAGAATAGCTTTGAATTAATTAGAATTACTCTTGGATTGACTGCACAATCCTCATTGGCATCTCCACTATATGTTTGATGCAATCAATGCATCACTATAGTCACAATAGATATTCTATCTTGCCCTTTCACCTATCTCTCCACTGGTCTCCACTGAAACTTCCATGCACTGTAGTTAACTACTGTATTGTTCAGTTGATTAATGAGTTATTATTTGTGAATTAATTAACTAATTAATTCACTCCACTCTCACTAGTGTATAAATTATTTAGACTAGATACAAATAGCTCAACTGAGTCTCACTGAGTTAAACTAAATACAACTCCATAACTACTTCTTCCAACTGTGTCATAACTCTGCCACTTGAGTTCTAACTGAGTCCTCCATGCAATAGCTCCACTAAACCCTTAGGAATAGTGTAATCCCTTCTGTCAGCTGCTGTGCCACATCTGTGCACTGAACTGAAGTTCTCCAATAGAATAAGTTGTTGTTTAGAGTCTGATTATTATTAAGAGTTAATAATAATCGACATGCATCTATTTTTAGATTGACGATCTATAAATAGACTTCGCCCAATATTCTAAAAATAGAATTTCATCTATTTTTCCAACTTGATCAACCGTCCACAAATAGCATCCTAAAACTTTTGAAATATGATCGACATGTCTAAAAATAGACATATTCTAAAAATAGACTTGCGCCAAAAATAGCCTGCTTATCCACTTAGTGAAGGCAACTCTTTTCACTAAGCTCATCATCTTGTTGAATCTCAACACTCCCTCTCAACAAGATAGGGATTATGTTTCACCCCGATCCTGCCTCTATGGTATTCGAATTTGCTCCTGGTGAGTGCCTTCGTCAGAATATTTGCATCCTGATCCTCCATAGGAATGTACTGAAGCAACATGATCTTCCGTTGCACACAATCTCTGATATGATGATACTGGATATCAATATGTTTAGATCTATCATGAAACACAGGATTAACCGAGAGTTTAATGCAACTCTAATTATCACAATGAATCACCATGGGATCTAAATGTGAACCGAACAAACCAACCAGAATCTTCCTCATCCAGACAGCCTCACATGCAGCTAAACTTGCTGCCATGTATTCTACTTCCGCTGAACTGAGTGCCACGGATATTTGTTTCCTATTGTACCAAGAAACTGTCGTAGATCCGATACTGAAAATCCCTCCTGATGTGCTCTTTCTTTCTGTTGGGCTTCCTGCCCAATCCACATCCGTGAAGCCATGCAACTTCACCTCATTCGTCTATCTGTACCATATACCATACTTATATGTGCCCCTGAGATATCTCAGGAAATTCTTGCCTGCCTTCCAAAAGAGCTTGGTAGGCTTAACCATCGCTTGTGAAAGTTGGTTCACTGCATAGCATATGTCCGGTCTTGTATTGACTAAATACATGAGCGAACCCACCAACTGTCAATAAACAATGGCATCCACTACCTCTGCCGATGTAGCATCCTCTTTCTTTCAATTTCCTAGAAGAGGAGTGTCAATAGGCTTGCAGCCTTGCATGTGAAACTTCTCTAGTATCTCCCGGGCATACTTGCCTTGAGACACAAACAGTTCACCTTCCCGCTGCCATATTTCCAATCCAAGGAAATAATGAAGGAGGCCCAAATCCTTCATCTCAAACTCCTTTGCAAGATCAGCCTTGCATGAGTGTATCAACTTCTCATCACCTGTTAGTATCAAATCATCAACATAAAGTACAATGATCAGAAGCTTACCCTCAACCACTTGGTACCAAGCACAGGGTGCTTGTTTCAGCCCATACAACGCTCTTTTGAGCCTGCACACATGCGACTTGCTACTGAAGATCTCAAATCCTTCAGGCTGCTCAATGTACACCTCTTTCTCAATGATCCCATTAAGGAATAGAGTATTCACATCCATCTGATGAATGTACCAACCCATATGTGCTGAGAGAGCAAGGATGGTCCGTATGGAAGAATACCGTGAGACAGGTGCAAAGTTTTCTTCATAGTCAATCCCCTTAATCCATGAGAAGCCTCAGGAAAAAATCTTGCCTTATACTTCTCAATGCTCCCATTAGCAGCTTGCTTTACCTTTTAGATCCATCTTGATCCTACAATTGATTTTCCCACCGGCCTTGGAACAATCTCCCAAGCATTGTTTCTGAAAATGAAGTTATACTCCTCCACCATGGCATCTACCCATGTGGGCTCCTGTGCTTCTTCTTCAAAATAAGATGGCTCTGTCACAATACCCTTGCTCATAAGAGCCATGTATCCAGTATATCGATCAAGTGACTGTCTCTGTCTGCGCTGTGATGTAGGGACTCCTACATTCTGTACCACATCCACCTTCAATCTCCTAGCTTTTGTGGTACTCTTTCTGCCTTTTCTGATGTTTGGTTCTGCATGAGTGGACTCCTCCACTCCATGAATCTCCTCCTATGGCTGATCCACATCCAGAGGCTCATCTTTGGGAACAAGAAGTTCCTCCTCTGCATGTAAGTGTAGCTCCCTCTCAAGCGACAACTTCATGGCTTTCACCTCATTGAATTTTATATCCCGTCGCATAACAGTCATCTGACTATTTGGGAAATACAAACGATAGTTATGGGGTGTTTCTGTGCACCCCACAAATATCCCAAATTTTGTAGTTGGCTCCAGCTTCTTCCTGGAATCCTTCGTCACATGAATGTAAACAGGTGAGCCAAAAATCTTCAAATGAGAAATATCAGGCTTCTTACCAGTAAAAGCTTCCTCGAGTGTACTCATGCCAAGTACTCTATGAGGACAATGGTTTTGCACATAAACCGCAGTGTTGCATGCTTCCACCCATAAGTGCATCGGTAGGCCCTGATCATGCAGCATCGCTCGTGCAGCATCCATGATCGTTTTGTTCTTTCTCTCCACGACCCCATTCTACTGTGGGTTATGAGGCGTTATGAGTTCTCTTCGAATTCCTTATTTTCTACAGAAGTATTTGAATTCACCAAAGAAGTATTCACCACCATTATCGCTTCGTAGAGCTTTCACTTGCTTCCTCGACTCCTTCTCCACCAATGCCTTGAACTCACAGAACTTTGAGAATGTTTCACTCTTCTTCTACATGAAGAAGATCTAGCATCTACGATAAAAGTCATAAACAAATATCACATAATACCTGTGTTTCGATGTTGAAGCAACCGAGAATGGTCCACACACGTCTGTGTGAATTCTCTCCAGGATCACCGAAGCACGGTTCTCCTTCTCATGAAAGGTGGTCTTCACAAACTTACCCATTGTACATCCTTTGCACTGATCTGACTACGCAAGAGTACCCTTGGGAATTCTAGTAGAAATTTTCTGCAAAATTTTCAAAGCGCCATGATGAAGATGGCCCAATCTCCTGTGCCATAATTCGCCCTCATCCAGGCTCACCACTTCTTCTGCTTTGCCTACCATTGTAGCACAGCCATCTACCTCTAGCTTGTAGAGGTTCTTAATTTGAACCCCTATCTTCTTGGCTTGACCCATTTTTTTATGTCGAAGGAAGGCTTTTCCCTCACCGAAAACAACATCATAACCCCTGTCTTCCAGCATTGCGACTGAGACCAAGTTCTTCTTCAGACCTGGAAAATGCATGAAATTCCTCAACAAGAATGGATTACCAGGCTCCCTCTCAAAGGTAATGGTCCCAATTCAAATCGCACTGTACCGACCATCGTCTCCCATCTCTATATGCATCTGGAGTTCCTTCTCCTCCAAGTCACTGAACAAATCTTTGTCTCCCGTCATATGGAAAGACGCACGACTGTCAAGATACCACACCGATCCCATGCAGCTTGAAACCAAGCATGCAATCAAAGAAAAATCCAACTCAAATTTCGAGGTTGATGCCTCTCCAGCTACAGATCCAGCAGTCTGCTTATTCTTCTTCTTCTATGGACAGTTAGTGGCAAAATTTCCATGCTCGTGACAATGAAAACACTTCACTTTGGACAAATCCTGCTTCTTGCCTTTTGCAACGGATTTAGAAGGATTTTTCTTCCCCTTCCCTTTCCTTGCTTTGGCAACCAAAGCGCAATTCTCTTCATCTTCATTCTTCGATGAAGATCCATCCCTGGTACCCCGCCTTATCTCCTCCTGCACAAGATCTGACCAAAGTCACTTCCATCCTGGCAGTTTCTCTTGTCCATTGACAGAGTCTTTGTAGCTATGCCAACTCTTCGGAAGCCCAAGGAGAGCCAAGATAACCAAGTCTTCTTCATAAAAAATAACCCCCACACTTCCCAGTTCATCCTTGCAGTGGACAAACTTCGTGAGGTATTTTGGAATACTGTCGCCTTTCTCCATTTTTATTTTTCTGAGCTTGTCTTTAAGCGCCAACTTCCTCTAGTCACTTCTGCTTTGGAAAAAAACTATCAAAGCTTTCCACATTAATAATGGAGTGGCTTTCCCATGAATTTTGGACACAATATGGTCCTTCACACCTTCCAACAGAATCCTCCTCGTCTTTGCAGTCTTTTTTTTCCATGCATCAAGCAATGTAGCATCGCTAGATCCAGGCTTAGGAACATCGCTATCGATGAAATCCTTTAGCCCATTATCCTCCAGAAACGCCTCCATCCTGTCCTTCCAGGCTATGTAATTCAAGCTCCCATCAAGGGAATACTCCAATCTCAATACGTTAAAATACATTTCAATGTATACTCTATTTTTGCACCAAGAATCTTCTATAGCAAATTCGAATTGTCCACCAGCACAAACTCACTTCACAGTTGCAATCTTCAATCAACAATGCTCTGATACCATGTAGAAATTATATGCACTAAGCATGCATATGTCTTAGATCCACCCGATCTCACACTATTTAACTTTATGCAAGATATTGAATCTATTCCACTAGTTAATCTTTTGCGGAAAAATCAATTGCACACACATGTGAAGCATAAACAAAAATTATCAATCGCACATAACACAATTTTTAACTGGGAAAGCCTGAAGCTAAAAACCCCAACTATATATTATGTAACACTGAGATCATATGACAATATCATACAAACATACAAAGCTTATCACAAGCTCTTAGTACAGTACAATCGTCATACACTAATCAGGCCCAATATTGCAAATCCATGCACCGATCAATGCCACCTAATAGCCTGCCTCCATTGCACAATCTCTACTAATGAATAGCTCTGAATGAATTCCAATTACTCTTGGATTGACTGCGAAATCCTCATTGGCATCTCCACTATGTGTTTGATGCAATCAATGCATCACTATAGTCACAACAGATATTCTATCTTGCCCTTTCACCTATCTCTCCACTAGTCTCCACTAAAACTGCCAGGCACTGTAGTTAACTACTGTATTTTTTAGTTGATTAATGAGTTATTATTTGTGAATTAATTAACTAATTAATTCACTCCACTCTCACTAGTGTATCAATCAGTTAGACTAGATGCAACTAGCTCAATTGAGTCTAAATGAGTTAAACTAAATACAACTCCATAACTACCTCTTCCAACTGTGTCATAACTCTGCCACTTGAGTTCTAACTGAGTCCTCCATGCAATAGCTCCAGTAAACCCTTAGGAATAGCATAATTCCTTTTTTCAGTTGTTGTGCCACATCTATGCATTGAAATGAAGTGCTCCAAGAGAATAAGTTGTTGTTTAGAGTCTGATTATTATTAAGAGCTAATAATAATTGACATGCATCTATTTTTAGATTGACGATCTATAAATATACTTTGCCCAATATTCTAAAAATATAATTTCATCTATTTTTCCAACTTGAACAACCATCCACAAATAGCATCCTGCAAATTCTGAAATATGATCGACATGTCTAAAAATAGACATAGTCTAAAAATAGACTTGCGCCAAAACTAGCCTATGGGCCCACTTAGTGAAGGTGACTCTTTTCACTAAGCTCGTCATCTTGTTGAATCTCAACACCCTCCAAGGTAGATTATACCCAAAAATCTATTGCTCGAGTTAGATCTGTATCTAACCGATGGAATGCTAATAGATCTGTGTGCGTCCAATTGTGATGGACTCTATGCGATCCTCCTAGGAATGACTTGATATGAAGTCTCTGCAACCAATTGTAAAGCACTTCGGGAAAATTTCCCCAAAAAATTTCATATAGGTCACTCACAGATTCATAAAACAGGACCCAATCCTTGACAATATTTTCCCTCTACTGCCGAAGTTCCACTTGTTGCGATATGAACTGATCGATGTGCTTATACCACCAACTTCTTAGTTCCTTCTCAAAGATCCAAGATACCATGATCTAACTTCTAAATAAATTTTCAGGTCCTAGCAACGGAACCATTTTTTGGTGAAAAAGGAGGTCTCTAGGCAAGATCCAGGTTCAGGTTTGAGGCCAACAAGGTTTCCGTAGTAGTCTAGAACAATGACAGAATTTTCACCCTGCTCAAGGCAGTAGGGAGTCTCACCCGAGGCATGCTATGACCTTAATAATATTAGAAGCTAGATCATGTAGAAGACAAACATGAACACATATAACAACTATGGAGATTTAGAAGCCACACATATATCTTAACTCTAAGAAGGAGCTATCATTCATCAGAGTTCATAACGCTGAATTAAAAAATTCAATCTAGGCATACATTCACCATAATCAATTAACCATCAATCAAATCGTGATATCACACACAACAACAACCCGATTTCATTAAAAATATCAAAACAACATACATGTGCTCCACATATTCTATTGCAATCTAGTTCAATACAAAAGACTTCACACATATCTCTCTTGAGGCTCTGCTTCTCCTCAACCTCTTGCTGGACTGACTAACTAACTAACTGCCTGCCTATTGGTTTCTCCCTGACTGACACTGTCAGTCCTTACCTTTTTCCTCGCTCCGCTGCCTTCCACTTCTTCTTTTCACTAGGAGTTCTACTGATTTTTCTTGTCTCCTATCTCTGCCATTTACGTTGTTCTTTTCCAATGTTGTGCCACCTATCTTCTGGCTTTCCGCAACCATGACAGCTCCATGTTTACCTTGATTAGATTTTGCCACCTGTCCTCCAGCTCTCCGCAACTCAAAAACCATTCTATCCCAAAACAATGCCCCCAACAACAGAGAAACAGTTAGAGGAGTTACATTGAGTGAGATAGAAAAGGAGACCACCTATGCTTTGATACCATGTGAAATACACCAATGGAAAATACAAAGGTGAAGGATAAGCATGAGAGTGTTAATACCATTAACATGATATACATTTATAATACATTCTGGGGTGACCGTTGGATTCATATTCCAACGTCTCTTAGACTCCCTAAGACTCTTCAACTTCCACACTAACCCTATAAGGATTAGGTGTCCAAAAAAAAAATGGAACAAGATAATAAAAAAGAAAAGAAAAAAATTATTAAAAAAATTAACAATAAAAGAAAATTAAAATTAAAAATTTATTAAAAATTTAAAAAGAGGAATACGTTACCTTGATAGTGGCCTTGAGTCACTTGTAGTATTTTTAGTGCCACCTGAGGGAGCGCGTCATTGGCATGTGATATGGGAAAAATCACATTCTGGAGAAAATTGAAAGACTAAAAGCCTAGTTTTTCCATCTTGAATGGCATGTCAATTGCAACTACCGTCCTCCCACACCACCGGGGAATGGTCTAGATAACCTTGCTTTCGTGAAATATGATGATTGATCATGTCAACTGAGGTAATGTTTTATTTTCTTATTTTTTGTAACTTTTGGCCTTGTCAAGCTATGGTCAGTTAACATATGTATTTTATGGAACATTTATATGGGTCTATTATTGTTGTTCAATTGAGACCAAATTTTGTTGGAAAACCATGTAAATATTACCATTTGCAGTTAATAGAAGTTTCTAACTTAAAAAAAGGAAACAAATTGGAAAAGTAATAATAATAATAATAATAATAATAATTACTAAACAATTTAGAAATTAAAAAAAAAGAGAGAAAAAGAAACATAATTTAAAAAATAATAAAATATTACACAAATTTGTAAAAAAAATATATAATAATAATAATAATAATAAATTACTAAATAAAATTCTAGAAAACATTAAGAATTTATTGAAAACTGTCTTTTATTTTTTTATTTTTTTAAACTCTCATCATAAAATGAAATTTTAAACACAAAATTAAAATACACTTCGTTTTTTTAACTCTCATCATAAAATGAAATTTTAAAACACAAAATTTAAAAGTGTCACAATGATGGATATGAAACCTAAAAGTTAATATGGATTCACACATATGGGAAGTCAAACCTAATTCAGTTTAGTTACAATTTATTATTACTCGAATCTAAATGCCTATCCCAATTCTTGATGTTTACTTCGTGAAATTATTGTTGAAAGACTAACATTATTCCTCCATGCGTAACCAAAAATCTCGTTGTGCCTAGTATACCGCTAAAACTACATCATGTGCCACCATTAAGGGAATTTTGAGGTCTAAAATTGGCCTCCAAAGAAAAATGTACAACCAAAATAAACTTTATAAGGACCAAAAGGATTCAAGATGATGATGTCAACCATGGGGGACGATTCACCATTTTTTAATTAAAATGGTAAAAAGATTAAAAAATAATAAAATAATAAAACTACTTTTTCAACTCGTATTTTCAAATTATCTCCCAAAATGTTTACTCAAATTTCGAGCCGGAGTACTTGTTGGATGCAAAATTTAATTCCTCATCCAAGGAGTACCCATGTTGCATACTTTTGATGGACACTCCTACACTAAAAATGAGAAATACATGAAAAAATGTGATTGCAATCATGATTTTCATGTATTCCTCATTTTTTGTGTAGAGGGATCCATCGAAACTATATAACATGGGTACTCCTTGGATGAGGAATTAAATTTTTCATCCAATGAGTACTCCTGCTCGAAATTTGATTAAAAACTTTGGGAGATAAGTTGAAAATACGAGTTCAAAAAGTAGTTTATTTTCCCTCCTAAATTTGATGATGTAATAAAATCTTATTTTATTATTTCCACTATTATTTTATAATTTCCTTAGGAGGCCCATTTTAGACCTCAAAATTCCCCTAATGATCGAGTGAATTCCACGTTGTCAAAAAATGAGCAAGTTTATATATTTCTCCATATAAAATTCCCCATACTAAAGTTCACGACCTGTCTATGGCCCTTTGGCACCATGGATGGGGGAAGGCGGCCGATTCCCTAATCACTTATAACTCTCATTGTTCATGACTACAATTATACCTATATGTATTTGCTTAAGCAATTTACTTATTTTTCTTCAATTAAGATTGAAAGGTTGTTAAGAAGTGTATTGGTGTGTATGGCTTGTTAGAAATACATATACATATATTATGGTTTGCACTATATACTATGGGTTGCAATAAATAAATTTTGGTGGCTAATCAGTGTTCAAGGTCCACTTATGTATAAAGGGTGTTTTTTTCCATATCCACCTTGATTAAGTGTCAAAAAAGCATCCTTCATACCAAGAGTCTTTTTTATATTACAAAGGAACTATGGAAGCGTTTGCAAGATGTTAATTTTATTCTTGTTTTCACCCTTGATTAGTGTTGACGGGAAAAAATGCCTGGCTAATAGTAAGGGGATCTCCCGGTATAAAGTCCCAACTAGATTCTAAACCGTTTGTGATAGGGATCATGTCCGGTATGTAGGCCCGACTATTGTTAAACTGATGAGATGTACGCCTCTTCTCAGATGGAGGTGTATTTCGGGATCATGAGAATGTACGGCTACTCGAACAATACAAAACAAATGGTCGATGGGTTCTCCTGAAAATGAAACATTATGAATAGAAAATTGAGATTTAAAGCATGGAGCCAAAAGAAGTATTGTTAGCAAAACATCATTAGGGCCATGCTCATACAGAGGTGTGTTTGATCATAAGAGAAACAGTTCACTATGATCAAAACACCCTTCAATTTCTTAAGCGTTTTTCTGAAAGATTAAATAAATATCAATAACTAAGTCATTAACATATCCCTATGCTAAACATCCACATACCATCTATATATCCAAATATCTTAAAAATATAAATGATGCACCAACAGAAACACAGATTAATCAGTTACAAATAATACCAAGCGCATTAGAACATAATATACATAATGTCAACACACATAAGCTTCCATCAGATCCAATAGTGGAGTCAAAAACATTCATTTGTATTCATTCCCGTAATCATACATTCAATGTTGTACATTTATCTCTCTCTCTCTCTCTCTCTCTCTATTTCCTTTTGGAGTCCAAAAAGGGTCCCTACATTATCTCCCAAGGGAGTACATATAGAATAAAAAATGACCCTTGGGTTGCCCTGCCCTTTCATCTTCCTGACTATTGGCATGGTCTACGACCTGAGAGGATTTGCGACTTGCACCATGAGTGAGGTCGCGACCTCTCATTGGGAAACATCTGCGACCGATGACTTGACTGTTCCTGCAACCTGCAAATCCAGTATTTTTAGGGAAGAAACATTGTGATGGAGAGGACTGGGGTTTCTACTTGTTGCTGTTCTTTAAGATTGGTCTGCTAGGGTAGGTAGTAGGTGGTCACTGGAATGATTTGGGGCATGTCCTCTCCTAGCCTGTGAAAACATTCTAGAGCATCTGGGACTAAAGTATGCCTCTTTGTATTGATCTGGTTGGACAGAGAGGCCATCTTGGTGTAGATTCGTACTGGTGTAACAATGTCTTGGGTGATGTTTTCCTTGGAGGCTGGGAGATCCTTTGAGGCGGCTGCCTATTTGATGGGTTCTAATAATTCTTGGATGTCCTACATTACCTCTTCCCTCGTCCTCTACTTGGCCAGTGTCCCTAAGGAAGGAATGCGGTGCACTTCTGCCATCGAATGTATGCCACTGATGAGATGCTCATAGGCACACATTACCCTCTCTACATATTTTATGAGCTTGTCTCTGGACTGCAGCTTCATCTGTATCTATACCTTATCATTCTGAGTGTGGATCCATTCCTTCTTTGGAAAGGTGGCAGGGGCATGTGGGTACCTTTCAGACCATTCGAGTATGTTTTCTAGTGTTGTAGAGGCTTCTGTCAGCTGCGTAGCCTTTTTTCTTATTTATTCCTAGGCCCCTACCATAGGAGAGACTGTCCTTTTTATATTTATCATCTCCTTATATACCTGGGTCATGGTGCTTCCTAAAATATCCATCTCAACTTGAATGGCAGTTTTTAGTCCGTTGGCCTGAGTGAGTGCAAGTTGGAGCCTTTGATTTTCAGTTTCTAGGGCCTTCTTTTTTGCCTCTGCTTGAGTCTCCATTTTCTCGGACACATGGAGTCTGCTCTACAGAAACAATATTTCTCTACTCATCCTGCTAACATTCTCTTCAGTGGCAGCTGAAAAAGCAGTTCTAGACGACACTATCATTATGGCGTTACTCCTAGTGTCTAAGACTATGTCTTTCTCCGTGGTCACTACGAGAGGCTCCGCTGGATTCTGTGCAAGGAATTTTCTCCTTTCTTTCTTGACTTTATGAGTGTATTGATCATAATATAGTCTTGTCAGATCCATTACATCATCCTCATGTTGCTCTGGGATGTAGAGTTTTGATACTGGGAGGTGTCCTTCAGTCATGGGAGTTGCCGGTAGTACGTCAATATGTGGTAGGTATGTTTGCTTCCCAGTTTTCGAGGGTTGTGACCCGCTTTCCTCTACCTCCTTGGAAGTATTTTTTTGTAGCTTCTGAGCTTCTTCCTCCTTTCTCTTATTTATCCTGCTCCTGTTTCAACATGTGCTCAGCCTCCCTTTTCTGTCGTTCTTCTTCTTCCTTCTTCTTGTGGGCCACTTCTGCTTTCTTCTTTTTTCATTCTTCTCTTTGTCATTTCTTTTTGTGTTCTTCAACTTGTTTCCTTTTTTTCTCTTCTTCTTGTTGTTAGGATCCTATACTAATAGGGATCATAATTTTTAATTAACTATGTTAAGTCGTGTAATATTGTACATACCTTTGCTTTCTGCAAATTTTTTCCCATATTAAAAGAAAATGAAAAGAGGGTATGTCCTAAAAGAATAATCAAAGGACCAAAATAAAAAGGATAAAAAAATATTATAAAGTATGAACTCCACAAAAAGAAACAAATATTCTGAAAGTGATGCACATTCAAATGCCACTACTTTTAGTTTACTTTACTTTTGCAAATAAAATTGTGTTCAGCTTATCCAAAATGCCAAAATTCATGATGGTCATACAGTTTAATCTTGATTAATTCATGCCTTTAAATTTCATGTCATGATAGTTAGTGAATAAATATCTGGCCAAACCATTTAATCTTGGCAGATCAGCAGTTAGGTAGATAATAAAATGAGCTTATTAGTTTAATTTGAGCCATTGGAAGATATAAGCTTAGAAATAAGTTAGTTTTCTTATCAAAAAGAAAATAAAAGCATTAACAAGCTCAAATGCACCCAATACAGGAAATAAAATGTGAGGATAAATAAAGGGTAGGTAGGTTACTTTCAAGAGTTATGGAAAGCATCATTTGATTTATCTCTTATCACTAGTCTTACTAATTTCCCCTTCCTAATTCTAAAAACCCCTTAACTCTTCATTTTCCCTTTATTCTAACCCTTAACTCTTCATTTTCCCCTTTACTAACTCCGCTTTTTCCAATAAAACAAGCGAAAACCCACTTTTTCCATAGTTCTAAATTTTTAAAATATATCGGGCCCCACTTCATTTAACCCCTCCCTGATATCATTTTAAACTCCCATCCTAATGTATTTCTAACACCCCACTATTATATTTCCCGACCCCTCTTATTTTATTTTAACCTATGGTTTATATTTCCTACTAATTCCCCGCTTTAATATTTTTCTGGGTCCCACCTTCATTTCACCCAATTTTATATTATCCCTTCGCTTAAACTTTTCTCTGGTCCCACTTTCCTTTAAGCCTTTGCTTAAATAAATTTCCTAACCCCCTTTATATTACCTTCCGTTTAAAACCTTATATGACCCCACTTCCTTTGAAAATTCGTAACTCCGACAGCCGTCCGATCACCACTATCAGATACAACATCCTACAAACAATTTCGCACCCCCGACAGTCATATGATTAACGCCAAGGAGGGGGTGCGAAATGGGTGGTTTTATCCACTTCCCCTTTCCATGCGACACTCCCACATCTTATCACACCCCCTCATACAAAACTGCCAAACCATCCTTTATGCATGCGATAAACCACCTGTCTTCTCCTGCACTGTGTGGTAAACGACTGCGATAAATCCCCGCGCCAATGAGATAAACCATTCAAGTTTCAATACCCCACTTTACCGTTATTCTCCTATATTTGTTTGAATTGTGAAAATTAAAATCCATTTCCAAGCATAATTGAAACCTCCACAGTCCGGACTCCTTCCATAGACCTCCCTATTCCCTGAAGCCATTTTCACCTCCCTGCAAACCTATGTTTTATTAAAAATTGTTTTATTTTGCAAGTAATTAGCAAGACGAGGAGATTGGACAAATAATTTTGATACTAGTTCCAAAACCTATTTACTCCAAACTCTCAGGATATGAATTCAAAGGCTTCACTTAGCAAAAGTTTTATGTACAGAAAGAAAACCAAGTTAGACCAAAAACATAGCAGGAAGAGAAAATTTACAGAGAGACAGTAATGGATAACAGAGATAAAAACATTTACACCAGCAACATAAAAAATTCATAAAAAGTACTCTCCAGGAAACATTTTGTATTTTACATATGTCCTTTTAGTAAAATCTATTTTTACTAAAAACATAGAAACACAAGAGAGTTAGTGTGATTTACATAAGAGATGAAAAGATAAAAAAGATGAAAGAAAATAAATGAAAGAAGACAACATGAAAGAGAAACAAACAAATAACAACAATCAGAGAATCAACGCCAGATTTTAGTTAGTTAGAAAGGTTTCACTACCTTTTTGCATATAGATACTTTATTTCCTAGAATAAATCCTAGTCAGTTGATAGGATATTTTGTAATAAGTTGTATAATTACTTCATCAATTCGAAGTATTGAGTGTGGATTCCTAAATATTTCTATAGTTGAATTCATCTACTACCTGAGGGTTTATTGTACCATTTCCAAGTTGACAGACATGGCAATTAATAAAGGCATTTCTTTATAGGATTCATGTGTTGAGCTACTTCAGTAAAGTGTATTTCAATTGTTCATGTTATTTTCTTAATTATTCCATAAACTTGCATTCTTTCCAAATTTGAATGTTATAATTGGAATTTTACTGCAAAATTTGTTTAATTACACTCTGCTTTGAACTATTATACATTTTAATGTTTTCCTCTGATATCTGGCTTAGAGAATCCTTAGTTTCTCTCTGATCCCGATTGACCTCCTTCACCTTCTCTCCTTATCTAGTTTAAGGAATCCTTAACTGCTCCTTGATCTCAATTGAAAACCACTTCACCATTCAGCCTTTAAGATCAAATTTTGCTCAGCTACCCTACCCTGTAACACTTCCTTTAGAACTTGATTATGTTATGTTTTCTTGATAAATTGACTCCATAGCCAAATGGAAAATAGAAAAACACCTATCCATCTAAATCAGGAATTCCACCAAAAAATCAAAATCAAACCAAATCATTCACATATAACTAGCCTAATATCTATTTCAAATAAAGCTAAATCATATAGAGAGAGCCCTCTCTGAGTTTAGCAGGGCTAGATCTTAAACTCCAAAGTAGGTTCGTGGTTACCTCAGTGATTTCTTTCTTTAGCCTTGAGAAATTACAGAGTGATAACATATTGGCGACTCCAATGGGGATGAACATATTATTTGGAAAGATTATACAAGGATTAGATCTGATCTGTGATGGTGGACAGTGATCAGACACATAAAGGCTAAAATCATCCACCTGGCGACTCCAAATCAATTTAAAAATCAAATCCAAGACTCCACTAGAGGAATGAACTTGACAGAATAGCATGGGAAGATCAGGTTTCTAACTTGGATTATGATCCAATAAATCATGTTATTTCTCATCAAGAAGGTTTTTCAATGTATATTGTATTTTAGAAAATATCTTTGAGTAGTATTTAATTACTTTCCTTTGAAAATTGTAAATGTAAATTCTTGTTATCCCTTTGAGGAGCTTTCTTCTGAAAATTATGATGATAATCTTCCTATTGATAAGCCTCAAGTAATCAAGGCTAATCTTACAATACCTGTACATGTTCCTATACCTTGTAAGGTTCCAGATGGATATAAGGCACTCATTTTACCTCCTATACTCCATGATTTTCCTGTTAACTATTACAAATATCTCCCCAAGTTTGATGGAGAAAATGGTAACATCACTGCCGAAAAACATATTCAAGGTTTTGAGAATTATCTGGACCTATTTGAGATTGATGAAGATGATGTTAGTATCAGGCTTTTTTCTCTTTCTTTAAAAAGTAAAGTAAAGAGTTGGTTCAAGAACCTGCCTATTGCAAGAATCTTAAATTTCCAATAGTTTGTCAAAATTTTCCTTGATAGATGGATAATCAAAGTCAACCTTTTTATGATCATAGAAGAATATAATAAGTTGAAAAGATAGCCAAACGAGACAATACAATGATTTTCTGCCATATTTAATCAAGTTTATTATTCAATGCCAACAAATATAAGACCTCCTCCTGGCTCAGCTCTCTTGCATTATCCAAAGGCCTTTGATCCAGAAATAGAGTTTCAGCTAAGAGAAAGAAACTCCGCAACACTTGAACAGATGCAGAAACATTCCATTAGATGTAGAATTTAATCTACTAATTAGAAGGGAAAAGTTGAAAGCGAAAGAAGAGAAGAACAACATTGCAAAGCACCTGACATCTTCAGAGGTAAAACTCGACATTTTCGCAAGTAAAATAGAGGAAATGATACAAAAAATCACCGTGAAAGATGGATTTTTCATTCAAGATCACCATGACCCACTTATTGCAAGAAAAGAAGAGGTTGTTGGCCATAAACACTTTCCTGTTAATCCCAACTACCATAGATCATAAAATGGATTTACAAATAAATATGTGGAGGATAAATTTGTTGATCTAATGTGTATGTTTGATGACATTCCTTCTTTTAATGATTTTCCTAAGTATGATCAGTATGATGATAATCATGTTCTCCAAATTCAGGCTAACTTTACAAAGCAATCAGTAGATAGTTTGTGGGATGAGGAAATTAAATTTCAGCAGCTCGAATACAGTGATCAACCAATACATATCAGCTATGGGAGTGAAGAAGAAAGTGAAGAAAATTTGGAAATAAGTGAAGGACATTTGCCTCTTTGTTTTTCTTCATTTCATTTCATCAGAGACAACTTTAATGCAATAAAAAATCAGTAGTCTTTAGGTATTGTTATTGACAACAAAGAAGACAATGAAACTCTTGATCATGATTCTTCAGTTTCACAATTATAGTTATCAAATTCCATTGAAATACCTAATAAAATGACATAGGAAAGTTTTATACCACTATGTTTTGAAGAATTTCATTTTTAAAGGAATTTTTTTATAATATCTCTAAAGAAAAGGATGAAAATCCTGTAGAAATCTCTGAAGTCCCATTGAAACCCATATGTAATAAGCTGCAGAAATCCTTCCAAGTTTTTCAGGATCCAATAGCTGATGTGTTGGATGATGAATTCAATCAAAATATTTCTCCATTAACTAAGTATGAGCTTCAGAATCAAGATGATAAAAGTCTCGTCAAATAGACATTTCCATCAGTAGAAATATCATCACAAAGCTTATCTAAAAATCTGCGATTATCTCACGACAATCATAGGTTAATTTTGCAGGGAAATAACGGTAAAAATAAAAGTTTAGTTTCATGGCATGGAGGCCATAAGAATAGATGTACAGTTTCTTGGATCAGTTGAACATTAGTGCATATGTATTGGAAGATATTTTTGTACAGTTTGTGGAGTCAACAAAGGAAATTAGATATTTCCTTATCAAATTTATATTTGTTGACAAGTTTCTATTGGGTTGTAGAACTTCAGTTTTGATCACAAACAAGAAAATGCACCAAAATCCATCATTGCATATAATTCTTTAATGGCTTCATTGGTTGTTTCATTTTACCTAATCAATAGTTGTACAGTTGATTAGAGTAAGTAGGTAGAATTTCAGTTTGATTGGATTTTGTTTTTCATCAACAAGTTTATTTCAGTCTCAGTTTCCAGTTTTCAACAAGTGTTGACAGAATTCATTAAGATTTGAAGCCAAGGAGAAGGCCCTAAGGTCTTGATGATATATTAGTTTGGTTTTAGGATTGCAATATTTTTTTAGTTTCAGATCATATTTCAGTTTAGCATGTGTCAGATTTCAGTTTGCAGAAAAGGTTGTGATTTTAGTTTGATATTTGCAGCCACAGATATTATATAAAAAAGTGTGTGCAGGCTTGGGATCGGCCCAACGGAAAAGGTCACTATTCAACCGTGTTCTTGACATCTCACAAGGAGATGCCATCCCCAAGTGGATCCACTGTTAGGTTCCTATAATAATAGGGATCATAATTTTGAATTGATTATGTTAATTCATGTAATATTGTACATAACTTTTATTTCTGCAAATGTTTTCCCATATTAAAAAAAATGAAAAGAGGGTATGTCTTAAAATAATAATCAAAGGAACAAAAGAAAAAATATCAAAAAAGATTGTAAAGTGTGAAATCCACAAAAAGAAACAAAGATCCTGAAAGTGATGCGCATTCAAATGCCACTACTTTTAGTTTACTTTACTTTTGCAAATAAAATTGTGTGTAGCTTATCCAAAATGCCACAATTCATGATGGTCATACATTTTAATCTTGATTCATTCATGCCTTTAAATTTCATGTTATGATAGTTAGTGAATAAATATCTGGCCAAACCATTTAACCTTGGCAGATTAGTAGCTAGGTAGAGAATAAAATGAGCTCATCAATTTAATCTGAGTCATTGGAAGATATAAGGTTATAAATAAGTTATTTTCTTATCAAAAAGAAAATAAAAGGGTCAGCAAGCTCAAGTGCACCCAATAAGGGAAATAAAATGTTAGGATAAATAAAGGGTAGGTAGGTTACTTTCAAGAGTTATGGAAAGCATCATTTGATTTATCTCCTATCACTAATGTCTTACTAATTTCCCCTTCCTAATTCTAAAAACCCCTTCCCTCTTCATTTTCCCTTTATTCTAATCCTTTTCCCTTCCTAAAACCCATTTACCTAGTTTAAAACCCATTTCCCTTTGAAAAATCACTTCCCCTTTACTAACTCTGCTTCTTCCAATAAAACAAGCGAAACCCCACTTTTTGCATAGTTTTAAAATGGTTAAAATATATCAGGCCCCACTTCATTTAACCCCTCCCCAATATCATTTAAAAACCCCCACCTAATGTATTTCTAACACCCTACTATTATATTTCCCTACCCATCTTATTTTATTTTAACCCATGGCTTATATTCCCTATTAATTCCCCACTTTAATATTTTTCTAGGTCCCACCTTCATTTAACCCGCTTTTATATTATCCCTTCACTTAAAATTTTCCCCAGTACCACTTTCCTTTAAGCCTCTGCTTAAATAAATTTCTCGACCCCCTTTATATTGACTTCCTTTTAAAACCTTACATGACCCCACTTCCTTTGAAAATCCTTAACTCCGACAGCCGTCCGATCACCACTATTAGATCCAACGACCTACAAATAGTTTCGCACCTCTCAACAATCATTGATTAACGCTAAGGAGGGGGTGCAAAATGGGGTGCTTTATCCACCGATCCACTACCACATGGCACTCCCACATCTTATCGCACCCCCTCATACAAAACCACCAAACCATCCTTTATGTGTGCGATAAACCACATGTCCGCTCATGCACTGTGTGGTAAACCACCGCGATAAATCCCCGCGCCAATGAGATAAACCATTCAAGTTTCAAAACCCCTCTTTACCATTATTCTCCTATCTTTGTTTGAATTGCAAAAATGAAAAGCCATTTCCAAGTAGAATTGAAACCTCCAAAATCCAGACTCTTCCACAGACCTCCCTGTTCCTTGAAGCCATTTTCACCTTCCTACAAACCTGTGTTTTATTAACAATTTTTTTATTTTGTAGGTAATTATCAAGATCAGGAGATTGGACAAACAGTTTTGATACTAGTTCCAAAACCTGTTTACTCCAAACTCTCAAGATATGAATTCAAAGGCTTTACTCAACAGAAGTTTTATGTACAGAAATCAAACCAAGTTAGACCAGAAACAGAGCAGGAAGAGACAATTTACACAGAGACAGTAATGGTTAACAGAGATAAAAACATTTACATTTGCAACATAAAAAATTCATACAAATTACTCTCCAGGAAACATTTTGTATTTTACATATGTAATTTTAGTAAAATCTATTTTTACTAAAAACACAGAAACACAAGAGAGTTAGTGTGATTTACAGAAGAGATGAAAAGATAAAATAGATGAAAGTAGATAAATGAAAGAGAACATCGTGAAAGAGAAACAAACAAATAACAACAATCAGAGAATCAACGCCGGATTTCAGTTAGTTAGAACGGTGTCACTACCTTTTTGCATCCAGATATTTTATTTCCTAGAATAAATCCTAGTGAGCTGATAGGATATTTTGTAATAAGTTGTATAAATAATTCAACAATTCGAAGTATTGAGGGTAGATTCCTGCATATTTCTATAATTGAATTCATATTTTTTTTTTTTGTTAGTCAGAGTGATCGACAACATCAGGTAGCTTTCACACGCACGACACGGGGTCCAACCCACCGGCTACCACTATAACCTCTCAGGGAACTTCCCAGCCTGCAAGAGCGGTACCCAGATAAGACGAGACTTGAACTCGTGACCTGCTTAACAGCACGAACGCCTTAACATTGCATCTGTTGGCCACTAGACCATGCCCCTACGGGCATAGTTGAATTCATCTATTACCTAAGGGTTTATTGTACCATTTCCAAGTTGACAGACATGACAAGTAATAAAGGCATTTATTTACAGGATTCATGTGTTGAGCTACTTCAGTGAAGTATATTTCAATTGTTCATGTTATTTTCTTAAGTATTCCATAAACTTGCATGTTTTCCAAATTTGAATGTTATAATTGGAATTTTACTGCAAAATTTGTTTAATTACACCCTGTTGTGAACTATTATACATTTTAATGTTTTCCTCTGATATATGGTTTAGGGAATCCTTAGTTTCTCTCTGATATCAATTGACCTTCTTCACCTTCTCTCATTATCTAGTTTAAGGAATCCTTAAGTACTCCTTGATCCCAATTGAAAACCACTTCACCATTCAGCCTTCAAGATCTGATTTTTATCAGCTACCATGCCGTGTAACACTTCCTTTAGAACTTGATTCTGTTCTTCTTTCTTGATATATTGACTCCATAGCCCAATGGAAAATATAAAAGCACCTATCCATCTAAATCAGTAATTCCACCAAAAAATCAAAATCAAACCAAATCATTCATACATAACTAGCCTAATATATATTTCAAATAAAGCTAAATCATACAGAGAGAGCCCTCTCTGAGTTTAGGAGGGCTAGATCCTAAACTCCAAAGTAGGTTTGTGGTTACCTTGATGATTTATTTCTTTAACCTTGAGAAATTATAGAGTGATAACACCTGTTTTTGCGCTAAGGAATCTTGGGATTTCTTGAGTTCTTCCTCTCTTCGCTTCTGCTCGGTCTCTAGTTATGCCTCAACTCTTTTTTTGTCTCCTTCCTGTTGATCCTTCGGAGCATCAATAGTTGTAGTATTCTTTAGTTTTTTGGGTTGGGAATTCGATGATCCTTGACGAGTCCTTTCCCTTCAAAGTTTCTGCTCTGCCTTGCAAAGTTTGATTTTACTAGCATTGACCCTCTTGATCTCCATCCAATTTGGCTTGTCCTTTGGGGGATGCTTCCCTCTTGGAATTATACTAGTTTTTTACTTTCTCTTCTATGGGGCACTTTGTGTGCTGGTAGGTCCAGTTAAATTTGGCCTGCTTGTAGTGTGCAAGGATGATCTTGTCAGGGTCATAAGAGCTGCGGGCTAAGTCCACGAAGTGAAAGCCCTTGATGACTTCATCTTATGCTTCCATTTATTTGAAGTCTTTGACTATATATGCACCAACAGTAAGTGGTAGGGTAGGCCATAGTTTCTTCTTACCCTTACTTAGCATCTTAGAGAACCCTCTTGTTATTTGATAGCACACCTCTTGCAATAGTAGTTTGTCAGTGACGAAATTGGGAAATGCATGAGGTGCCTTGAATGATCCAAAGACTCTGATGAAGGTACATTCTGTGATGGCGAACCCATGGGCTACCTTAATCACCGTCTCCATGGCCATTTTGGATATGCAGGGAGGATCGTCATTGAAGAGGTGTCGGTAGAGCGCGGTGATGAAATTTTCTGAGATGGGGTCAATGTCTTGCTTGTACCTAGTAGCCAAAAACACGTTCAGATATTTGTGGATAGGCCCACCATGTGCCACGTCCCAGTTGTGTGTCCAACCATCAAAATCAAATTGCGATCACACTACATCTAAGAGGTAGGAACCCATGTAAAACTCTAATGCACATCCCTCCTCTGGTACCCAGGCTGCTGATATGTTCACTCTTAGTGCTGACATTAATAGATGTGCCTAGTTGAAATGAGTGTCGTAGGAGGTGATCGTGTACATGAGCGTCGGAACCCATGCCCCACTAAAAGTAGTGGCGTCCTTCCTGCCATACATCCTGCACATCATAGCTACGACAAGCCTATATAATTTTCTCAGGCCTTCGATTTTTTACCCTCATCCTTCTTCCCTTTAAACTTCTCAGGGTCCTCCCACAAGCCCTTCAAGGTATCTTGTATTGTTATGTCATGTGTGGTGACCCACTGGGCGTTGAAAGATTCTTCCCTATCCAAGAGTGAGTAGTAGACTTCTGTGTCCTTCCCAATCATATTGGAAAAAGGCTTCCCCGTGTGATCACGAATGACCAAAAATTTAAGTCCACCTTCTAGAGTATCCACTCGACTACCTCCATGCACGGGAAGATTGGTCGGTGAGTGCCCACATAATGAATATTTGACCTCTTAACCTAAATTTATACCTATCGGTCTGCGAGGTCCTCCAAGAATTCTTTCTTTGTGAATTCTTGGTAGACTTGATACCATGACATCCTGTCACCTTTCCCGAAGACACACGCGGTATCTCCATAGATGGGAGGTGGCAGAGGACGCATGTCTCCTTCTGATATCTCTATCTATGAGCTTTTGTTTCTCCTTCTAACTATTGGTTGCCCCATGTCACTTGAGGCCGAAGAGATAGAAAAACACTTGAGCTCAACTTCGATATTCCTTGGCATATTTAGAAAATAGTCCCACGATAAGACGGACGACATGAAAGAAAAATAAATAAAGGAACTGACTGTAACAACTAATTCTTTGGCTGCTCAAGCTAAGTCGTTGCGACTTATACTGGTCGCAAAAATATAGATTGGAAATATTGCGACTCTATGACCTAGCAACAAGGTCGCAAGGTTGCAAATTCGCAACTGTATGAACAATCCTGACTTTGCAACTCTTCGACTTAGCGACTTATCGACCAGGTCTCAAGGTCGCAAAGTCACGATTGTGTGGATAGTCAGGACTTTGCAAATTTGTGACTCAACGACCAGGTCATGAGGTCACAAGGTTGTGAGGTCATGAGTTCACATTAGGGATTTTCTAAAGAAAAATATGTGGTTGCAACCCGCAGGGAAAAATATGGAAAAAGGGAGAAAACTCTAAGGGAAGATAATGAATCAGATTTGAAAGGCTCACAGGAAGGCCAGGGAGGGGTGCCCATAGTGGCAAGAGAAGAAAGGAGGGTTTAAAATGGGTTTATGCCTAACAGGATCTATTAGTCATCAGTAATTTTTGCTTTTCATAGATGACTAAATGCTTATCCTAGATTTCTAGAAACAAAATTCATGAATATTGTGAGTTCTAGAAATCTCACCGCCTTCATTATCCATAAGATAAATTTTCAGTATCTCCCTACTCTATCATGTCATAGTCAGCCTATCACTCACAAAATATCCCTCATGGACTCATGCCTCTCATCTCTATCCCATTTTCACACCCATAATCTCATTACTCTGTTTGTCCCTTGCCTATGACTCCATTATCCAACTACGGTTTTTGAGGGATTTTTTCTTGGTTTCATGACCTACATGGTTAAAACATCAACAAGGCTTGTATCCTGATGCTCTTACACCTCCTATTATCCTTAATATACCTTCATAAAAACTTCCCATCACTCCTATCCCTAAAAATCATCATTTTTCTACAAAACCTAGCCTATTGCTACAATTTGACACTTTTCAAGACTAGGCCTGTGTTTTTCCCTTTTGGACCCTTTCCCCTCACTCAATTCTTGAAATTAAACTTTCCCCTACTCTCTAACATCTATCCCTATCCTCCAAAATTTCCCCAATAATTTATACAACCCTTAACCCATTAATTACCCTCCCTCTACAAGGCAGTCCTAAATCCCCTACACCAAACCCTAATTTCTTCTTCCAACTAAGCTAGGTTTTGCTATGGAAAGGAGGCATAAGAGAAAAGGATCCATTTGATAGATCATATCATCAAGCATAATTCCATACCAACTCATAAACATCATGCCTCCATCATTTTCCAAGAATTCATTCCAAGGGCCAAGTCATTTGCCACACCTAGGGCCAATTTTGTTTAAAAATATGTTTCTGACAAAAAAAAGATGAATTTTGCAAAATTGAGAGAGGTTTTTGTCTATAATAGGGCCAAGAATAAAACCATTATTTAGGTTTTACAAAGTTATCATGGTTTGGGATCAATATAAAAAATATAGGTGTCCTAGGAGAATTTCTGAACTGCTAGAGTGACCTTGGGAAAATTAGGTTTTCTCATAGATGGAGTGTCCAAATGACTTGCTTGATGAGTCAAATGACAAATAGACTTGAATATATTTCCAATGAACTATCAATACTCAATTGGGAGTTAAGGAAGGCCTCCAAAAGTTGTCTGCACGAGCACTCTACATTTTTGCACCATCACTCAGTACTTTTTGACTAGTCTTGGGAAACTCAACATTTGGAAGGGAAAATCAACTCCAATCAGGGAAAAAATGGTATATCTGTAAATTAGATAGGTTAATATTTCCAACGTGCTATCACAGGACCAAATCCAACTTCAGGAAGGTCATCAAAACTTGGCTGCAAGTGGACCCATTTTTGGCACTGCGCAAATAAGTGGCGCTGCGCTAATCCATGGGCACGACTGCCCGACGTTGCGCTAATCCACGGGAAGGACTGCTCGGCGCTACAATAATACATAGGCACATTTTCTGGCACTACGATAATGCAAAGGCTCCTCAAACAAGGAAATTTTTTTCCCAAAGGCCAAAGATCATCCTCCAAATTACCTCCAAAGCCTGCATAAGAGTAAAAAAGCTGGTAGGTGGCCTATTTCTTTTCCTCCTCAAGTATTTTTAGTGGTTTGAAGGCTAAAGGAATGGCTAAACCCTAATTTGTGCAAACCCTATGTTGAGGAGGTAAATCCCCTCTGCGGACAGAGGCGATCCCTACTAGCCCAGAACGGGTCTAGCAACAATCATCAAATGCTACAGCGCAAGTTCCTAATTGCGAATAAACAGACCAATGATGGAGGCCTACCTAGAGTCCAACGTTATGATTCATAGAAGAGATAGTGTTCCCATTCCTCAGCCTCGGCAGATCACGATCCCCACGATCTCCGTGAATGGACACCTGCACATGCAAGAAACAATACGAATACAAGCATAAAATCTAGAATACACAACTATATATCAGTCAGAAAGGATATAACTCATCATTATCATAAGTGAAAAACAGAGTGGAACCATAACCAGTATTCATTCATTAATAAACAATCAAAAGAGAGTACAACCAATGTTCTGACGCTGAGATCTCCTTTGGAGGGGTCTCCAGTAGTACACGTCTTGCAAAGCCTGCCAAGGATGGGACAAGGCTCTCTTAGAGTCTCTCGACGATATTCTCCTTGCTTGAGTTTGGCCTTAAGGGAAGAATGAGGGCTCTTGCAGCATTAAGGCTCTTGGGAATTTGAGAACTTGGAGATTCAATACTTGAGCATTTCAAGACTAGCTTGCCATGGCAATGGGCAAGATTTTATAGATGGAGGAAGGGGAGTTGGGATCCCTATAATTGTGGAATTGGCCCTATATTCAAGGAAGCTTCCATGAGAGGTGGCAAACCACTTCCCCTTCATGGAACTCCCGGAGCCAAACCTCCCAACTCAAGATAGATAACATTTTCTGAGTCTGTTGAAACGAAACTTCTGCCATTTTATTTTAAAAAACACTCCTTAAATTGGCTGGCACGACTACGACTCTGGGACAGAGCGCCAGTTGGCGCAGCCTCTTTGTAGGATTTTCCCTATTGGCGCGAGTGATGAACTGGATGCCCGCGCCAATGCAAAAAGGGATGTTTTTATGGTTTTTTGCAAGGAGATGTCTTCAGGGCAATTGAAGCTCATATTTAGAGGAATGCAATGATAGTGGTTTCAAGGCATGACATTGCTCACAGGTCACAGAATGGGCCCTCCAATGTGCGGGACGGGGAATGGTAGGGACGGTGAAAAATTACTGTGTAACAGATGCCCCCTAAAGCATGAGGCCCGAGAGAGAGAGAGGGGTGAAATGCTTTACGAGAACGTGTCCAACTGAAACTCCGCCGTCGGAAAACCTGCATGAAGAAATACAACTGATATCTCAAGTACATGATGTATATGTGGTATGGACGCAGCCATCAAAACAGAGTATACAATAATCCAGATCCAAGGTATGGACACAGCCATCAAGTGAGGATCGATAAATAGACTCAGGTATGGTCGCAGCCATCCAGTGAGTAAGTCATGTAAATAATAATCCACAAAATCGCAGCCTGGATTACAACAGACACAATCCAGGGTGTTGCGCTCCATCTCGACCGGAACAAAGTACAAGTTCGAGCATGCAAATATGTGAGCTAAATTCGAACATGCAAGAACATCGTCTGATTACCAGCCAATGATGAAAGCTGTTAACAGACGCGAGAGGAACCACCAATAATGACGATGGCCCTAAAGGTACTACAGGTACAATCTATGGCATGTGAATCAATGAGCTGGCATTGAACACCTGTAGAATCACTCGATCGGAGGCCAATGATGAAAACCTCATGTCGAATGCAACGAACCTTCCATTGAGGCATGCAAGCTCCAAGGTACCATAAGGGAGTCTCTAGATCAGCTTCCTGGATAATGAGCTGAAGTCGACAGGAAGTGACCTTGATCGAAGGTGGGCCATAATGTTTCCCACATCATCGACATGAGACAGAGGAACATGATGTTTTTTTGTGAATCAGGATCATGTGAGAATCATAGGAAGGTTGATATTTGCAGAGGTCAACTTCTCTTGAACATATAACGGCACAAATAGTGGTTTTGGCAGTATTTTACATCAACGGATCAAAGGTCATGGTGACGGGGCAATGAGCAGAGGAGAGGCCAAAAAGTATTATCCAAACCCACGGAGGCAAGTGAAAGAATGAGATGAGATATTCCCAACCCGACACAAATGCAGACAAGTGCCATGTTCAAGAGCGACATACTGCCGACACGACAATGATGATGGTTCCATTTTTCCCCCATGATTTCTGGCGAGTACCCCAATTATTTTTAATAACAAGCTTGAAGGGGATATCATATGCTTGCAATATAAGTCCGCCCTTCGAGCGAATCCATCCTAGTACATTTAACGAGCCCTAAGAAGGAGGAACTCAGAGAACGTCATTTTGATTAAATCCAATGTCATCAGGGTTTAACGAGTCTGACAAAGGAAGAACTCGGCGTCTTTTCATGTTTAGAGAGTTTGAAAAGACAGCAGAAAAGTAAACTCCAAAAGGTCCCTTTTCGTAAATAGTTCCTCAGATCCGAAAAGGTAGAAAACAATATCCGAGAAAACCTCCTAGTCGCGACAGGCTAGGGTATTCCTTTTTCGTAAATAATCCATCCCAGCCCGAAAAAGGGGTAAACGTATACTGGGTAGATGTCGTTTCACAGCCACTTTAACGAGATCGAAACGACAAGGGCCTCGACAATCTTTTCATGTTTAGAGAGTCACAAAAGAGCTAAAAGATGAATCCAAAGTGACTTTTTCGTGTTTTTACCGAGTCCAAAAAAGTATAAAATACAACTCGTTTCGTTGTTTACGTTGCATAAAAACTTGTTGCTGCACAGAAAGGCAAGTGTAAAATCCATTTCTGACAAAAAATATGAAATTTTAATGAAAAAATGACTTTTTAAACCTAAATAGAGCTCAAAAAGTTATAAATAAGTCCAAATCGTAAAAATAAAATTACTTTTACTTTTTACCTGAGTGAAGAGCAACATTGATCCATTTACTGTGCAAACTTCTGGCAGCGATTACAACCGATCCGCGCTGCCATTCAGAGTTCCGTCAGTTCCAGGTAAAAGGCGCTTCCTCATACTTCATTTCAATCCGTTTTTTAATAGTTTTCCATCATGTAATAGACTTCTGTGGAAACTTTTTGAATTTTTAGGGCTCCGCTCATTGGCACGGGTATCGGGCACGGACCCGCGCCAATGGGCTTTTATATGCAAAAGGCTCACGCCACCTGGCGTGACTATTCCTAAAACAGCTGCGCCAGCAGCCGCACCCACTTTTCCGCCTAAAAATTTGAAATTTTAATCAATTTGAATGAATTTTGAAACTCAACAGAGATCTAATTAAAGGTTTGTGACCATGTTGATGCAGGAAACCGAGAAAAATGGTGATTGAGTGGAAAGAAAGAGAGCATGGGGAAGAGGATGAAATGGCCATGGAAAATGAGGCCTGCATGAATGCCCTCAGAAACTGTGGGCTCAAGAAATTCTTCCTAACACCTTGTTTACGAGCTCAACCTGAGCTACTTCAGTACCTGATGAGCATTTGGGATGAACAAGAACAAGTATTCAAGCTACGAGACCAGGTGTTAGAACTGGACGTTTCTGATGTGTACTTCATAACCGGACTGTCGCGCAGAGGTCCGGTACCCATACTAACAGGGAGCAGACCGTCGGGTGAAAAAATGGAGGAAGTGATGGCACGAGTGTGCCCACGGGCACAAATGGGATCAGGGAGCAAAAAGGTGGATATCCACACTATCCCCGATCTGGAACTATGAGTAGTATTACATACCATCACACGGGCTGCGAGATCACAGGCACCGCACGAAGCGACAAAAGCCCAACTCTTACTGGCTTCAGAGTGCATGAGTCCCATACTGTTCGACTGGGCCACAGCATTAATGATCAACATCAAGAGACAGCTGACGAGATGCAAACAAGCCAAGCTGAAACAATTTGGCTACGGGTCCATCCTAGTATCGTTCATTTTGGAACGATTACCAATCTTCTGGGGCCAAGGGGCCGTTGTAGCGGAGCCGATACCACGAGAGCTGAGAATGGCTCGCTGGGCAGCACTAATGCCCAGAGCAAAAGGAGGCCAGCAGATTTCCTGGAGGCCAGAGATTTTTGGGTGGTTGCGGCGCCAGTTGATTGTAGTTGAGGACTGGCCTTATGCTGGGACAGACTTTACTGGAGACCCAGATCTCCCACTGCCGGAGGGAGAGGATTGGGACGAAGAGCTGGGTATGATCTGTTTTTATTTTGATTTTTGTGTTTTATGATTTTTTTGTTAATACATGTCCTTTCTGACAGCAGTTACATGTGTATGCAGATGCTGGCCCAGAGAGGCCAGCCGGAATGTCTCCTATCGCACAGAGAACTCAGCTTGCAGTCGATCCTCATAAGGAGGGTGCGGGAGAAGGAGAGTTGGTTCAGAACCTTGAGGGGATTGCCCGAGGGATTCCAGACTACGCCCGGCTGGCGAATGTACCGTTAGCATATTAGAGACATACGGTGGGAGTGCCTAGTCGCCTCCACCGTCTACTGAGACGCCTAGTGCGTGCGATGACTTGTTATCATGAGCACCACGCAGAATAGCCTCTTAGGGTTTTATTTCATGCATATTTTTGAGAGACGTGTCGTCTCCGGATGTAATAAGACGAATATGTATATTTTTTGATCTTATGTGATGCACACTGTGTAAACATTTCGACACACATATATATATACATATGACTATTTTGAATGGATCTTTTACATGTGATGATGTTTTTATATGTCATGCGAATATCTAATACAATGTTATCTAATGTATCAATTGCATAACAAACGACCCAAATGAAAAGTTCACACAATGTATCTAATCACACATTTCATTTTTTACGCAAGCTAAGCACACATGGACACACATATGCAAACTATGCTTGAGAATGAGTTTTATTTTTATGCAAGCTTAAAACACAAACTATGCTTAAAATAAGGAAAACGGGCATGCCCCCCAGCATGGTGTCTCAATTCGAGGAACATGCCCCCCAAGCTTCAGTCCATTGGAAATGGAGTGAAGGTTCAACACAAGAGATTTGATCTAAAGTTAACAAAACTCGAATTGAACATGCTCGTGTTTCATTATTTTAACGAGGTTGACACACTTAAAAGAACTGTCCTCAAACAGCTTGTTTCATTGTTTTTAGGAGCTTGACACAAGTGGAGGAACTATGCTCTGAGAACCTGGTTTCATTTTTTAAAGAGCTTGACACAGGGAGGAACCGTGCTCTAACTGACTTACATCAAAATGAACAAGAAGGCGGTGCTTCCAAGAGTTCCACTCCTGGTGGAAGGAAAACATCCTGGAAGTCAGGACCTAATGCCCCCAGTACACTATGCACGACGGCGTCATCATTGAGTGCGGGCACAGGGTAGGTAGACACATAGTTGAACTGCGGTGGAGCAGATACAACGGGTGGATAAAAACCAGGAGGGGTTGATGGCGGACCAGTTGCCACATTAGGACCAAAGAACGAAAGTTGATCAATGGTCACAATCCGTCCTTCATGCGGAAAACAGGCCACACGAAAAAGGGAGGAGACAAGCGCCCCCATGGCATAGGTGTAATCATGCCCCAAGAGAAAATTGAAATCCAAGGGGCTTGGAACAACCATCACATCCATATGGATGGTTTTACCTCCCAAAGTAACAGGTAACCTTGGAAGGATCCCCAACGGTTGACTCGTCCTTCTGTTGAACGTCAATAGATTCTGCGTAACAGGCACAAGAGGCGGTGAACCGAAAGCTTGCCAGGTAGTTGAGAATAGAATACTAACAAACGCACCTTCGTCTATAATGGTGCTAGGTACGACCAGACCAAGAGCCTGTACTGTGGTCTCGAAAGGCAGATAAGACGGAAGGCGGAATCTTGCAAATCGACTCCAATCAAAGGAGGCGACCAGACTACTCGGAGGGGCTACCATCGAACCGAGAAGGTCTTCCCCTGGTGTTACGGAAGAAGGAGCATCCTCCATAACCTCCATCTCGAAGGCGGGAGGGGTATCCTCCAAAGCCTCCATGGTGGGAGGCAGAGGAGTAGCTCTTTGAGGTACGGGGACAGGAGAATATTTCTCCAAGTCTGAGGAATCTGAAGAAACCAGAAGAACATGAGGGGTGTGAGGTCCACTCTCGATGGAAAATACCTGGTGCCCCGTAGATGGGGCCAGCTCAACTGATCCCACGACCAATGGTTGGTCAGGGACGGATTCTTGAATCTAAATTTCTGAGGGAGTGGGATCGACCAAAGATGATTTTTGACCAATCGTATCATCAGTAGGTGGAAGACTCAAAGAGAGATATTTATAACCAGCTGGGAGGCATGGTGTGGAAACAGCTGGGTTTTCCAACACTCGCTTGGCTTCATCCAAATAAGGACAAAGGTGAATGGCATGGTGCCCTTCACACAACTTACAGGGATTGGTGATCTTACCCTGCTTCTTAGGAGCCTTATCAGCGCCAGTTGAAGACGTGCCCCCCACCTGGCTCCCGAAAGTCAAAGGAAATGGCGGACGGCCATTGGACCATGCTTCAAGCACCTTGGGAATGCCAGAGGAGTCTCGAAGAAGATGGTCTTTCGTGCACAACATGCAGGGGAACTTGACTTTCCGTGGAGGGTTGGGAGGTATATCAAGAGGAGATATTTCAGAAACAATAGTGGTAGCTTTAGCCTCTCTTTTATCGGACTCCTTCTTCTTTGTCTTCTTATTCTTCTTCTTAGCCACTTGGTTACTCGAATCCATACTTTTTCCAGGCAAAGTAGAAGAGGAGGACGCAGAAACAGGCAAAGAAGGGGAGAGGTCCACCTTGGAATCAACATGACATTGTCCAGGTGGAGGAACTGATTGAATAGTAGCAGAGATATTCGGGACCACAGAGGTTGAAAACAACCAAACAGGCAACCCAACAGTTAACCCAGGAAGGGACAACGTTGCCATGTAAGGAGAACCAACATTCCCAAAAGGAGGAAACTGACCAGGATTCCCTTCTGAGGGGATTCCTTGGTTGGTAAACTCTGAAAATTTTTCCATCAAAACTCAAAACCACACACGGGCTGAAAAAGAGTCAAGACACACGATCAAACGGTCAACAAGCAAAATCTAACAGGGCGTGTAATCGTGGGTGATTAATTTTTACCACATTGAAAAATAAGAAACTTCACCGTTTCATGTTTTAAGAGTCGAGAAACGGTAAAAAAGGTGACTCTATCTCTTTCAGATTTGACACAAGCGTGAAAGGACAAGCGCTTGGTGATCTTTTCAAATTTAGGGAGTCAGAAAAGATCAAATGACTGCTCAGGAATACTAGGCAAAAGGGTGTACCAAATAACCGTGAACTGCAATATATACCTTGGTTTCAATAATGAAAGAGAAATAAACCAAGGACTTTCCGTACATGCAGGCAATCTCCTCGAATGCTGTGTTCGGTGTATCACGGGTATAGGGCAGCAGACTCGGCTTCCTATGGATAAAGAATTGAAACCTAGTGGGGTCTCCCTTTATATATGTGACGGTACGGGGAGCACAAGTCCGTACTAGCACTGTCTAAAGCCAAGAGGCGAACGACAGCTACTAAGTTTTAAGACGCCGGAACACGTCTCTAGCCTAGACCTCTAAATGTGTTTCGTTAGATTTCAATGCCGCCTTAGTCTAAATTGAGTAGATTTTAAAGTTGATCTTCAATTACGTTTCAGTTTTCAGGCCCTAACGAATGTGCTGTCTCAAAAATCTCCTAAATGCAAAACTACATGCCACAGTACATCATTTCGTTCGATGAAAGCTAGCTACAGAAGAGTTGAGAGCTTTTTACACAAACAAAAATGATCAGAAGACAATCAATGATATCTCTAATGCAACTAATGAAACTAAAAACTTTTCTTTCAAATTTACTAATTACTAGCAAAATCGAAAAGATTTCAATTCGCACTAATCAACCAAAAGAAAAAGAGATTTTTTTTATTTTCAATGTTTGATAGCTAGATGCACTAAAAAAACCGAAAACAAATGAAAAGAAATTCGAGAAATGGTATTAAGAGAGTAAAACGAGCAAATTTCACTCAATGGCACAAACAATCAGATCTCAAATCGACCAAAGTCTCTCAAAACCAAGAAAAATTCCCAAAGGCTCCAATGGACTGTGTGATCTAGGCCCAAAGCAAGACCAAAAGAAATTTGAATGAAGAGAAGAACAATCACCCAAAAATCGCGACAAAATGGTAAACAACCACTAAGAGAATGCGGAGGAGCAATCAGAGAATTGACTGGACTAAAAAAACACCAAAACTCCTAAGGAGGGCTCGACACACAAAGCCACTAGATGCCCTAGGGCTTAAAACGTGAAATCTATAGAGAAAAGCAAACAACCAAAGGATGAAGGAAAAATCCCAGTCAAACAGGACTCCAACACACTCAGGTAGCCAGAAAACCAAAAAGAAATACATTGACCAGACCCAGAGAGCTCAAAACTGAGCGAACCCTAATGCCTCACAGGATTGGCGCGACTGTGAGGTTGTAACTGGCGCCAGAAAGCAATTGGCGCGGGTAATACACAAGCAACCTGCGCCAATTGGCGTGATTGTCAAGCTAAAAAGCGCGCCAGCCGAGTTTCTCAGCCAAAAATAAAAAGAACTACTCCAGAAGCAGATCAATGATATCCAAGCAAACCAAGAAGCAAAAACAGCAAAGAACCCAGCCCAGAAGGCTAACCAAGCAAGGAACCGCGAAACAATCAAAACGAGACAATCAAAACTAGACGATCCCCAGCGGAGTCACCAAATTGTTGAAGAGGTAAATCCCCTCTACGAATAGAGGCGATCCCTACTAGCCCAGAACGGGTCTAACAACAATCATCAAATGCTACAGCGCAAGTCCCTAATTGCGAATAAACAGACCAACGTTGGAGGCCTACCTGGAGTCCAACGCTATGATTCGTAGAAGAGACAATGTTCCCATTCCTTAGCCTCGGCAGATCATCGTCCCCATGATCTCCATGAATGGACACCTGCACATGCAAGAAACAATACGAATAAAAGCATAAAATCCAGAATACGCAACTATATATCAGTCAGAAAGGATATAACTCATCATTATCATAAATGAAAGACATAGTGGAACCATAACCAGTAGTCATTCATTAATAAACAATCGAAAGAGAGTACAACCAATGTTCTGTCGCTGAGGTCTCCTTCGGAGGGGTCTCCAGTAGAACACGTCTCGCAAAGCCTGCCAAGGATGGGACAAGCCTCTCTTAGAGTCTCTCAACGATAGTCTCCTTGCTTGAGTTTGGCCTTAAGGGAAGAATGAGGGCTCTTGCAGCATTAAGGCTCTTGGGAATTTGAGAACTTGGAGATTCAATACTTGAGCATTTCAAGACTAGCTTGCCATGGCAATGGGCAAGCTTTCATAGATGGAGGAAGGGGAGTTGGGATCCCTATAATTGTGGGATTGGCCCTATCTTCAAGGAAGCTTCCATGAGAGGTGGAAAACCACTTCCCCTTCATGGAACTCCCGGAGCCAAACCTCCCAACTCAAGATAGATAACAGTTTCTGAGCCTGTTGAAACGAAACTTCCGCCATTTTATTTTAAAAAACACTCCTTAAATTGGCTGGTGTGACTGCGACTCTGGGACAGAGCGCCAGTTGGCGCAGCCTCTTTGTAGGATTTTCCCTATTGGCGCGAGTGATGAACGGGATGCCCGCGCCAATGCAAAAAGGGATGTTTTTATGGTTTTTTGCAAGGAGATGTCTTCAGGGAAATTGAAGCTCATATTTAGAGGAATGCAATGATAGTGGTTTCAAGGCATGATATTGCTCACAGGTCACAGAATGGGCCCTCCAATGTGCAGGACGGGGAATGGTAGGGACGGTGACAAATTACTGTGTAACACCCTAGGTCTTAAATGCAAATTAAACCTCTATTTTTTTCCTTCCATGAACAAATTAAGTGTCATTTGAGGGAGAGTGAATTAGTGTGGTTACAATTCATATTCAAGAGAAGCCCCATTAAGCTCAAGGCAACAGTTGTACCTCACCTCCATAACCCTTATTTGAAAATGCTGCCCCAATACCATTTTCATTTCACTCCTATTGCCCATGTTTTCCCACCATCAGCACTATTCATCATGTTAGGGGTAGTGAGCATGGCAGTGACAAAATGGAAGAAGATGATGAATAGGATGAGGAGGTTGAGAATGGAAATGAAATGAGCATTGATAAAGAGGAGATCAACAATAAAACGAAGGATACAGAGACAAAAGATGAAGAGGAAAATAATGAGGCTGCAACAGAAAAGGATCATGAAGCAGAAAAAGATAATGAAGAAATGAAAGAGGATGAAAATGATAAAGATAAAGACAGTGAGGACAAGACAAAAAATGAAGGAAGCAGTGACCAAAATGAAACCAGCCTTAGAGATAAGAAGGACATCAAACAAGGAAATAGTCATGACAGTCATGACAGATGTCATGAAAATCATGACAACAATCATCCCTTCAGTCACAATGAAAATAGTGCCAATACAGAACAAAAATAATATAACCCTAGTCATGATGACAGAAAAGCAGGGGAAGAGGCTCATGGTCTAAATGATGATCACAGCCATGGCAAGGAGTCCAACAAACTCATCATATCACCTCTTGCAGGCACATACCAAAGAAGGCCCTCATTGAAGTCCAAACCATAAAGGAGGAAAAAGGTCATGAAACCCTTGGAGTTCTGGCCCAACCTTCTCAACAGGTCTCCAAGACCCCTTGAGGGAGGCCTCCACCAAATTTGAGAAAATTTGGAACACTTTTTTTTTTTTGTGATTTTTAAGGCCCATTAGCGCAATGCCACTTGTGCTACGCTAAACCAAGGAGCATCCTCAGGAGGAAAGCTCAAAAGTTTCGTATTTCTCATCACTATTACACTTTTCTCACCAAATTTCAGAGCAATTGGAGTAGTTTTTACCCCTCAAAAGGTAAAACAAAACCTAAATTTTGACCATTCTACCTCCTTTTCAGGCTAGCGTTGCACTACTACGCAGTGTTGGTATTTTGACATTTTGGATAGGTTATAGAGGCTGGCTCAGAAAACGAAGAGTATTTATGGAAATTAGACTCATCAGGCTTTCCAACGGATCATCACAAATGTTGACACCTAATCCTATGGGATGGGTGTGGATATGTAATTTTGTATAATAAATAACATTAGGAAATAAGGAAGGCCAAGAGTCATTGGGAGATGAATCCCAATAGCCTCACCTCCATGTATAAATGCATGTACATTCTTCAGCTAATACACATTCTGATTTGAGGAGTTACCTCCTGGTTTGACATGGTATCAGAGCCAGTCCCACTATTGGCTTTTTTGCCTGTGGTGAAACTCCCTAGTTCCTTTGCTCAGTTAGTTTTTTATGATATTTTTTGCTGCTCCTATTAAATTTTTGTACCGTAATTCTGCATTTTTTTAATCTATCTCAACAATTTTTTGCCCAGTTCTATTTGTGCAGCCTCTGGAGATTCTGCAATTCTGCAGTCCCTGAAATTCTGCAATCTGCAGTTCCAGGAGATACCTGCCATTCTGCAATTCCAGCAGTCCTGCAACTCTGCCATTCCATATTTTTTGTAACAGGCCTCTCGGCCTCCCTCTCTCCACACTCCCCACGCCCCCTCACACTTCCCTCACGCCATCCCCTCCAGTGGTTTGTAATAATATGCTGCCCTCCATTCATAATAATACGCCACCCTCCATATATGTAATACACTACCCTGTCCATTGTTTACGCTGTCCATTGTATATAAAATACACTTTTTGTAATATCGCTCCTGCCCTCATACTGTTTGTCCCACCATATGTAATACCATTGCTCTGTCATATATTACATTCATAAAACTGCCTCATACATTCTGTCCGCCTCATACGCTGCTCTGTCATTTGTAATACGCCTTTGACATTTCTTATAATACCGCCCTCCCACAGCAAACCACATATCCTGCCACTCCATTTTCAACGACCTCACGCCATAGCTCTATCGAACGCCTCACTCCAATATGCTCAAACGTTGGTTCAACTCCATTATTACCGCCTTCACATATATAATACATTGTTTGGTTATATATAATACCGCTCTGTCAACTCCATTATTACCGCCTTCTATACATCTATTCCAGCACTGTCATACACATTGCAACGCTTCTCTCCCATCTCCTATATGCCCTCCCACCATATATTACCACCCTCCCACCACATATTACCGCCCTTCCATACATCGATTATCAATACAGCCCTTCACAATATTCAATACTGCCCATTTTTTAATACGCCCTTCCCATCTTTTAATACCACTCCCACCATATTACCACTCTCTATAATACCATTCAAATTCATAAAACTGCCTTTCTTCCACACTTTCAATATAGATTCCCATATATTTTTTTTCCCAAACAAAAAATATATATATATATATATATATATTTTTTTTGGTGCAGAGTTCAGTTTTTTTTAGCAAATATTTTATGTCCTTTTAAATTCAGTATATTTTCCAGCAAAGAGTTTTTGTCCCCTTTAATTGAGCAAATTTCCAGAGTTGAAAGTTTTCTAACAGAATTTTTTCCTCTTCAAAATATTTTTTCCAGCAAACTAATGCATTCTCTCATATCTATTGTTGGGGTGGTTCTCTCCGGAAAAGAGAACTATCTTGAATGGTCTCGGAAGATTAAACACACACTCATTTTTAATGATTTGTGGAGAGGAATCTGTGAAGGACAAGAAGGAAATCCACCAGCAAAGCCCACTTCAGACAAAGAGCTCGCCATTTGGGAAAACAAAAACTGCAAGGCCTATGCCTTGATTGCAGCTTCCGTAAATGAAGAGGTGAGTCGCCACATTTCATCATTCTCAAATGCCTATGATGCCTTGAGCAAGCTAAAAGAACTCTATGACTCACATTCAGAATTAGAAAATGTTCAATTGATGATTAAGCTGTTCAGTCTTGAAATGAAGAATGATGATCCCCTTGCTTTAGCTTCAGAAGTTAGATCTATCATGCATGATATTGATAGAACTGGTGTAAAAATGGACATACCTCTCATAGCATATGTTAAGGCATTATATCCGACTTACTCACATTATCTTGAGTCTTTGCAAGCAAGTGGGAACCTTGAGCATATCACCTTTGATACACTTGAGAAAAAGTTTGTAGAAAGAGAGAAAGCTTTCGGAAAGATGACAGTCCCTTCGTCTTCCGAAGAGGCTGCATACTTGGCACATAGAGAAAAGATTCATGCTCCAAATTCATCCAGAGGAAGAGGTGGCAGAAGAGGAAGAGGAAGAAGAAACTTCATAGAAAGGGGGGGCAGACAATATGACAAATCCAATCTTCATTGCACACGTTGCAATAAATATGGACATGATGCATCCAAATGCAGAACACCTTGGGAGAAAATTGAGCAGCAAAGAAATCAAGACAAAGGTAAAACTAATGACATAGACAAAGGTAAAGCACCTGAATTCGCTCATTATGTTCTAGCACATTGTAACAATGGAGTAACTGAAGACTTGTTTTATGTTTCATTTACTTCATGGAGAGATGATTGGTTGCTAGATTCAGGAGCAACATGTCACATGACATTTAGAAAAGATTTTTTTGAAGAATTCACTGACAAAGTTGATGGAGCAGTATATTTCGCAGATAAATCTAAACTCAAGCCATCAGGGCTTGGCACAGTCAGGCTTAAACTGCCTGGTCTTCCTGATCATATCCTACATGAGGTTCTATACCTCCCGGAGTTGAAGAGAAACTTGCTGTCCCTGGTTGAAATTCGACAGCAAGGACACTCAGTTCACTTGTTTGATGGCAAGGCAGAGGTCAAAAAAGCATTAGATCACTCACTTGTCATGGAGGGAATAGAAGAAGGGAGACTCTTGAAGCTGAAAGGTTCATCTGCTCATGCTCAAAACTTTGCATTCAGTTCACATCATGATGAAGGTGCATTCCCATCAAGTCTTTTATGGCATGCTAGATTTGGAAACTTAAACTATGAAAGCCTTCGTTTGTTGAAGAAAAATGGTGTTAATGGACTGCCTACAATTCCTAGAAAACCTAAGGAATGTGATGCTTGTATTCTAGGAAAGCATAGCAAACAACCATTTCATGATTCACACTCCAGAGCACATAGAAAACTTGAGCTTGTTCATTTAGATTTATGTGGCCCTATACCTATTGCTTCTGCAAATGGAAATAAATACATGATGACATTTATTGATGACTACACCAAAATTTGTTGGATTTACTTATTGAAGAATAAGTCTGATGCTTTTCAAACTTTCAAGAATTTTCATGCATGGATTGAAAATGATGCACAAACACATATTGGCTGTCTACGAACTGATAATGGAAAAGAATACACTTCAAACGAATTTGAAAATTATCTTCGTCAACATGGAATCAAACGTCAAACAACTGTGCCATATAATCCCCAACAGAACGGTGTAGCTGAAAGAATGAACAGAAC
Organism: Pinus albicaulis; assembly: GCA_034641835.2. Taxonomy (NCBI): domain Eukaryota; kingdom Viridiplantae; phylum Streptophyta; class Pinopsida; order Pinales; family Pinaceae; genus Pinus; species Pinus albicaulis. The sequence continues at coordinate 1,547,715,074 of CM076582.1, forward strand.
TATCTAAAATATGGTTCGCTCCATATTATTTTTCAAGAATGTGAAATTGATGTTTTGGGCTGATGCAGTTTTATGTGTTGTTTACATAAAGAATAGGTGTCCTTCAATTTCAATTAGAAACAAAACTCCTTTTGAAATGTGGCATGGCCACATTCCTTCGGTAAAGCATTTCAGGGTGTTTGGGTCCACCTGTTATGCCTTGATACCCAAGGGTCAAAGGAACAAACTTGGTGCTAGAAGCAGAAAATGTATCTTCTTGGGGTACTCCAATACCTCCAAAGGATATCGTCTCTATGATGAAGCAAATAAGAAATTTGTAATAGCAAGAGATGTCATATTTCTTGAATCTTCCCAGAGTGACAAGGTTGTTGAGCGGCAACTTGATTGCCTAGATAGATTCACACATGCAAAGTCCTTCCAAGAATTTGATAATGTGATTCCACATCTTGAAGGGGGGATTCCGATATTGAATCAAACTGTGGAATCATGTCCTGAAGCACTCTCTCCCCCACATGAAGAAACAACCATGGATGACACATTGGATGATGTGATTGACAAAATTGGGAGATTGAATCTTGAATCAATCCCAACTCAGTCAAATGACCAGCCGGGGCCATCTCAGAAAGGTCCTCCCAAATGGCTGACAAAGACACTGGAGAATGTTCATCCTGATGAGGTTGGAAAAATAGGAACAAGAAGTTCCACTCAACAAATCGAAGGTGATGTAGATAATTCTGATTCTCCCGTTGATATGGATATTGCTTATAACTGTGAATTGAGTTTGTCTACAGATCATGAACCAACTTCCTTCAATGAAGCCGCTTCTCATGATGAATGGAAATAAGCGATGCAGAAGGAGTATGATGCCTTGATAAAGAATGGCACTTGGAAGCTGGTTGATCCGCCTTTGGGAACGAAACCAATTGGCTGTAAGTGGGTCTACAAGAACAAGTATAAAGTAGATGGCTCACTTGACAAGCACAAGGCCAGGCTTGTGGCAAAAGGTTTCGCACAAAAAGAAGGAGTCGATTATGAAGAAACTTTTTCTCCCACAGCAAAATGGACCACCATCCGAACTCTCTTTGCCTTAGCAGCTCAGAATGGATGGAAAGTCCATCAGATGGATGTAAAAACAACCTTCTTGAATGGAGATCTAAAGGAGAAATTTTATATGTCCCAGCCAGAAGGATTTGTGATAAAGGGTCAAGAACACAAAGTTTGCAAACTTGTAAAATCCTTGTATGGCCTCAAGCAAGCACCAAGAGCCTGGTATGAGAAATTGACTGAGCATCTTCTGAAACTTGACTTCAAACATTTTGATCTTGATGATGCAACTTTGTTTGTTAAGAAAGTTGGAAAAATAGTTGTATATCTTATGGTATATGTAGATGATCTTTTGATAACAGGAAACAATGAGAGCTATATTGCATCCATGAAGAAAGAGTTGAAGAAAGGTTTTGAAATGACTGATTTGGTTCATGTTCATTACTATTTGGGTATTGAAGTAATTCAACATCCTAAATTCATATTTCTTTCTCAAAAGAAGTACATTGGAGATCTCTTGAACAAATTTGGCATGGATGACTGTAATCCCTTAACCACTCCAATGGAACAAAACTTGAAGCTCATATCTATTGAAGGGAAGGAATTTGAGGATGCAACTAAGTATAGACAGCTTGTAGGAAGTCTTATCTACCTGACCACCACCAGACCTGACATTTCATTTGCTATTGGAATCCTCTCAAGGTTCATGCAAAAACCTTGTGAAGGACATTGGTCTGTTGCAAAAAGAGTGTTAAGGTACTTGAAGGGGACTCAAGACTTTGGACTCAAATACACACAGGTAGGCGACTTCAGCTTGATCAGATACTCTGATTTAGACTTTGATGGCGACAAAGAAATAGGGGTGTCTACTACATGTTACACCATGAGTCTTGGATCAGGAGCTGTCTCATGGAGATCACGCAAACAATCAGTTCTAGCAGATTCGACGACCGAGGCAGAATATGTGGCAGCAGCTGAAGCAACAAAGGAAATTGTGTGGCTCCGGAAAATATTGGAATATTTGCAGATGAAACAAATGTACTCCACACCACTCATGATCGACAAAAATTCTGCAATAAATTTGGCCAAGAACCCAAAGTTCCATGATCGAACAAAGCACATCAATACAAAATACCATCTAATTTGACATCATGTTCAGGCCAAAACCATCCATCTACATCATTGTTCCACAAATGAGAAAATTGCTGATATCTTCACCAAAGCACTTGGAAGAGAAAAGTTTGAAAATTTCAGATCGATGCTTGGGCTCACCAACATCCCTTCGGATTAAAGGGGGGAATTTTGACACCTAATCCTATGGGATGGTGTGGATATGTAATTTTGTATAATAAATAATATTAGGAAATAAGGAAGGCCAAGAGTCATTGGGAGATGAATCCCAAGAGCCTCACCTCCATGTATAAATGCATGTACATTCTTCAGCTAATACACATTCTGATTTGAGGAGTTACCTCCTGGTTTGAAAACAAAGCAAAATCCAACATCGGGAAGGGGTCCAAAACTTGGTTGCAAAAGTACCTATGTTTGGCGCTACGCAAATGGACTGTGTAGTGCAATGTTGGGATTTTGGAATTTTTGATAAGCTAAAAAATTTGGATCAGACAACTATAATAATTTTTGGAAATCATACTCATCAAGCTTTCCAACATGCTGTCATGGAGAAAAATCAGACATTGGGAAGTGGTCCAAAAATTGGCTACAACAGAGCCTATTTTATGTTGGAGGTGGCGCTGCGCTAATAGCAATCTTGGGAATTTAACTTTTTGAATAGGTTACAGGGGCCCATTCAGAAAACCAAAGGCATATCTCGAAATATGACTCAGCAGGATTTCCATCGAGCCATCATGGAGCAAAATCTGATATTGGGAAGGGGTCCAAAACTTGGTTGAAAAAGTACCTATTTTTGGTGCTGTGCAAATGGACTGTTTAGTGTGTTTTGGAACAAAAGTCAACAAAACACACTCATTTATTATAAAATTATATTTTAGTGTTTTTTAAGGCAAATCACTCTAGAATTAGGTGCAGGAAGTTATTTTAGCATTCATTTCATCAGATATTTTGTGCCTTGGGCCTTGCATGGTCTCTTAGTCATAAATGACATTTATGAGTGATTTTGACATTTTCCAACCCTATCTAGGGTTTTTTCCCTCTTTTTCTGAGTTAAATAGAGCATGAGGGCTTCATTGTAAATGTTGGCATTTGATGAGCTTTGAGAGCAATATATGGTTTTTATGAGCTTGGAGAAGAAATTGGTGTTGTGAATTTTATGAATGGCTTGCTTGGATTGATGATGGAGAAGCTTTTTTGCAGGATTCCTAAGCTTGGTTAATGGTGATGTATTCTTAATTTGTTTATGTTTTATTGTTATCATTATGTTTCATTCTTATTTGTTGCTATATAACAGAAAAGCATAGGTTGAGAAATGCTCCTTGAAGCACCTTAGTCCTCCTGTCTTCTATGGCCTTGATGTTTTCCTCTGCTAGGTGTGTTTAAAGAATTCTTAGCTACTCTTTAAGCCTCCTTATGCTTGTTTGTTTCATCTATGTATTAATATTCTAGTTTAAAAATATGATTCTTCGTAATCCCTTCTTGTTTGAAGCTATCTAAACTTTGTCTTGAAACCTCTCTTTGAAGTACTGCTTGCTAGGTTAAGTCAAAGAGGTCTTGTTCTGATCTTGCCCTTTCTCCATGCCTATTAGTTTGCCTCAGATTTCTTTATAGCTTGATCAAAAAATTTTAGGAGTTCCCTCTTTGATTGATTAAATTTATTGTGTCATCTTTTATGATTTCTACTTCTAAAGGTGAAATTACTAAAGTTTGATAAGATTTTCTTGCTTTCTTGGTTTCATTGAAATGTTTATCTTGGATATTTATTTTTTTAAGTATTTCCATTGAGTAAATGGTTTGCCCTATCTCATGATTAGTATATTTTCCTTATCATATTTAAAAATTTCTTGTTTATGGGTATATGACAAAGGACGCTTCACTGCCCTTTTCCCTACCTTGTTTTTCTCCAACTTAATGTCCACTTCACTTCTCTCATGACCTTAAGGATCCATTGACCACACTAGATTGGCCCTATAACACACTCTGATTCATTATTGAGATACTCATGACCTTCATTGACTCCATAGCCCAATGATTTAAGGACCACTCACTCCACCTATTCTACCTGTTCATCTTACCCAACCAAAAAAATCAACAAACCCTACACTTAACAACTAGCCTAAAATCAACCGTCTAAAGAAAACAAGAGCGCATCCTTTGCATCTAATAGAGAGATTCCTCTCTGAGTCCAGGAATGCTAGGTCTTATAACTCCAAAGACTGGTTTCATGTTGCCCTGTCATTTGGTCTACCAATCTGCCAAATCACGGGACCCCAACATTCTAGCGATCACAATGGGACCTTATGAGTAAGTCACAAGCTAAAACATTATGTACCCATTGATTCATTTCCACCTCATTGCCACACTAACATTTTGGCGATCACAGTGGGACCTTCTGAGTCAGTGAAAATCTAAGTATACCTTATGACCTCAGAAAACCTACAAACACCCTTATATTGGTATTCAGTTGTTGATGGTGGACAAAAACCTGCCTTAAAAATAGTTGAAATCATCCACCTGGTGACTCCACAAACCCTCAATAGAGCTAAAGACTCCACTGGAGGAAGAATCTGAAACATGACCAATCATCCTAGAAATAAAAATCACTCAGGCCTAGGTTGGATTCAAAAAATTATTGTTTTAAACTATAACCATGTTCTATCTTGCTTTAAGCTTGATCAAGAATACACTGATGAGATCTACACTGATCATTGGAAATATCTCAAGCCTCAAAAAGATGAACCTCAAATTGTAGACCTTGAGCAGACTTATACACTCATGCCTACCCCAGATACACCTGTGGAAGAACTAGTGAGACATGAGTCTCATACTACCTTTCCTACTCTTGCTGAAACCTCAAACAATCATCAATATCTTTTTGCACTACCTATATCCACAAAGGTCCCAGAAAGATACAAGCCTCTAGTTTTGTCTCTTATCCTCCAGGTCCTCCCTGCAAATCTTGCAAATAAACTACCCAGATTTGATGGAGAAAACTCAAAAGTCACCGCTGAAGAACACATTCAAAATCTTGAGGGTTTACTTGACCTATTTGAAATAGAAGAAGATGATGTGCGTATTAGAATTTTTTCCTTATCATTACAAGGAAAAATTAAGAGTTGGTTTAAGGACCTTTTAGCTGCAAGCATTAGCAACTTTCATAAATTCACTCAAGTTTTCTTAGATAGGTGGGCAGTCATGGGAAATGCTCTTCTCATCATAAAGGACTACAACCATTTGAAAAGACATCCAGAGGAGATAGTACAACAATTTTCAGGTAGGTTCAATAAAGTATACCATGCAATACCTGCTAAGATAAAGCCACCCCTAGGGTCGGATCTCTTGCACTACCCAAATGCTTTTGACCCAGAGATGGATTTCCAGATAAGAGAAAATGACCCTTCAAACCTGGGAGAAATGCAGAATATGGAAATTATTGTGGAATTCAACATACTAGAAAGAGAGGCAAAGTTAGAAGCAATAAAGAAGGACAAAGTAGCTTAAAAGAAACTGATATCTTCAGAGGTAAAGCTAGAGATGTTGATAGATATAATCAGAAAAATGATGCATATACTTGGTAGGAAAGAGGAAGAGTACAAGGTTCAGGTTGGTGCTGCTTATTCAAAACAGCCTACACCCTTTTCTTGGGAAGAACAAACTATGTCATTACAGGACCAGAATAAAAATCAAAATATGCATATTGAGCAAGATTACAAAGAAGAAGATGCTGAAATTTGTCAAGTAAGTATTAGATACCTTCCTATATCTTGTGCTTCACTACTAAGAGAGCATTACAAGAAAATTGTAAATGGAAACAAGGCGGAATGCTCTAAAGAATCAATTAGGGACAAGATAGATGATGCAAACCCTTTTGCATATCCATAGGTCTTTCCCTTAAGCCATTTTGAAATCACAAAATTTGAAATAGAGGAGGAGTCAAAACCTTTAGGGTCTCTACCTTTATGCTTTGATTCATTTCATATTATAAAAATAAATTGGCACCCTGAGGATCTATCAAAGGAAATTCATGAATTTCATGCCCAAGTTAACTATCACGAAAATCAAGAAGAGTTGGTTGAGGATGAAATCAATCATGGAATGAAAGAGAACCCACAGGACCTCTCTAAAGGCACAAATGATGATTCATCATCTCTCCTAGGTGAGGCTGAAGAAGACATTCAGCCTCGAAATCAACCTCCACAAGAGAAAGAGGATTGTTGTAGTTATATCCAAAGAAAGAGAAAAATGCCTCCTTTTTTAATTGAAGACGAGATAGATCAGCTGATAAACATGCAATCAGCCTCTAATATTTCATATGAACATAACATTTCTATTTATTTTCCTCCTAATCCTAGCTATCACATAGCATAAAATGTATTTATAGATCAATTCAAAGAGAAACAATATGATAGTCCAATATGTGCAGTTGGTAACATTAATTATATTGATGATTCTCCAAGGTTTGATCAATATGTTGATAATGATGATGTTCTCCAAAAAGAAGCTAACTTTGCAGATCATTCAGCACTTGGTTTTTGGGAGGAAGCTCAGTTTCATCAACTTGAGAAAGGTAACCAACCAATGCATAATAACTATGACAGTGATTAGGAAAGCTTAGAAAATTTGGAAGCAAATGAAGGCTTGAAAATTGATGATCACAAGAAATTTGTTGCACTTATTTCTCAAGAAGATTTGTTGCCGAGGAGTGTCCTACTCATCAACATGGTGGTTTTCACAGAGAACTCATCCCACTCTATCAAAACCCATCAGGTTTGTTAAAGGATAACATTGCAATCTATGATGAGTCTATCAGTTCAGATGATCATGAGGAAGAGGTAGATTTTATTTCCCGAAAGGAGTCCCAAGCTCAACCAAGTGGAGGAAGAAGCAGTCCTGGATCAAGATTATTGACCAAATCTTCACATTTAGGTATTGTTTCAAGATCCCTTTGTTGATTTGTTAAAAACATTTGAAGAGGGAGTAAATCATGTCAAGAGTAGTTTGTTTCAAAGTGTAAGAAAAATTTTAGGCACTACTGTTCAAACACAAGTAAGGTGGGGGTGGCCTTTTAATTTTGTCAGCACCCTCAAAGAGTTGAACCAAAATCCCTCATGCAATCATCTGCTTGATTGGTTGTATTGGAAAAGAGAGTTCATTAGCTGAATGTATATCATGTAAAAATTAGATTAGGATAGATAAGCATGCAATTAAGCTCAACTTTTGAGCATCTTTTAGTTATAGATTGTTTTGAAAATGAAAACATAAAAATAGAGAAAAGGTGAAAAAAGAGGGCAAATTTGAAAAGGGGTACAACCCCATACCCAAAAATAGTAATGTTGAAAGTGTGCAAGCCTAATTCAACTACTTGTGCCAAAAATTCTTGTTCAGTCATCTAGCCTAATCATGGCTAAACATGTTTTCAATTTATTGCCGATAAGTTAGTGAAAGAGAGCTTGTCAAATCATTCAAATTTGACTTGTTAAAAAGGATAGATTAGGAATGAAAGATGCTGGTTCCACATGCTCAAAACTGAACCAAAGAGAAAGATGGGGATGCATACTAAATGATAAATCACAACCCTTGTTTTTCTAGTTTTGTTTGTACAAAAAAAAATGTTTGTGTGCAGCTTGTCCTAATGCCACAACTCATGGTAAGTCAGATTGCCTAATCCTGATTTAAACCATGTTTTCAATTTCATGTCAGTAGCTTAGAGAATGAATTCTGTCATACAACTTAATATTGAGAGTCAAATAGTCTAGGTAGAGAATAAAAATATTTCACTAGCCTAAAATAAACTCTTGGAAGTGATAAGAGTAGAAGTAGATAGTTTTTTTTTCTTTCAAAAGAAGAAAATTTCAAGGGTTTGCTAGTCCAAGTACACCCAAGGAAGAAAAAATGTTAGGCAAGTAGGTTGGGTAGGTAGAGATGAAGCTGATATAATCATGTTTTTTCAGATTATTGAGATCACAATTTTAAAGAAGCATCAACAAATGAGAAGAAGTAAAAATATGCCCAATGGATGAGGCACTGGTCTTCATAAAACCAAAGATCTGATGTTTTGGACACCTCCTGAAAAGGAGCTGCCCTCCCCAAGTGGAGCCAATCTTAGTCATCAGTAATTTTTGCTTTTCATAGATGACTAAATATTTATCCTAAATTTCTAGAAACAAAATTCATGAATATTGTGAGTTCTAGAAATCTCACTGCCTTCATTATCCTTAAGATAAATTTTCAGTATCTCCCTACTCTATCATGTCATAGTCAGCCTATCACTCATGGAAGCTCCCTCATGGACTCATGCCTCTCATCTCTGTCCCATTTTCACACCCATAATCTCCTTACTTTGTTTGTCCCTTGCCTATGACTCCATTATCCAACTACGGTTTTTTAGGGAATTTTTCATGGTTTCATGACCTCCATGGTTAAAACATCAACAAGGCTATATCCTGATGCTCTTACACCTCCTATTATCCTTAATTTTCCTTCATAAACACTTCCCGTCACTCCTATCCCTCAAACTCATCATTTTTCTACAAAACCTAACCTATTGCTACAATTTGACACTTTTCGAGACTAGGCCTGTGTTTTTCCCTTTTGGACCCTTTCCCCTCACTCAATTCTTCAAATTAAACTTTCCCTTACTCTATAACATCTATCGCTATCCCCAAAAATTTCCCCAATAATTTAGACAACCCTTAACCCCTTCATTCCCCTCCCTCTACAAGGCAGTCCTAAATCCTCTACACCAAACCCTAATTTCCTCTTCCAGCTAAGCTAGGGTTTGATATGGTAAAGAGGCATAAGAGAAAAGGATCCATTTGATAGATAATATCAGCAAGCATAAGTCCATACCAACTCATAAACATCATGCCTCCATCATTTTCCAAGAATTCAATCCAAGGGCCAAGTCATTTGCCACACCTAGGGCCAGTTTTGTTTAAAAATATGTTTCTGAAAAAACTGAGATGAATTTGGAAAACGTGAGAGATGGATTTTTCCATCATAGGGCCAAGAAGAAAAACCTCCTTCATTTTTTACACATGTATCATGTTTTGGGATAAATATCAAACATACAGTTGTCCCAAGAGAATTTCTATACTACTGGAGTGACCTTGGGAAAATCAGGTTTTTTCACATCTGGAGTGTCCAAATGACTTGCTTGATGAGTCAAATGAAAAATATACTTGAAGATATTTTCAATGAGCTCTCATGAGCTCAATTTGGAGTTAAGGAAGGCCTCCAAAAGTTGTCTGCACTAGCACTCTACATTTCTGCACTATCACTCAACCCTTTTTGACCAGTCTTGGGACACTCAACTTTTGACAAGGAAAATCAGCTCCAATCAGGGAAAAAATGGTATATCTGGAAAGTAGACAGGTTATGCTTTCCAACGCACTATCACGGGCCCAAATCCGACTTTGGGAAGGTCATTAAAACGTGGCTGCAATTGGACCCTTTTTTGGCATTACGCAAATAAGTGGTGTTGCGCTAATCAATGGGCACGATTGCCCGGCGCTGCGCTAATCCACAGGTAGGACTGCCCGATGTTGTGCTAATCCATGGGAAAAACTGTTGGTGCTTCGATAATGCAGAGGCTCCTCAAACAAGGAAATTTTTTTCCCAAAGGCTAAAGATCATCCTCCAAATCCTGCAGAAGAGTAAAAACGCTGGTAGGTGGCCTATTTCTTTTCCTCCTCAAGTATTTTTAGTGGTTTGAAGGCTAAAGGAATGGTTAAACCCTAATTTGTGCAAACCCTAGGTCTTAAATGCAAATTAAACCTCTATTTTTGGCCTTCCATGAACAAATTAAGTGTCATTTGAGGGAGAGTGAATTATTTTGGTTACAATTCATATTCAAGAGAAGCCACATTAAGCTCAAGGCAACAGTTGTACCTCACCTCCATAACCCTTATTTGCAAAGGCTGCCCCAATACCATTTTCATTTCACTCCTATTGCCCAATTTTTCCCACCGTCAGCCCTATTCATCATGTCAGGGGCAGTGAGCATGGAAATGAGCAAAACAATGACAAAATGGAAGAAGATGATGAAGAGGATGAGGAGGTCGAGAGTGGAAATGAAATGAGCATTGATGAAAAGGAGATTAGAAATAAAAAGGAGGATACAGAGACAAAAGGGGAAGAGGAAAATAATGAGGCTGCAAAAGAAAAGGATCATGAAGTAGAAACAAATAATTAAGACATGAAAGAGGATGAAAATGATAAAGATAAAAACAGTGAGGACAAGATAGAAAATGAAGGCATCAGTGACCAAAATGAAACCAGCCTCAAAGATGAGAAGGACAACAAAGAAGGAAATAGTCCTGAAAATCATGACAAAAATCAGCCCTTCAGTGACAATGAAAATAGTGCCAATACAGAAAACAAAGAAGATAACACTAGTCATGATGACAACAAAATAGGGGAAGAGGCTCATGCTCTAAATGATGATCACAACCATGGCAAGGATTCCAACAAACTCATCATCTCACCTCTTGCAGGCACATACCAAAGAAGGCCCTCCTTGAAGTTAAAAACCTAAAGCAGGAAAAAGGTCATGAAACCCTTGGATTTCTGGCCCAAGCTTCTCAACAGGTCTCCAAGACCCCTTGAGGGAGGCCTCCACCAATTTTGAGAAAATTTGGAACACTTTTTGTTTTTTGTAATTTTTAAGGCCCATTAGCGCAGTGCCACTAGCACTACACTAATACATGGAGAATCCTCAGGAGGAAAACTCAAAATTTTTGGGTTACTCATCCCTTGTACATTTTTCTCACGAAATTTCAGAGCAATTGGAGCAGTTTTGACCCCTCAAAAGGTCAAAAAACACCTAATTTTTCACAATCCTGCCTCATTTTCAGGCTTGGCACTATGCTAATAATAAGTGTTGGGATTTTGAAATTTTGGAACGGTTATAGAGGCTGGATTAGACAAAAAAGAGTATTTTTGGAAAGTAGACTCATCAGGCTTTCCAACGGTCCATCACGGAGCAAACTCTGACATCAAGAAGGGGTCCAAAACTTGGTTTCAAAAGTACCTATTTTTGGCGCTGTGCAAATGGACTGTGTAGTGCAGTGTTGAGATTTTGGCGTTTTGTATAGGCTATAGGAGCTGGATCAATAAAATATAATTTTTTTTGGAAATCAGACTCATCAATATTTCCAACGAGCCATCACAGAGAAAAATCTGACATCGGGAAGTGGTCCAAAACTTGGCTACAACAAAGCCTATTTTCTGCTGGAGGTGGCGTTGCACTAATAGCATTCTTGGGAAATTAACTTTTTGGATAGGTTACAAGGGACCAATAAAAAAACCAAATGCATATCTGGAAAGAGGACTCAGCAAGCTTTCCAACAAGCCATTACAAAGCAAAATCCAACATCAAGAAGGGGTCCAAATTTTGGTTGATCTAATACCTATTTTTGGCACTGCGCAAATGGACTGTTTAGTGTGTTTTGGACCAAAAGTCAACAAAACACACTCATTTATTGCAAAACCATATTTTAGTGTTTTTTAAGGCAAATCACTCTAGAATTGAGTGCAAGAAGTTATTTTAGCATTCATTTCATGAGATATTTTGTGCCTTGGGCCTTGCATGGTCTCTTAGGCATAAATGACATTTATGAGTGATTTTGACATTTTCCAACCTAGGGTTTTTTCCCTCCTTTGCTGAGTTAAATAGAGCATGAGGGATTCATTGTAAATGTTGGCATTTGATGAGATTGTTGGAGATTGCAACAAGAAACAGTGAAGGAGGCATCCTGAAACATCTTTCCTAATCCTAGTTGGAAAGTGATCACCTAAACTAGGTGGGGGCCACACAGGTGATTTTTGTCGCAAAGTCTATTTTTAGACTATGTCTATTTTTAGACATATGGATCATGGTCTATGAGTTGTAGGATGCTATTTATGGATGATTGGTCGAATTGGTAAAAATAGATGGACCTCTATTTTTAGACATTGGGCGGTTTCTATTTTTAGACTGCCGGGCTAAAAATAGAACAATCAAATATTATTAACCCTTAATAATATTTAGACTATAAACATTATCTTATTCTCTTGGAGCACTTCAGTTAAGTGCACAGATGTGGCACAGGAGTTGACAAAAGGAATTATGCTATTCCTAAGGGTTAAGTGGAGCTATTGCATGGATACTTCAGTTAGAACTCATGTGAGAGAATTTGGTGGAGTTATTGAGGCAGTTGATGGAGTTGTGTTCTGTTTAACTTAGTTGAACTAGTTGTATTTAGTCTAACTGAAAAATACACTAGTGATGAGTGGTGTGAATTAATTATTAATTAATTCACTAATTATTAACTCATAAATCAACTAAAGAACACATCAGTTAACTGCAATGCATGGACAGTTCAGTGGAGACCAGTGTTAGAGGTGGGTGAAAGGGTGGGTATGACTATCATTTGTGACCATGATTGTGCATGAGATTTGCACACACATTGATGGATATTGCCAATGAGGATTGCGCAGTTAAATCCAAGGGAATTCGAACTTGGATTCAATTCATTCTCATCTTGGATTGCGCAGTAGAGGCAGGCAGACTTGTGGAGGAGATTTGAACCTGTGACTTGTTCACTTTCTATACTAGTTTGTGTGTAACTTTTGGAGATAGTGCTGAGAGCTATGAGAGCTTTGTGTTATGTATTGTTACATGTTCTCTATCATTATAATATACAAATATTTTGGCGTTTTCAGCTATTTCTTTCCCCATTACATACTGTGTTGATATGTGTGCTTGATTATGTTTTAATGAGCGCATGCGACTGCTTTCTATTTCCGCATATTGATGATCAATTGTAGAAGAGATTATGTATTATGCATGAAGCTTAAATAGTGTGTAATTAGGATAATCTCAGTGAATAATTAAGCTATTATTCAAATTTCTATAGAGATTTGAGAGAAATATATGATTTTTATGAGCTTGGAGAAGAAATTTGTGTTGTGAATTTCATGAATGGCTTTCTTGGATTGATGATGGAGACTTGTTTGCAAGATTCCTAAGCTTGGTTAATGGTGATGTATTCTTAATTTGTTTATGTTTTCTTTTTATCATTATGTTTCATCCTTCTTTGTTTCTATAGAACATAAAATAATAGGTTGAGAATGCTCCTTGAAGCACCTTAGTCCTCCTGTCTTCTATGGCCTTGATGTTTTCCTCTGCTGGGTGTGTTTAAAGAATTCTTAGCTTCTCTTTAAGCCTCATTATGCTTGTTTGTTTCATCTATGGATTAATATGCTAGTTTAAAAATATGATTCATGGTAATCCCTTCGTATTTGAAGCTATATAAACTCTGTCTTGAAACCTCTCTTTGAAGTACTGCTTGCTAGCTTATTTCAAAGAGGTCTTGTTCTGATCTTGTCCTTTATCCATGCCTATCAGTTTGCCTTAGAGTTATTTATAGCTTGATCAAAAATGTTTAGGAGTTCCCTCTTTGATTGATTAAATTTATTGTGTCATATTTTATGTTTTCTAATTCTGAAGGTGAAATTACTAAAGTTTGATAAGCTTTTCTTACTTTCTTGGTTTCATTGAAATGTTTATCTTGTATATTTATTTGTTTGTCACTGAGTAAATGGTTTTCCCTATCTCATGATTAGTATATTTTTCTTATCATATTTAAGACCTTCTTGTTTATGGGTATATGACAAAGGATACTTCACTTCCCTTTTCCCTACCTTGTTTTTCTCCAACTTAATGTCCACTTCACTTCACTCATGACCTTAAGGATCCATTGACCACACTAGATTAGCCCTGTAACAAACTCTGATTCATTATTGAGATACTCATGACCTTCATTGACTCCATACCCCAATGATTTAAAGACCTCTCACTCCACCTATTCTACCTGTTCATCTTACCCAACCAAAACAATCAACAAACCCTACACTTAACAACTAGCCTAAAATCAACCATCTAAAGCAAACAAGAACCCATCCTTTGCATCTGATAGAGAGAGCCTTCTTTGAGTCTAGGAAGGCTAGGTCCTAGGACTCCAAAGACTGGTTTCATGTTGCCCTGTCATTTGGTCTACCAATCTACCAAATCACAGGACCCAAACAAGATTAGGGGGGGGAGGGAAACCTTATCAGGAGTGATAGTGAGGGCTAAGGATTTCAACTAAGGGGTATCTATGGGAATTAATAACCTAGGTTTGGGGTAGGTAGGGCCACAACCAATAAACAGGAATTGTAGGAGGTTTTAGCTAATTACCTGGGAAAAATCGCACTTTGATTATCTTTTTAGACGTCTTGTTTTCTCCGTCGTGCAATTCAAATTCGACCTGCACAACCCTTTTATTTATAAAGGGGTCACACGTGCGGTCATTAATGGAGGTCGCAAGGTCACAAATCGTGCTCAGTTGGGTAGGTGTTATCACAAAATCAGACCTGATAGGCTGCCAATAAAATCAAGCTTATGTAACTGTTTCAAACCAATATTTTGATTGAGGCTTAGCCTCCTCAACCTGAGAGGGCTCTCTCAAGGGTTAATGATTTTTGATAGAAATATAGATGTCTAACTCTATGTGGGGTAATAAGCAGATAAATGATAGAAATTGGTTGTAAATCACATTATCAAGTGCACATTGGGTTTATGGAGTCAAAATAGCTTCAGTAAAACAAAACAATCTACTCAGCATGGAAGTCAAGGCATATTAGATTTCTAGTCCTGAGAAACACATGTGAAACTGTAAAACACACAGTCAGTTTGTCTATGAAGGAAGTCAGAGCATCAATGATGAATTCTGAGTAACATAAGAAAACACCACTACAATAGGATAGTAAAAATATGCCATTAGAACAAGAACACACTAGAACTCTTTATGAATATTGAGTTGGCTAAGTAGAAAACTCTGTATTAAGCTGAAAACCAGTCACTTACAATAAACACAGTCTTTTTGCTAAAAATGTCCAACCCTTAGCATTTCAACTTCTTCCTCTTTTATAGATCCTTAACAGAATAGGATAATCTTATCCTCATCTAGATACATCGAATTATTACTTTTAGACACCTTGCCCAACTATTAGACATGGCATTTATTACAAAATGACAGCTGCAAACCTAGAGAATAGTCTTATTACAAATAGGACTCAAACTCATTAAATATACTCATAACAACCTTATCTAAGCTATATTACATCATTTTCCAACTAAATTCCCATAAGGTCGAATCCAAATGATAAGCTTCATCACTTAATTTCCTCAATGTTGATCTCCTGCAAACTAGGAAACTGTCCCCTATTTTCTAGGCTTAGATTTCTTTGTGTTTTTTAGGCACTTTAACCACCATGAATCCATGACTTCGAAACCGTTTGCTGTCAAGAATTGAAATAAAATGTGTTAAAAATCATCCATAAGTGCCATATATACAAAATCATCATTGAACTACCCAAAATAGCCAAAACACACCCGCACTACGAAAATAGCAAAGTTTCGTAGTGCTTTTCGTAGCGCAGACTTTTAACTTATTTGCCTTCAAATTTTGGTTTCCTACCTTTGATATTATGTGCATATTCACTTAACACACCCTCCTTATAATTTTCAAGAAAAAATATACAATTTTTCCCTTCAAAAATTTAAGGAAAAGGATGAAAAATGCTGCTACATCAGTTTCGTAGCGCATTTCACCCTTTTTGCACTATTTGGGCTACGAAACTGCTGAGTGAGTATTTTTGTTCAGATTTTCTTCAAAAATTAAACCAAAATTTGCCCAAAATTTCATAAATTCACTGTTTTCTTCAAGACAAACATCCATATGAACTAAAGCACCATTTCATGAAGTTTATTCTTTATTACCCATTTGATTTTACCTTTGAATTTTTCACTCTGCACCTTGGTTTTTTGGTCCATCCTGAGATAGTTTCAATTGCAGCTCCAAATCCTCAACTTGGCCTCTTAGCCTTCTATTACTGGCTCTCAAATGAGTATTAAACACTCTGATAAATCTTTCTTCTTTGATAGTTGGCACTGTCCATGTGAAAAACTGCTCTGCAACACTTGGAATTTCAAACCTAGAAACATTT
Source organism: Pinus albicaulis (assembly GCA_034641835.2). Classification (NCBI taxonomy): domain Eukaryota; kingdom Viridiplantae; phylum Streptophyta; class Pinopsida; order Pinales; family Pinaceae; genus Pinus; species Pinus albicaulis. The sequence continues at coordinate 1,547,731,280 of CM076582.1, forward strand.
TGGCCTTCCCATACTGCTTTCATCCTCTTGAACTCTATTTTTTCAATGCTATGCTTTCTGGACCTCTTTCTCATCATTCCAGTCTCTTGTTTTTCTATCTTCAATATATCTTCAAGCAGTTGACACTCTGTCATGTGTTCCTTTCCCTTCATTGTCTTGTTAGCTGCATGCTCCATTATTGGTGATGAGAGATCAACCACCTCTTCAGGGAATTTGGCTAATTCAATAGTTAATTGGACATATTTAATGCATTCTTGGAGTTTATTTTCAGGCCTGGTTAAAGGTTTCCTTGCTTGGAAAATATATGCTGCATTTTCACCCTCAAATTCAAGTTTTTTAGCTGATTTAACTATTTTCTGTTTGTGTTCATCCACTTCAATGAGATCTGATTGCACAATGGGTGATTCTTATATATCAATTGCATGAAGTATGTCATCCAAGTTTCCTTTCATCATTTGGCTATCCTCTGTACCCGAAACAACTTATTTTCCCTTTGATGCTATTGCTTGGCTTCTTGTCTTTCTCTGGATTTCCTACTTGTTGGCCACTTGTTTTTGTTTTGCTTCTTTGACCCTTTCTAATCTCTATTTTGCAGGTGATGGAGTTTCTGTAACAAGCACCTGTATCTTCTTTTCTCTTTTCTCAACCTAGTTTCTTGGTTTCAACTTTACAAACCTCTTTTCTCTTGCAGCCACAAGCTGACTAGACTCTGCTGGTGGTGGTGAAGGAGTCTTTTTAGTTTTAGGGTGTCTAGCTGCGGTTAGGTTTTCCATTTCAAATCCACTCATAAAAAAAAAAGGAAGACCAATCCCTACTTATTTGCTCAAGCTCATTCAAAACCAATAACTTTATCAAACCATGGTGAAATAGAGAGGTTTCACAACCATCGGACTTGGCTTGTACTTTATCAGACATTTTGGCAACACTCTTATGTAAGTATAAGGGAAAGTCTAATGATATCCTACCTGTGAAATGCAACAACAACTTGAAATGATAAGTATAAAATTTATGGTACCTGCCTTCACATGTAAAGTATCTTTGAATTTTGAACAACTACTTGGCATAGGTATCTTTGATGCAGCCCCTAGGTGTTGCATTGTTCAAGTCCATATCTGCATATTCATGTTTCATGAATTCCTTACACGGTTCCATGTCAAACTTAAAACCTTTAAACCAAGTCTCCTGCCCCCTTGGTATTTATTTCATAGAAGCAATGATCTCAGGTGTGACTGGCACATTTAACATCCCAATTTTGGTATTGGTTCCACTGAAATGTAAGGCGAACTCTTTAGACACCTGAGTGTGGCAACCCTGCATCTTTTCACAAAATCTGAGACAGTGAGCTTTTCTAAAAGCCTCCATCATTGTTTGATCCTCAACAATAGAATTTACATTATTAGGCGCATATCTCAGACAATGTCCCCCTCTATGGACCTTCTTCTCCTCTGCCATGCTTCCTTCTTAAAAAACCTGCCAGCTTCTCTGGAATCAGTAAAACAACCTCATTTGATTATGTATGAACATCCTCACTTGATAACATAGAAAAACCTCGCTTGATTACGGTGAAGATAGCCTTGGTATAGAACAACCACAAGCTTAACTCTAATGCTTTAGAGCTTAAACAGTTGAGTGGAGGCAAATGAAAACCTGGAATGACTAAATTAGGCAAGATTTTTGAATTTTAAATCCCATTTTAGAACTTAATGATGCCCCTATCATAATGATGATGGATGTGAAATGGGTAAGTACTTTGAATCTGACCTCTAACTGACTCACCATACCATTGCCCTATCATTTCTTAATGGATTTCTGACAAATTTTGGCTTTCTTAACATGAAATTTAAGAAATCGCGCTTTCGTAGCACACACAGTGTATTTTTCAAACTTTGCGCTACGAAGGTAGCAGCTCTTTCGTAGCGCAAAACCCTTTTTTTTGAACTAACGATGCTACAAAACGAAGGATTCTTGGCTAACTGCAGAAATTTACCTGAAACTTAATGAAATGACCCCTAAATAAAAAATATGAATCTTTTATCATGGAATGGACCTTGAAGGACTTTATTTGAACTTAAATGATGACCTTTAAACTTATAAAAACTATGACCTGCCCTTAACCAAACTAAAAATGACTTTCAGACCTATTTAAGACCATGATAAAAAACAATGTTGACATACAATTTTTTGAAAAAACATTTTGGGTGATAATAGTAGGTATGCGACCTAGAGGTTGCTCGGTCACAAGGTCACATAGTCACAAAGGTTAAATTGTTTGAGGTTCATGGCAGAGGCTGGAGCAAGCTCTTCCTTATCACAAGTAATAGGGGCTCTAAAATTTCAAACTAGTGTTAAATTTCGGAGGGTGTTGTAGAATCTATGTCTGCGCTTAATCTTGAGGGGGTCGGGGGGGCTTCACAGGGTTTTCCTTCCACTTCTGTGGGTCCCATTGGCCTCATCTCTGGCCTTCGTGAGTTAAATTCGATCGTTTTGACTGCTCGGAATGATGTTCACCGTGCTTTTCATTGTTGGAGACTAGACAGGAGGGGTTGGAGTAACCTCATGGGCTTCAGGGGATTCGGTAGAGTTATTTGGTCCCCTGTGTTGCTCCACTGCCAGTGAGCCTAATGGGCTCTGACGGATTCACTGCCTAGGAGTCACGAACGTTGCTCCACTTCCAACGAGTATGGTCAATACCCCAGTGGAGTCATCACATTACCTCTTTGCGCAGGAAGCCTTTCTCAATCCTTTACCCTTGTTTCATGTGCTAATAGCACTTATTTGTATGTGTTCAAGGCACTTATTTATATGTGGTGAATACTGCCTGGGAGAATGAGGGATCCTAACTTATGTTACTATCAAGAGAGGTTGATCCTGGTATTTTATTTGGGTGCCTTTGGGTTTTCCCGAATACCCTTTTGTTGTCTGAGTTTGGCCCTTTTCCCTTTTCATCCAGAGACCTATTTCACCATTAATTTTTTAACAGTGATTTTCGAGTTGCTATGCCAAGCGAGCTACTTGGACTTGGGTCCAGTGACTTGGTCATGTTTCCCCCACGAGGTGGCTATCAAGAACATGCTTGAGCCACTTTATGTTTCAAGGTTGATTCTTCACAGGCGGAGATTCTGGTACAGCTTGCCTATTGAGTAACTAATGCATTGATCCTTCAACTTGAGGCACTGAGGGATGAAATTCTGGGGACTTTATCAATGCAATCCATTTATTAAAACAACAGAATAAACATGGATAGAGAAAACAAGCAAAGAAAAAAAAAACTATGGTACAGAGTGTGAAGACAACCCAGGGGTCGTCAGGTGAAGTAATGTTTGAGATCATACCCGTTCACTGGGATGATCTCGATCCTCCCTTCTAAGGTTTGGAGTCTATACATGTACAGAACAACCTTCTCTTTGATTTGGAATGGTCCTATCCACAGGGCTTGAAATTTGGTGTGTTTTCCCCTTTCTTCGTGAGCCTTGTCCCATTTGAGGACGAGGTCGCCAACTTCGAAGACCTTGTTCATGGTATATTTATTATCAAACCATAGTTTTATTCAACTTTGGTGGATGGCGAAATTTTCCTTGGATTTTAGCCATTCCTCCTCCAATGTCAGTAGGGTGTCTATGCGAGCTTGCAAGGCAGGGCATGGGGTACCATGTGTTTCTTGGGATAACTGACATTAGGGGAATTTTGAGGTCTAAAATGGGCCTCCTAAGAAAAATGTACAACCAAAATAAACTTTATGAGAACCAATAGGATTCAAAATGATGATGTCAACCATGGGGGATGATTCACCATTTTTGGAGTAAAAAAGTAAATAGATTAAAAAACAATAAAATAATAAAACTACTTTTTCAAATTGTATTTTCAAGTTATCTCCCTAAGGGTTTAACCAAATTTCGAGCAGGAGTACTCGTTGGGTGAAAAATTTAATTCCTCATCCAAGGATTACCCATTTTGCATACTTTTGATAGACTTTACTACATGAAAAATGAGAAATACATGAAAAAACGTGCTTGTAATCATGTTTTTCATGTATTTCTCAATTTTCGTGTAGTAGAGTCCATCAAAAGTATGCAACATGGGTACTCCTTGGATGGGGAATTAAATTTTTCATCCAAAGAGTATTCCTGCTCCAAATTTGAGTAAAACCTTAGGGAGATAAGTTCAAAATACAAGTTGAAAAACTAGTTTTTTCCTTTTTCCCTCTCAAATTTGATGATGTAATCAAATCTTATTTTATTATTTCCACTATTATTTGATAATTTCCTTAGGAAGCCCATTTTAGACCTCAAAATTTCCCTAATGAGGGTAGGGAGAGAGAGGTTAGGGGGAAGGATGGCCTCTTTCCCATAGACTAGAAAGAATGGGGAGGTTCCTAGGGAAGCTTTAGGTGTGACCCGATCAACCCATAGGGAATTGTTGTGGGTATTGTGCCAGTTCTGGTGTTGGGATAGCAAGGTCTTATTGATGATCCGAATGAGGTTCTTGTTGGTGGAATCGGCTAACCGGTTCCCTTGGGGATAGTCGTTGGTAGAATTTTTGAGAACGATACTATTTTCTAAAGAGAATTCATATAATTTAAATGATGAAAAATACGTAGCATTAACAAAGACGAGAGAGGTTGGAACGTCGAACCTCATCATGATGCACTGAGTGATGAAAGCTATTACCTCTTGGTCTTTGATCTAACATAATGGTATCGCTTCAACCCACCTTGTGAAATAATCTGTGGCCGTGAGGATATATCAGTGTTGCTTGGAGGAGTGTGGCAGTATCTCCCCGATCACGTCTAGACCCCACTACTGGAATGGTTCCTCCACTGCGATAGACTGTAATGGAGCAGAAGGTTAGGATTCTCTATTGGCAAAATTTTGACACGAGGATCACTTCCAAACATAGGCGTGCGCATCCTTAAACGGAGTGGGCCAATAAAAACCGTCTCGCATAACCTTATGAGCTGTAACATCTCCCGCGTAGTGTCCACCAGCTGGGCCATCATGTAGTTCCTTTAGGACTTGTTGGGCCTTGTTGGGTTCTAAGCAATGTAACAAGATGCTGTTGTGATGCTTGCAGAATAGTTTGCCTTGCAACATTTGATAGGATGCATCTTTTAGCCTTATTGCTTGTTTCTGCTGGGTCGTCAAGGTGGGATCCATGAAACCACGACCAAGATACTATAGGATATCTACATACCATGATGGGGAATTTTTCTAAGGTGTGCTGTTAGCCTAGTACATCTCTATCTCATGTTCCAAACACTCCTCATCATTGTTCTTTGGGTCGGTGGCTTCAACAGCCATTGGGCATACCCCCTCCCACTTGATCGTGTGTGCAGGCCTAAATTCTAAGTCATACTCTTGAAGGCATGCCATCCAGTTTCCTCATCTCTCACCCAGCTCCTACTGCAAAAATAATGAGCGGACTGTTGGGTGAGGTACAAACATTGTGACATGGTTCTTCAAAAGGTATGGCCTAAAATGCGTAACTTCCTTATATACCGCATAGGCTTGCTTGTCGATGTCCGGATAGTTCAACTTGGCACCTTGAAAACCTGCGTTGATGAAGGATATGAGTCTTTCTTGATTAATTTTGTCTTTCTTGGTAAGGACGGCTTCAAGCGATGAATTTGAGGCAAAAGTATACAAGATAAAGCCTTTGATGAAATCAGGGGTATGTAGGGCAGGTGCTTCCATGATGGCCTTCTTAATACTGTCAAATTCTTCTTTCTCGGGCAGATTCCTTTTAAAATTTGTGTTTTTCTTAATCATACATTGCAGAGGTTTCATGATTTGCGCAAAGTCTAATATGAAATTTCAAAGGAAGTTGATTTTCTTGAGAAATGATTGCATGTATTTTTCACTACGTGGGGGAGAAATTTTGGTGATGGCTTCTCCATGGTTTGGGTTCACCACTATGTCATCCCGGGTTATTATGTGGCCCAACAAATTTTCTTCTGAGACCGCAAAGATGCTTTTCTTGGGGTTCAACAAGATTTTGTATTTTCGACACCTCTCAAAGATCTGTTTGAGGTGGTGTAAGTGGTCACATCTACATTTAGATAACACGGTGACAACGTCAAGGTATACCACCACACTTTGCCCCATTAGCCCCTAGAAGTTAATTTCCATGGCCCTTTGGAAGGTTTCCCCAGCATTAATTAGGCCAAAGGTCATGCGCCTAAATGCAAAATTCCCCCACTTAGTCCTGAACATTGTCTTCAAACGATCTGGTTCCGCTACCAGTAACTGGTTGTATCCTGAGAAACCATCCAACAATGAGAAAATTTCCAACCCCAATATTGTTTGAAGAATCTACTCCATGGGGGCACTGTGTAGTTATCCTTATTGGATGATCAATTTAAATTTAGGAAGTCTACACATAAGCATATTTCACCGTACTTCTTGCATATTGGGACCAAATTCGACACCCATGTTGAATTTCGGACTTAGAAAATAATGTGAGCGTCCAGGATTTTCTTAAGTTCTTTCTGGATCATTGGTTCCAAAGCCAGATGCACTTTCCTTAGCTTATGTTGGAAAGGTTTGACACCTTGCTTCATCGGTATCACATGCTGGATAATTCTCATATCATAACTCCATAGTTCATCGTATGTCCAGGCGAAAACATCTCGGTACTTCTTAAATAATTCAATAAAGGACTACCACTCCTCGGGGGTGCACTTGGTATCGATATTAACAAACTTCGGGTCCACTTCCATCCTGAGGTTCACTTGTTGGTGAAATAGGGTGGAAATTTTCACCTTTGTATTGGGAGGACCCCGAAATCGATTTTGCAGATCAAATAACTTCTCGAGGGAGATGACCCCTTTGGGTATTGGGTTCCCCTTATGCTCTTCCCTTTCCTTTTGTAAAGCCAAATCATGCTCATCTTCCTCAATCGCTGCATCTTTGAATACATCTGTGTTTAACATGAAATCTAACACATGTTGATCATCATTAAAAACATGGAAATTATTCACATTATCCGGCACTGAAGGTTTATAGACAATTTCAATAGAAAAACCATCCCTTAATGGGGTAAACCTAGTGGAAGTGTTTTCTACCGAATCGGTTGCCGAATTATGAATTATAAGTATTGAATTAATATCAAAATAATTGAAAGCAGAAATCAAACGCCATACCTCCTACTGATATCCTTTCAAATTGGAGGATAGGTAGTGAATAGTGTTGCATACCTGCTGGGTGATGATTTCGGAGCCACCGATTACCTTCAAGAAGCTGAATCTGAGGTCGATGGATTTTTTAAGGCCCAGTATTAGTGCTTTGTATTCGGCCGTATTGTTGGTGCATTGGAATTATAACCTAAAAGAGATCAGGAACTTGTTCATTTAGGATCTATCTAGATACAGCCGACACCGGCCCCGTCATGGGTCTTGGAACCGCCGTAGTATAGGGTCTAGATTTTATTCTTAGGTGTTTTTAAATCGCATGTGTGTACAAACGATATACTCAAGGCGGAGACATTGAGTGGACCTTCTAATATAGTAAGGTGGGACGTAGTACAAGGGAGAAATTCTAACTGGGTGTCTGAGGAGACTAGGGACTGAGTGGCTTGGTAGCATCGGAAAGCAACCTCTAAGAAACACATGCCTAGATATTCTTGTGCAAAGCTAATGGGTTCATTGGTTGCTTCAAGGTTGGTCACCGTATGTTTCATATAAGGTTCGCTCTTGACCCATATTTGATTTTTCCTACCCTTGTACGGGAGCCACAAATGGGACCAGTCGATGGCGAAGTATCCCTGTAGTTTGCTTAACCAATCCCGTCTTCGTAGCAGACCATAGGCTTTCGAAATATCCACAAAAACTATGTTGATGCATTGATGGACTCGAGAGTCTGAGGAGAGACATATTAGGACATTATTCAATTCTCCCACAATGGGAACCTGGGACCTATCAAGCTGAATGATCTTGGCATCAGTTTTCTTGGGGCGGATATTAAATTTTTTGCATACAGACAGGGGCATGATTTTGGTGGACATACCGAAATCAACGAGGCAGTTATGGACATTGAAATTGAAGATCTCAAAATACAAGAGAAACGGGGGTGTGGACCCTCGCAATTTGGCATTGACGGCATTGAAAATTTACTAGAGGTTCACCGAGGCTTGGGAGGCCATGGAGCTCACGATTTGTGCCGTCGAGGTAGGCCTACTGGTCTAGGATTTGTTGGCGAATGCTTTGAGAATCAGATCACATTGGTTGGCTATTCGGGTGAGTTCATAAAGGGATATATTGGCTCGTGTTTTCTTCATGTCTTCGATGATATTGTACCCGGAGTTTGGGTGCGAAAGAATCTCGATAGGTGTGTTGGGTGAAATTGATGATGATCTGTCCCCAGGGGTCCCTCAGGCAACAACGGGGCTAGACTTTTCAGTGGTCAGGGTTGCGGTCTAATTTTCTCTGTTTGGTGGCAGGATCTTTCTCAAGAAATATTTCCTCTTTTCCTCGAATGAGTGATTTCCAACCGGGCCTTTGCTCCTTAGGCTATATTTTTGGGGGGGGTTTGGACAGGGGACGATCAGCCAAATTTATCTTTTTCATAGGAGGAGGCCCCTCCCTGTGAATAACTTCGAAGACGAGGACTGTTGATCCCAAATCTTCATCTGGGGGAAGAACTTCTTCGTCGCCCGATTCAGCTTCCTCTTCAAAATCTCCTACTGTGTGGTCTTCTAAGAGTTGATTCACAACTATGGTAATACTATCAATCCATTGAGGGCAGGTTATTTCAAAGTGGGAAGCTTGATGACACGAGAAGAAGTTATCTTTTCCAATCTCTTCCACATTTAAATTTGTGTTGGGGTTGGGTGGAGGGCGATTAGGCGTGATGTTGTTCTTCTTAAAGAAAGGCTTTTGAGCTTTGATACCCAAGGTAGTGTCATTTTTCTTTCTTTTCAAATCAGAGACTTCATTCATTAATAGCTTTAGGGATTTTTTGATGTTTTCAAAATCGAAAGGATCCTTATCCTTGTCCCCAGACTTATTGGCTAAGAGTTGTGTCCTTTTTCAGGCCGATTTTTTAACATCCCGGTTATCATGGTCTATGACCCCTATTGAAATCATATATTTCTCAACGATGAGGAAAGTGGTGAAATTTTCTGCTAGGGTGGCTCTGGCCTCGAGTTTAACGAACACTACGATGTCCCAATGCAGGGATCTTGTGTAGTAATCTATAGTGATGGAATTGTCAAGGGCCATGTTCGGGGGAAACTTGTTCAAGATGGTTGCAAAACACTGGTTGAAATCCTTGACCTTCTCATTTTTTTGGCACTTCAAGGTGCTCAACTCCGTTAAAATCATAGAAGGGTTCTTTTCCTCAGAGAAATTTTCAAGGAAGGTGCGGTGGAATCTCTCCATAGTCGAAATGGAAGCGATAGGAAATGAGTGATACCAAGTAGCGGCTTTTTTTTCTAAGGTGTGCAAGGATATTTGGCACACTACATCATCAAGCTACACCCTCATCATTTTCAAGGCCGGGTAGAAGTTACTAATATGGTCTTCAGCGAGTGTTCCCTTCTCAGGATCGAACTTAGGAAGGTGCTTCTCCGAGTGTTAGGGCATGTCGTGAAGAGGACCATGGAGGCCCAGAGGAGACTGTTCCATCTAGGCTAGGGGTTGGACCCGTCTTGCCCTATGATAGGGTGGGATGAAAACATGCTCAATCTCGTTTAGGACTCGCTCCTGGCACTAGACTTGGAATCTTAACCTTCATGTTGAGAGTGCATCTCTTGGTTTCAGTTAACTCTGAGATCTTCGAGGTTTCTGTAATTCCTCAACTTTCTGAAATCATCGAAGTTTCCATTGAAAAGGAAGGGATGTCTATTTCGGTTTCGGTGGTGGTGATGATTATGGTTTGTGTTTCGACTGTGATCCTAACCTCTATTCCCCCGACCTCTTCCAGCCCCTCCCCCAGGTGGGTCATTCACTTGGATGTTGTCATTCAAATGATGATTGGGCTAGGAACTGGTGTTTGGTTGGGGTCCAGTAACTTCAAGGCCTTCTTTGTCAACCCCTCGGGGGCTGTCAGGAGGTTTAGTTGAGAGCCGGTCAACCACATCTCCGTAGTCTTCGAGCATTAGGCTTATGAGTTGAGGCACAAATTTGACTAGGACACACTGGTGAGTGTGATGCATTCCAGGGGTTCGCAGATTGGCCAGGGAACTAGTGGCGAGGAGAGTTTGTAGAATTCTAACAAGATCATGGGCGAGTGGGCGCAAAGCCCTTAGTTGGTATGTCGTGACCTCGTAGAAAGGTGGGTCCTCCTTGGGGGGGTATTATCAGGAGGTGGAGGACCAGTGCTTTCAAACCCGATCTGTCCCCATTTCGGGCTAGGGAAGAGGTTTTTTGAAGTGTGCACAGGGATGTTACTTGCATTGTGGGAGCCTACCATCAGGCCCTCCTTCTAGCACCAAATCTATTGACAGGAAAACATGTCTGGCCAATAGTAAGGGGATATTCCCAGTATAAAGTCCCAATTAGACTCTAAACCATTTTTGATAGGGATCCTGTCCGGTATGTAGGCCCAACTGTTGTTAAACTAATGATATGTACGCCCTTTCTCGGATGGAGGTGTATTTTGGGATCATGTGAATGTACGACTACTCGAACGATACAAAACGAATGGTCGATGGGTTCTCCTGTAAATGAAACCTTATGAATATCAAAGCGATATTTAAAGCATGCATCCAAAAGAAGTATTCTTACAAAAAAATCATTAGGGCCATGCTCATATAGAGGCTTGTTTTATCATACGATAAACAATTCACTATGATCAAAACACCCTTCAATTTCTTAAGCGTGTTTCTGAAATATTAAGGAAATATCAATAACTAAGTCATTAACATATCCCTATGCTAAACATCCACATACCATTCATATATCCAAAGAGCTTAAACATATAAATGGTGTACCAATAGAAACACAGATTAATCAGTTACAAATGATACCAAGCACATTAGAACATAATATTCATAATGTCAACACACATAAGTTTCCATCAGATCCAATAGTGGAGTCAAAAACATTCATTTGTATTCATTCCCGAAATCATACATTCAATGTTGTACAATTATCTCTCTCTCTCCTTTTGGAGTCCAAAAAAGGTCCCTACATTATCTCCCAAGGGAGTACATATAGAATCAAAAATGACCCTTGGGTTCCCCTGCCCTTTCATCTTCTCGAATGTTGGCATGGTCTGCAACGTGGGAGGATTTGCGACTTGAGACTTGAGTGAGGTTGCAACCTTCCTGTTCCTGCGACCTGTAAATATAGTTTTTTCAGGGAAGCAACTTTGTGATGGAAAGGATTGGGGTTTCTACTTGTTGTTGTTATTTAAGATAGGTCTGCCAAGCTAGGTATTCTACGGCCACTGGAGTGATTTGGGGCATGTCCTCTCCTAGCCTGTGAAAACATTCTAGATCATACGAGACTAAATTAAGCCTCTTTTTATTGATCTGGTTGGACAGAGAGGCCATTTTGGTGTAGATCTGGACTACTGTAATAATGTATTGGGCAATGTTTTCCTTGGAGGTTAGGAGATCCTGTGAGGCAGATTCCTGTTTGATGGGTTCTAATAATACTTGGATGTCCTACATTACCTCTTCCCTCGTCCTCTTCTTGTATAGTGTCCCTAAGGAATGGATGTGGTGCGCTTCTGCCATCAAATTTATGCCACCGATGAGATCCTCATAGGCATACATTACCCTCTCTACATATTTTATGAGCTTGTCTCTGGACTGTAGCTTCATCTGTATCTATACCTTATCGTTATGAGTGCAAATCTAGTCCTCCTTTGGCAAGGTGTTAGGGGCCTGTGGATACCTTTCAGACCATTCGAGTATGTTGTCTAGTGCTGTGGAGGCTTCCTTTTGCTATGCAACCCTTTTTCTTGTTTCTACCTAGGCCCCTACCAAAGGAGCATATATATGTTTTATAGTTATCATCTCCTCGTATACCTACATCATGGTTCTTCCTAAAATATCCAACTCCCCTTGAATGGCGGCTTGTAGTCCACTGGCCTGAGTGAGTGCAAGTTGGAGCCTTTGATTTTCAGTTTCTAGGGCCTTATTTTCTGCCTCTACTTGTGTTTTCCTTTGCTCGGACACATGGAGTCTGCTCTGTAGAAACAATATTTCTCTGCTCATCCTGCTGACATTCTCTTCGATTACAGTTGAAAAAGTTGTTCCGGCTGACACTATCATTCTGGAGTTAGTCCTGGTGTCCATGACTATGTCTTTATCTGTGGTCAGTGTGAGAGGCTCGGCTGGATTCCGTGCAAGGAATTTTATCCTTTCTTGCCCGATTTTATGAGTGTACTGATCATTAGATAGTATTTTCTAATCCATTACATTATCCTCATGTTCCTCCAAGATGCCGAGTTTTGAGAGTAGGAGGTGTCCTCAGGTCATGGGAGTTGTTGGGGGTACATCAATATGTGGCAGGTATATTTGCTTCCTGTTTTTCGAGGGTTCTAACCTACTTCCCTCTACCTCCTTAGAAGTATCTATCTATAGCTTTTAAGATTCTTCCTCCTTTCTCTTCTTCTTTACTTCTTCTTTATCCTGCTTCTATTTCAACCTGTGCTCAACCTCCCTTTTTTGTCGTTCTTCTTCTTCCTTCTTCTTACAAGCCTCTTCTGCTTGCTTCTTTTTCATTTCTTCTCTTTCTCGTTTCTTCTACTATTCTTCAGCCCATTTCCTTTGTTTCTCTTCTTCCTGTTGTTGTTCCAAGGCATCTTGGGCTTTCTTGATTTCTTCCTCTCTTCACTTATACTTGGTCGCTAGTTGTGCCTCAACTCCTTTTTCCCCTCCTTACTATTGATCCTTGGGAGGATGACTTCTTGTAGTATTCTTCGGATTTTTGGGTTGGGAAGTTGATGCTCCTCCTGAGGGGTCCTTTCACTTTAAAGTGTCTACTCTCTCTTGTAGAGTTTGATTTTCCTGGCGCTGAACCTCTTGATCTCCATCTAATTTGGTTTGTCCTTCGGGGGCTGCTTCCCTGTTGGCATTATACCAATTTATTACTTTCTCTTCTACGAGGCACTCTATGTACTGGTAGTTCTAGTTAAATTTGGCCTACTTTCAGTGTGCGAGGACGATCGTGTTAGGGTCATAATACATTCGGGCTAAGTCCACAAAGTGAAAGCTCTTGATGTATTTTTCTTCTGATTCCACTTCTTTGAGTTCTTTGACCGTATAAGCACCAATAGTAAGCAAGAGGGTAGGCCACAGTTTCTTCTTACCCTTACTTAGCATCTTAGATAACCCACTTGTTATTTGATAACACACCTCTTATAATAGTATTTTGTCAGTGATGAACTTTGGAAATGCGTGAGGTGTCTTGAATGATCCAAATACTCTGATGAAAATACCTTCTATGATGGGGAACCAATGGGCTACCTTAATCACCGTCTCCATGGCCCTTTTGGACATGTAGGGAGGATCATCATTGAAGAGGTGTCGGTAGAGCACAGTGATGAAATTTTCTGAGATGGGGTCAATGTTCAAATCTTTGTGGATAGGCCCACCATGTGTTGTGTCCCAGTTGTGTGTCCAACCATCAAAATTACATCGTGAGCACACTACATCTAAGAGGTAGGGAGCCATGTAAAACTCTGATGCACATCCCTCCTTTGGTACCTGGGCTTCTGATATGTTCGCTCTTAGTGTTGACATTAATATATGTGCCCAGTTCAAAAAAGTGTCGTAGGAGGTGATCACCTACATGAGCGGAACCCATGCTCCACTAAAAGTAGTGGCATCCTTCCTGCCATACATCCTGCACATCATAACTCCGACAAGCCTATATATATTTCTTATGCCTTCGGTTTTGTACTACTGATCCTTCTTCCCTTTAAACTTCTCAAGGTCCTCCCACCAACCCTTCAAGGTATCTTGTACTGGTACGTATGGTATGTCATGTGTGGCAACCCATTCGGAGTTGAAATATTCTTCCCTAGCCAAGAGTGAGTAGTACACTTCTGTGTCCTTCCCAATCAGATTGGAAAAATGCTTCCCTACGTGATCATGGATCACCCAGAACTTTGAGTCCACCTTCGTGAGGATCCACTCGACTACTTCCGCGCACAGGAAGATTGGTGGGTGGGCACCCACATAATGAAGCTTTGACCTCTTAACCTGAATGTATACCTGTCGGTCTGTGAGGTCCTCTAGGAATTCTTGCTTTTTGAATTCTTGGTAGACTTGATACCATGACATCCTGTCACCTTTCCCGAAGACACAGGTGGTATCTCCATAGATGGAAGGCGGTGGAGGAGGCATGTCTCCTTTTGATAGCTCTATCTCTGGGCTTTTGTTTCTCATTTGAACTTCTGGAGGCCCCATGTCACTTGAGCTCGAAGAGATAGAAAAAAACTCGATCTCAGCTTCGATATTCCCCGTCATATTCTGAAAACAGTCGCACGATAAAACGGACGACATGAAAGCAAAAAAAATAAAGTAACTGACTGTACCAACTAAGGCTTTGGCTGCTCAGGCTAGGCCACTACGACCTGTGCTGGTCACAAAAATCTAGATTGGAAATGTTGTAACTCTGTGACCTAGCAACAAGGTTGCAAGGTCGCAAAGTCACGCCTGTATGAACAATCTCAAATTTGCAACTCTGCGACTTAGCGACCAGGTCGCAAGGTCACAAAGTCGTGATTACATGGATAGTCATGACTTTGCGACTTTGTGGCTTTGAAACTCAACGACCATGTCATGAGGTCGCAAGGTCGCGACATCACAAGGTTGCATTAGGGCTTTTCTAAAAAATGATAGGTGATCGCGACACACGAGGAAAAATATGGAAAAGGGGAGAAAAATCTAAGGAAAGAGAATGAATTAGAGTTGAAAGGCTCACAAGAAGGCCAGGGAGGGGTGACCACAGTGGAAGGAGGAGAAAGAAGGGGTTAAAATGGGTTGAGGCTTGATAGGATCAGAGGGGGGAAGGGAAGCCCTAGCTAGATTGACACTAAGGGCTAAGGATTGCAACTAAGGGGTATCTACGACAATTAATAACCTAGGTTTGGGGCAGGTAGGGCCACAACCAATAAACAAGAATTGCGGGAGATTTCAACAACTTACCTGGGAAAAATTTCACTCTGATTGGCTTATCAGACATCTTGCTTTATCCATCACGCAGGTCAAATTCAACCTACGTGACCCTTTTATTTATAAAGGGGTCACATGTGTGGTCATTAATGGAGATCGCTAGGTCACAAATTGGGCTCAGTTGGGTAGGTGTGCGGCCTCGCGACCTGGAGGTCGCTGGGTCGCAAGCTCGCATAGTCGAAATGGTTATATTTCGACACAATTTGTGACCTAGCAACCTGGCGACCTAGGTCAGGTCGAAAGGTCGCTAAGTCGCAACTTGCTGAAGTTTGGAAGAAGAGCGACTTTGCGACTTTGTGACTTTAATTAGAAAAACTTGAAGTCATATTTTGGGTTGACATTACCTGTCTAAGGTGGGTTATTTGAGGTTCATGGCAGAGGCTGGAGATAGCTCTTCCTTATCAAAACTAACAAGGGCTCTAAAATTTCAAACTGGTGCCAAATTTTGAAGGGTGTTGTAGCGGCTACAACAATTAGTTATATTACAAAGGAACTATGGAAACATTGGTTGGATGTTAATTTTATTATTTTTTTCACCCTTGATTAGTTCATAAGGAAAATTATTATTGTTATATGTTCTAAATTTAAGACTTATATTTTTGTATGAATATGTGAGTGCTTTGAAGCACATGACAATGGAGATACTCTTATATTATTTTTTCTTGATCATTATATTTGTGTTTGTGTGTTAATCATTTTTATCTAATTTTGTTGTGTTTTTTCATATGTATTTTGAATCTCAAGTCTTTTGCCTTTGTTGAACGACTAAGAGTGTATAGGCACAATCCACCCTTAAGCAGGGGCCCACTCAAGATACGAATTTGTGCTAGTGATTTTCTTGTTAATCTGTAAGTAGGATTATATTGTATTGTAGTGATTTGAATTTAGTTGGTTTGTATTTCAATATAGGTGTTTTTATTTTTATTTTTAAGTACATGTACTCTTTTATTTTCAAGCAAGTGTGATCTTTGATTTCTCATTAAGTGTGATATTTCCTTTCGAAGCATATGCTTTAATCCAATAGTTTAGGGAGCTTAGGAAGAATATTTTATGAGTAGAATGATCTGGATTGATGTGAGAATGAAATGAAATACAAATTTAAACCAAACACACAAATATATAACAAAACTAAAATTCTATTAATAAATAGAAAATGCTGAAAATTATTACACATAGAATAAAAATAAACTAGCTCAAGCGGTAGTAGCTTATCTCTGAGAAGAGATGTGAAAGATACATGCCTTCCAAACTATGTTACAATGAGGCTTTGGGGCCTTTTTATCATGAAGAAACAATGACAAACCCTAAAAATAAAAAAACCTAACCCTTGAAGATGAAAAACCAAAAGCTTATGGGCCCCAATGGGGTTAGTTGGAACGTCAAGTTCCCAGGGTTGTAACTTTGGCATATTATCTTTGTTTTCTGCACACGATATCCTTTTAGAAAGTTCTATCCGAAAATAAAAAAAAATTATTTCAAACTCAATATTCATCCTACATTTTCCCATTTTCCTAAAAAAACGCCATTAGGGCCTCAAAAGAGCTCCAGAAGTTTAGGACCCGAAAAACTGCAAAAATAGAACATTATTGAAATAGGAAACTATGGAAAAAAATAGGACACTGATAGGAAACCGTATTGCGGGTCCATGTGGAATAGGTGGGTGGCCACCAATATCCACCTGGAACACAAAATTTATAGAATCACATGCTGTAGAATTTCTTGAATTACACCCAGTGGCATTGAGCTCACCCTTAGAGAGGATTAGGTACATGAAGCGTCGTGTAGCTATTTTGATAAATGTCTATAGGTTTATTTTCTCATTTTATCCCAAATTCCCATGCACTCTTTCACTTATGTCATCATAATAAGTGAGGGATTTTATCTTGTGCATATAACACAGAGATCCTCACGAGTTTACCAACCCTAGTCTAACAATTAAAATAGATTGTATAACCTAAACATTTTTAAAAAATCATTAACTATATAAGTACACTACCATTTTTGGCACTATTATCGGAGAGGCACTCAAATGAATCAAGAATCATCACATAGTTAGCATAAAATATATTAGGGCTAAAAACAACCAAAGGGGTCGTTTATCACTCCCTTTTAGTGACCGAGATCCCTGCTATCTTTCCACATTAGGTCATGCATTAAAACATCATAGGTAGAAAAAACTAAATTGGTTTAAACCCCACGCAGTGTCATAGGACCCACTCCAACTAAAATTCTAGCAAGAGAGAAGGGAAAGGAATATCCTTTAAAATTCACGTTATTTCCAACCAGAAGGGTGAACATTAAGGAGGGAAGGGGTTAACTTGAACGAGGAATCAGAAAGATCTGAAGGTTCTAATATAGTCTAGAACCCCAAAAATTTGAGGGAAGAAAATATGGGAGATGATAAGGTGAATGGACCCTATAAGAGACCCTAATGCAATAGTCCAAATGAAAATCATTTCTCTTTCTTCCCTTTCAAATTTTCATGGCCTTTCATAAGAGGATCCAGATACCTTTATTTTTTAGTTTGATGTTCTTTTTTGTATTTATGATTATTTGATTGATGCCCGGAAACTAAAACTATTTCCTACAAACTTTCAGGATGCAACTGTATGTTGGTTTATGGGACTCAGGGGCAATTCCATCCGAACTTGGGATAACCTGACGAAAACATTTTTGAAGAAATATTAGGAACTTTGCAAACTCTGATATATTAATGAAAAAATATTCAAGATGTCCCAATTGGATGACTAATCAGGAGATCATGTATTTTTCTCAAAATTGAAAGTGCTCGAAATTGTACTGAACCTTAGCGACCAAGTAGATCTCATCGTTGCAATTCCAACGCCGCAAACAGTTCGAAAAACTGTTGTCGTATGAGGAAGATATCGTGTTATGATCATTTTCCTAAACAACTAAAATTTTGTGACAGGAATGACTGGGATGCCCAGTCAGCATGAAGGTACAGCCAGCAAAGGTGGCATATTCTTGGAATATTTTGTTTCCCTAAATCAATCAGGATTTTCCAAGTGGCAGTTTTTGGGTCGTTGATGGTTTGTATGAATTTTAGTAAGGGTCGTTGGATGGGCGACACGTGGCCAGCCCAGAGGCTGCCATGTGTTCGCTGGGCCGTTGTGAAAAATTTTGGTGGAGTCCAGGGGGTTCGACCCTGTGACCTCCAGTGCACCAGCACAAAACTCAATCAACTCTTCCATACAGTTATCCTTACCCCTATAGGGCGCTAGTTATATTTAAACGTTAATAATATTGCATATCGGGGGGGACCGCCGATGGTCCCAACCTACCGGTGGCCCCATTGAAAATGGTCACATGTTAAAGTTTCTTAAACCACAACATATATTACGGCATGACGGTTCCTTAACCGTGACACTCCGACAACAGTCAAACAATTGTGTCACATGCGAAACATTTAATCACAACATTTAAATTGACGATTCCAAACCACAATTTTCGGCAATAAGCGTTGTCACATCCGCAGTTAAAATGGTATTTTATGCAGTGGTTTCGAAACTATTTCATTTATATTTCCACTCCAATTTTGCGGAGTTTTAAATGTTAGACTGCGTGTTGTATGGGGGGTTTGGCTTGTGACTACCCCACCCCTAACCACCAGATGTAAATGAAAATGGTATATTACTGGTAGCCTTTTAGTGCGCAGTTAAATTAGGCGAAATTAGCTAAATTAGTTGCATTTAACTATAGTTCTCCACAATTAGTGGAGGTTTTGTAGCTGAGATTGGGAAAATGGCTAGGGAGGTCAATCTTCGACCAATTTGGGTGAAACAAGAGTCTACCTAGACTAATTTGAGAATTCTGGAGCCATTGGTGCAGAGAAAACAACCATTAGAGGCTTTTAAACACATGTACTTGCAATTTTGAGCATAATGAAAAAGAGGGACATGCCATTTGGAGCTAGACCAACAGATGTAGCCCAGGAGGGGTGAACCGATTCATCATGCCTACTATGTAAAACTTATGTGTGATGTTACTTCTCTGTTATACACTATTGTATAGTGTTATTTAGGCTTATTTTCATGCTTAAAACTCAAAAAATAATCTATGTTTCATGGTTAAAATACTCATTCCTTAAGCAAAAAAATGGATACAAATTGTACATGTTTTTATTACTAAAAGGGGACTTAGCACAACAAACTAATACAGTCCCTTTCAGATCAGGTTGGTATCAGAGCTAGATTTTATTCTCTGGTGTTTTTTTTGTGCAGATATTTGTTTAACTATTTGCAAGTGTTCACATGCTTACTAGGCTCAAGCTTAAGAGAGGAGAAGGAAAATTGGTTGAAGCAAGAGGGTCTCAAAGTGAGCCATAGCAAAGGAGGGCAAGATTGCCAAATTATCCACCACCTAGTTCACCTCCAAAAGAAGTAGAAGTAGCATTAAGCATCCCTCAAAAGAAAGGAGAAATCCATGAAGAGGTAGATCCCAAAGAATAAGAAAGAGTGTTCAGGAAAGAACTCCTTGACATGACTGAGATGGTGAGAGTCCTTTATCAAGAAAGGAATGAGAGATTAGAAGCAGAAGGATCCAAACTTCACAAGGAAATTCAGGGATCATCAAGAGGTCAAAATGATGAAGATAAATCAAAGAAGGGTGATGGAGGAAATGGAGACAGTGGAAAGTCACCATCCTCACCCTCATCATCATCATCCTCTACTTAATATTCAGTGCATCAACCACACAAGTCAAAGAACACTAGTAAAAGTCCTTTTCTAAAACTTGATGTTAAGTTTGAATTGCCAATGTTTAATGGTGAAGTCAATGTAGAAAATCTTGATAATTGGATTAGGCAATTGGAGGTCTATTTGAGAATTCAGAACCTTCATGATGATGATACAAAAATCCAACTAACTTCATTGAGAATGGAAGGTGCAACACTTGTTTTGTGGGAAGCCAAGAAAAAGGAGGAGATCAAGAAGCATGGTAAGATTATCCTATCATGGATTGATTTCATTACTAAAATAAAACAACAGTTTTATCCATTAGCTCATATGCATAAATCCATAATGAACTGGAAAAAATTTAGACAATTGAAAGGACATAATGTGCAAGAATACACCCAAGAATTTAGGAGAAGAGCACTCTTATTAGGGGTATATTTGTAGAGCCAAGATACTTTGCTCAATTACATAGGAGGCTTACATAGCTACCTACGACATACTGTTCTCATGTTTAACCCTACAAATCTAGATGAAGTTTGTGTTCAGGCCACACATCTAGAAGCTAGAGGGAAAAACATTACTAACGATGGTAGGAAGAAACCTTTTAAGGGGAAAAAAAAAGATAAAACCTAAAAAGGTAAGGGAAAAAAAATGCATATGTCAAGAAAAAGGGAGAAAAAGTGATCAGTAAACATTGTTCAAGAGAAGGCCATGAAGAGAAATATTGTTGGAAATTACATCATGAAAAGAGACCCAAGTGTAACAATAACAAAGGGAAGCAGAAAATTGCAGCTACAACTCAACATGACTTAGGAGAGGATTCAGGTGATGAATCTAAAATTATAGCCATGGGATTGAAGAACATGAACGGGAAATAAATTGAAACAAAACCCAGTACTAGTACATCAAACTATCACATACAAGCTCCAAATGAAGAAGAGAGAATTGAACTGTTTCATTTGAGGGTCATATCCAAACATACCAATATTGACACACTGTTTGACAGTGGGTCACAATCACAAGAAAACTTAACCTCTGAAGACTTGGTCAAGAAAATTAATCTTGAGACCATTCCACATCCAAAACCATATCCACTTAGGTGGATTTGTAAGGATTCAAATTTATAGGTTTCAAAGAAGTGCATATTGCGCTTTGCAATAACTGCACATTTTGTTGACACAGTTGAATTAGATGTGGCTCCGCTTGATATTACAGGTATTGTGTTGGGAAGTCCTTACTTGTATGACAGGAAATCGATCTTCCATCGCAATGAGAAAAAATACCATTAATTCAAATATGGCAAGGAGTGCATTGTTAGAGCACATCACAAGAAGACAAATATTGCAATGATAAATGTTGGACAGGTAAAGAGGCTGGTGAATTCAAGTAAGAATTTTGTTCACCTAATGATTAAGACTAAAGCTGATGTTAATCATGAATCATTTGAGCATTGTGATCCTATGTTGAAATCATATTTATATGATGTAGTTTATGCACATCATGAGATGTTTTAGGAGTCAACAAGATTGCCTCCAAAAATGGATATTCAACATGAGATTCAGTTGCAACAATATTGTCTTCTTCCAAACATCGACATGTATCACATGTCGATAATGGAGAATGATGAAATAAAGAGGCAAATCAAGGACATGTTGGACAATGGATTCATAAGGCCAAGCACTTCACCATGCGGTTCACCCATATTCTTGATTCTGAAGAAACATGGGACTTGGCTCATGTGTGTAGACTTCAGAGCTTTGAACAAGATAATGGTAAAGAATCAATACCCACTCCCAGGGATAGATGATTTACTTGATCAGCTTAAAGAAGCAAATTTTTTCACTAAGTTAGATTTATGAAGTGGATATCATCAAGTAAGAATTGCAAAAAGTGATATATGGAAGACTACATTCAAAACCAAACAAGGACTCTTTGAGTGGTTGGTTATGCCATTTGGTTTGTGTACTGCACCGACAACTTTCATGCGTGTTATGGATAATGTTTGCGTCCATTTCTTGATGAATTTGTGATTATGTATTTATATGATATACTCATTTTTAGAAAAACAAGAGAAGAACATGTCTTGTGTTGTGGATCATCTGGATATCCTTTTAATTTTATATTAAAAATACAAAAAAATCTGAAATTGAAAGAAAATAAAATATGTTAAAGTATTATAGTTTTATACTTTGGCATAAAAATAAAATGTTTTAAGTTTGATGTATTAAAGTGTAACTGTTTTAAACTTTGTATAAGTGGGTTTTGTATCAAAATATTAAAGGCCGATCAATTCAGTCGGCGGAGAGTGCTGATATTCAAAGTCTGAACTAGATGACCCAACTCGCGGGCACTTCCAGCACGATAGTTAACGAAATGGGTGCCTCCATAGTTGACTGGGTTGACTGCGGAGGCAATAGAGATCAACGGTGGATATCGACTGTAGGGGCACCAATCGGAGTTCTCAGTCGTACCCCGAGACCCCCCGTAGTGACGTCATATGCCCAAATGAATAAACGACTCAAAAAGTATAGCTCTGCCCTTTTTCCATTACTTCACTGGCTTTTAACTTTAAAATCCTTACATTTTCTGTATTTTTCCTTTACTTCAAAGTCCCTTTTTCCTTTGTGTTTCCATCTCCTGCAACCCTGATGCGACTGCTCGTCGCCGATGTGATCACATCGCAACATCGCCCATCACATTATCGAAATTTTCATAGTGCTTAACTATGTTGTCCATCTTCTGCCGATGCGATCATCGCACCATCGCATCGCATCACATTCGCCCCTCGCTTCATCGCTCATCGCATATTGTGATTTTCTCCGCCCAAAACATTCTCACTCCTCTTCCACTTGCGATTGCGATTCTCGTGGCCCACCATTTCTCTTTCCACTCTTTTCAAAGGAAAAATGTTTTTTCTCCATGAATGAGGCATATTCGTTCGGTTTGTTAAAATGGTTTTCTTCAGCAAAAGGAAAAGGCGCTCTTGAAGGCTGTGAGCAAGAGTAAAGACAGAAATCACTTTGGCACCAACCCATGAACGACAAAAAACGATAAATTTGGCAGCAAATTGGTTCCGGATTTGTTTTCTTTCCATTGGCTGGAGTAAATGTAACAAATAATACTTCCAAATGGTCAAGTGTATAGTTTCCTCTCTTTCAGAGGAAGAATACTATACTCATATCCATTTTGAACGGACAGACAACAAAGGAAGCCTTTCAAAATCCTAAATTTCTGACAATAACATCAAAATTAATATATGGAGGTTGTGTCAACGTAATCAAAGAAGATGACGAAGGTGTGAACAATTGCGGTGCATCAAATGTGTCTTTCATAAGGATGTAGAGACATAGCTGGAAGGGAAATAGTTGCATCAAAGGTTTGTGAAAGCACAAAAGGAGGGAAGTTTATGACAACGAGTGGCCTCGCAAAATGGTTTTTCCCAAACTGCTCATCAAAAATAAACGGTTGATGTTTATTACGGCACCACCCTTATCATTTTCATAAACAGCCAGAGGTGGTCCCGTAGGTGGTTTTGGGTTTTGTGAAACCATTAATTTTATATCATAAATTGAATACAAAGTACGGGACCCAAATATATATATTATCCACCTCAGCGATAGTACCATGTGACAAATGTAAAACTTTGAAGAATTTTGTTTAAATTCTCTTATTAACTAAAAGAGAAAGGAAACCATGAGTTTATTTAACCATATTTGTAAAGGGTTGGGGTTCAGTAAAATCTAGTTTATTTCGAATAGAGTAATAATTTTTTAACTGTTAGAATATTAGAAACTTAGTTATTGAACTAATTTTGTTTTAACAGTTAATTAGTTAGGTTCAGAAGGGAGAATAAAAGGGGAGAAAAAATCTCATTATAGGTTCCGAGTTTTGGACATTCAAAGCCTAATTTTTGTACTCAAAGAAGGACAAGCTAATGAATGAGTATGCAAGTTTCTATCATTTTGTTAATGTTGAAATGTATTCTCATTTTACGTTATGTTTTTCCATCTATGAATGAAATAGAGTTATGAGCAGCCGACCTCTTTATACTTATGTATTTCAGAGTTAAAAAACCTTAATTTGTGCTCCTCTGTTTTAACTATTTCTTCATATACTTCTTCTGGATTTTGAAATGGTATTTTCTATATAAAACAGCATATCAGTTTGAAGTTATCCCTTTTGTTTCTTCTGATTATTTCGTTCAACATTGGCTAAAGATAGCATTGTAGAATGTTCATATATTTGATATTTAAGGGTTTGATCTTTAATATTTGAGGGTTGATAAGACAGAGACAAATATATACATTCGTGACATAATTAGATAGACGTCTTAAGCATTGATTCCTTATCACAGCTAAGGGATTGTCTCTTAAGGTACAACATTAATTGGCGTCGTTGTCGAGGAGCGAAGATTTGAAGTTTTCCCTGGGTTTTGTTCATATTTCCTCTGGTTGTTCAGAGAGGAGGAAATACTAATCTGTGCTTCTTTAAAATAATTATGGCTCCTAAGAAGCCTCACACAAGGTCAGATACCTCTCAGCAAAAATCTCTTATTTTGTCTGATCCAGAAAAGTTAGTTTCAAAGAAGGGCCAGAAGACAAAAATATTTTCTACACCTGATGCCACACTACTTGCACCAGGCAACATTTCACATACATTTTCATCCAAGGATATTTCTCGGAAACTCATTTTCCTGGAAGAAGAATCCTCACCTTCACCCATTCATTTCCAAGAACCAACGTTAGAAGAAAAATCTTTTGAGTTTGTATCATTTCATCTTATAGAAACTCAACCTCATATAGTTTCCAGTTCTTCTACTATTGTTCATACACCTATCCCTATATCAGTTGTTCAACCTCATTCATCCCCACCTACAACTAGTATCCATTCTACCCCCACTCAAGGAGCAGTCAATCAGGGCATAAACATGGTAGCCCCTGCTTTCTTGACGAATAGATATGCACCATTAAATCTACCCCAACCAATGAATGCAATGCCTCAGGAGTATCTCAAGTTTCTCCCTAGATTTACTAGTGAAGATGAAATAACTGCAGAACAACATTTGCCCTTGTTCTGCACATTTCATGAAAATTTTAATGTAGAACATCTTGATGTGGTAATGAGACTTTTTGTATAGTCTCTAAGTGGAGAGGTAAGAAAATGGTTTAAAGGATTACCTAATGGTTCAATCAATGATTGGGATGAATGAGAAAGATAATTCATCCAGATATGGGGTGAGAAAAGAGACCATGGTTATTCTTTAACAGAATTTAATGCTATAAAGAAAAAATCAAATGAAAGTATGAGTGATTTTTTCAAAATATTTAATAAGTTGTACAATAGTCTGCCTGTGGAAATGAAACCTCCTCCTATTAGAGAAAAGGTTATTTTTTCTATAGCATTTGAGCCAGATTTTGGTTTTACATTGAGAGAAAGAAGATCCCCCACTCTTGAACAGATTCAAACTGATGCCTTAGAGATTGAGGCAAATTTTTCTGCTGCTGGGAAAGTTCAAGATAAAGAAGGAGCCTCATCTCAAGATCAGAGGATAGATGATATGACAAAGGTCATTAAAAATTTCTCAAATAAATTGGTAAAGCTGGAAATAGATAACAAGAAACATGCACAACAAAAAAGAGGGGTTTTCAATCCCTAATTTAGAAAAAAAAACCCCTTCAAATTTTACAGAGGGAAAGGAAAGATAAAGATCAACTCCAAGCACCTTTATATATAGAAGCAGCCCCATCACATTCTGATGATAATGGTTAGAAAGAAGATGAAGATCAAATTTCTGCTGTGTATATGCAAGGTGATGAAACAGAAGAAAAGAGTGAGAAAGAATATGCAGAAGAATGTAAAGAAGCTGATATTTCATTTGATCAGGAAGAAATGGATGATTATTGCAAACAATTTACTGATTTTATGCAGGCAGAGTTGCACAAGAAATATGATTTGAGGTCCAAAAATAGGTTGAGAACTCAGGATGATGAAGGAGGAGAATTAGAATCAGTACCTACTCCAAAGGCGACTCCACTACAGAAAAACCAAATTAAGAAATCAAACAAGGGGAAACAACCCATGAATCAAGAAAAAGAAAAAGAAAAATCGCAAGCTGAAACTCCTCAAATGAAATCTAATGACCCTAATATTTTGGAGAAAATTGTTATTGTTCTTGATCAACATGAAAATTCAAATAAAAATCAAGAAGAGCCTGAGAAACTTACAAAACAGAATCAAATCTTTAGTTTGTCTAAAGAATTAGAAAAAGTAAAAATTCAAGTGCCACTTCTTGAGTTGGTCAAAACACCTGGTTATAAGAAGGAAATTGCAGAGTTTATTAATTTATATCAGTCTGATGAAGTGGGTGATATAGTGAATCTGCAAGAAGAGAAACCAGTGGTTACTTTTGGACCTCATGTTGAAGAGGTAGATTCTTCTGTTCCACCTTTTTATATATCATTTTTGTTGCATGATTTCATTTTACATAATTGTATGCTAGATTCTGGTGCATCACATAATCTAATGCCAATGTCTGCGATGAAAGAGTTCAATTTGCAAATTACCAAGACATATAGCTACCTTTATTCCTTTGATTCGAAAAGGGTGAAGTGTGTCGGTCTTATCAAAGATATGGTTGTTTCCTTAGCTCAAATTCCAGCTAAGAGTATTATGATGGATGTGGAAGTAGCAGATATTCCAGCTAGATTTGGTATGTTTTTGTCCAGATCTTGGGGGGGAAAACTTGGAGGGGTTTTGAAATTAGATTTCACATATGCCATAATTCTTGTTTTTAATGGGGAGGAAAGGAGGGTATACAGAGAAACCAGATTCTTGAAGACTACTACCAAAAAAGATGTAGGTAATTCCCCCATTAATGGTCAAGAGAAGCAGGATCTCTCGTGTTTCATGCTACATGAAGATGCATAATTTGCTGAAGATTCACAGAAGCAGCTCCCTTCAACCATTGTACATAAGGAGATGCATTTAAATAATATTTGGAAGTGTTATTTCGATGGTGCATTTTCTAAGGAGGGCACTGGAGCTGGATTCATATTTGTATCACTTGAAGGTAACCTTGTATATTTTTCTTTCAAACTGGAATTCGAATCCACTAATAATGTAGTTGAATATGAAGCATTGATTTTAAGTCTGCAAACAGCTAAACAAATGGGAATTTAGTCTATTTCTGTTTTTGGTGATTCTAAATTGATCATAAGGCAAATTAAAAATTGGCGTCAGACTAAACATCCCAGATTGAGGTCCTATAGAAATGAGGTATGGGATCTAGTTGAAAATTATTTTGAGGCCTTTAACTTACAGTTTATTCCAAGAGAGGAGAATAGAATGGTACATTCAATAGCAGTTGCAGCCAGTACATTCAAACCACTAATCAATCCAAGGTTAAGGTATGAGATTGAGTTGAGACATAGGCCTTCAATTCCTTATAATATAAAACATTGGCAGGTCTTTGAGGATGATGAGCAGATTAATCAGTTCTTGATGATGATTGGAAATTTTTAAGACAGTCAAATTGATTTAGAATTGAATGAAAGTGATCAAGGTGAAATGTCTAAAAATCTGAAGCAAACAATTGGAGGCCAGAAGATAATTCAGTTGAAAGATAATATTTTTCCCAGAGGTTTGGTACCTCTTGAAAGACTATTTGATGCTAACGATGTGGCAGTAAACCATAAAAAGGTATCCCAAGATGGAGAAATGGAGGACTGCAATTTAGGAACTCAACATGAGCCTAAAATAATCAAATTGTTCAAAGCAGTTCCAAAGGAATACAAAGAGAGGTATGTAGATCTTTTCAAGAAGTTTATGGATGTATTTGCATGGTCATATGAAGATCAGAAAACTTATGATAAAAGTATTATTCAACATAAAATCCCATTGAAATATGGGATTAAGCCTCATAGACAGAAGCTCAGACAAATTAACCCATTATTGTTAGCTCCAATTGAAAAAGAGGTAAAGAAAATTTTACAAGCAAATATTATAGTTCCTCTAAGATATTCAGATTGGGTTTCCAATCTTGTATAGGTCAGGAAGAAAAATGGAGAGATAAGACTATGTGTAGATTTTAGAAACTTAAACAGAGCTTAACTGAAGGATAATTATCCTTTTCCAAATATGAACTTTGTCTTACAGAAAGTAACTGGATCATACAGGTTATCCATCGTTGATGGTTTTTCCGGGTATAATCAGGTTGTTGTGGAGAAGGAAGATCAAAAGAAAACTACTTTCACTACACCCTGGGGAACATTCATGTATGCCAGGATGCTATTCGACCTCATGAATGCAGGAGCTACTTTCCAAAGGGAAATGGATATTGTATTTGTAGGGGACAAATTTGTAGTTATTTATCTTGATGATGTTACAATTTTTTCAAGTTCTGATATTGAACACCTAAAACATTTCCATAAAGCCTTTTTAAAATGTAGGAAATATGGATTATCATTGAATTCTAAAAAATCCTTGTTTTCTCTAGAAGAAGGAAAATTGTTGCGCCATATAGTTTCTAAGAAAGGAGTGAAGATTGATCCAGCAAGGGTTGAAGCCATACAGACAATCCCACTGCCTCGAAGTAAGAAGGATATTCAAATATTTCTTGGAAAAATAAAATTTCTGAAAAGACTTGTCCCAAATTATGCTGAGATTGTCAGGAAAATAACAGATATGTTGAAAAAGGAGGCCGAAGTAAAGTGGGAAAAAGATGCAAGGGAATATTTTGGAAGAATTAAAGAAGCTCTCCAATAAGCTCCTATTTTATTCAGTTCAGATTACTTGAAGCCATTTCAAATTTTCTCATTTGCATCTTCTTCTACAATTGTTGTTGTACTACTACAAAAAAATGAAGAAGGAAGTGAGCATCCTGTAGCATTTTTTAGCAAAGTTCTTTGAGATGAAGAACTGAAGTATAATATCTTGGAGAAACAAGTATATGCTCTGGTTAAATCATTGAAGGCTTTCAGAACTTATATACTTCATTCTCAAATTGTAGCATATGTGGCTAATTCTACTGTAAAGGATGTATTAGTGCAGAGTGATGTTGAAGGGAAAAGAGGGAAATGGATTGCTAAAATACAAGAATATAATTTGGATATAAAACCAACAAAGCTAGTTAGAAGTTGAATATAATTTGAATATAATTTGTTAGAAGTTGTCAAAAATTCCAGTTGTTTGCAGAAAAGAAAAGGTTAGCTCCTTACCTCTTCTCCCTGTTTTTGTTGAAGAACCTTTTAAACAATGGGGATTGGATTTCATTGGAGAAATCAATCCACCATCAAGTGGGAAATTTAAATGGATTTTGACTGCAGCAAATTATTTTACAAAATCGGTAGAGGCAGTCCCTTCCAGAAGAGCAAATGATTTGGTTGTAATGAAATTTTTGTAAGAAAATATTTTTAGCAGATTTGGATGTCCAATGAAGATTGTGACAGATAATGCTCAAGTTTTCAACTCAGTCAGGTTTATAAACTTCTGTCAAACTTATAATGTGATATTATCCCACTCCACAGCATATCACCCTCAAGGAAATGGATTAGTAGAATCCTCTAATAAAACGTTGGTGAAAATCTTGAAGAAGACAATAAATGAGAACCAGAAGAATTGGGATTCAAAGCTGGTCTTTGCTTTATGGAAAGTGAGGATGACTACTAGGAGATCCACTTGAAAGTCACCTTATGAATTAGTATATGGTACCCAGGAATTGTTTCCCACTCAGTTAGTAAGGCCAGTAATATCTTTCCTTCAAGATGCTCAAGAGGAACCTAATGCCTTGATTAGAAGAATGAATAAAGTGATGGAATTAAGTGAAAGAAAAAATAAGGTTAGGGACAATTTGGTTACTTAACAGGAGAAAATGAAGTCCATTTTCGACATGAAAGCAAAAGAAATCATGTTTCAAAATGGATATCTGGTACTAAGATGGGATATAAGAAGAGAGGATAAAGGGAAGCATGGAAAATTTGATCCTTTATGGTATGGTCCGTATAAAATCATTGAAGCTAGAACAAATAACACTTTCATGTTGGAAAGTCTTGACGGAGAAGTAGTAGAACTACCTGTGAATGGGCAGTATTTGAAACACTATTTCCAACACTAGAAGCAGTCATTTCATCATTGTACATATCTGGTTTCTTATCATTGTATATTTTTCATCAAGCAATTTTTGACTCCATGCCCGAAGTGAAGGCACTGATCTGCAGGTTCTTAGTGTTTCGTGGCAAAAAACACTATCCCCAGGTGGAGCCAGATGTTTTGGATCATCTGCATATCCTTTTAATTTTATATTAAAAATACAAAAAAAATCTAAAATTGAAAGAAAAGCAAATATGTTAAAGTATTATTTTTTTATACTTTGGCATAAAAAGAAAATGTTTTTAGTTTGATGTATTAAATTTTAACTGTTTTAAACTTTGCACAAGTGGTTTTTGTATCAAAATATTAAAGTTCGGCCAATTCAATCGGTGGAGAGTGTTGATATTCAAAGTTTGAACCAGATGACCCAACCCGCGGGCACTACCAACATGATAGTTAATGAAATGGGTGCCTCCGCAGTTGACTGGGTTGACTGCGGAGGCAATAGAGATCAACGATGGATATCGACTACGGGGGCACCAGCCGGAGTTCTCAGTCGTACCCCGAGACCCCCCGCAATGACATCATATGCCCAAATGAATAAACGACTCAAAAAGTACAACTCTGGCCTTTTTCCATTACTTCACTGGCTTTTAACTTTAAAATCCTTACCTTTTATGTATTTTTCCTTTACTTCAAAGTCCCTTTTTCCTTTGTGTTAACGTCTCCTACAACCCCGATGTGACTGCTCGTCACCGATGCGATCACATCGCAACATCGCCCATCGCATTATCGAAATTTCCGCAGCGCTTAACTCCGTCGTCCATCTTCCGCCGATGCAATAATCGCACCATCGCGCATCGCATCACATTCACCCCTCGCTTCATCGCTCATCGCATATCACGATTTTCTCTGCCCGAAACATTCTTGCTCCTCTTCCGCTTGTGATTGCGATTCCCGTGGCCTACCATTTCTCTTTTCGCTCTTTTCAAAGGAAAAAGGGTTTTTCTTCGTGAATGAGGCATATTTGTTTGGTTTTTTAAAATGGTTTTCTTCAGCAAAAGGAAAAGGTTCTCTTGAAGGCCGTGAGCAAGAGTAAAGACAGAAATCACTTCGGCACCATCCCATGAACAACATTAAACGATAAATGTGGTGGAAAATTGGTTCCGGATTTGTTTTCTTTCCATTGGCTGGATTAAATGTAACAGATAATACTTCTAGATGGTCGAGTGTACAGTTTCCTCTCTTTCAAAGGGAGAAGACTATACTCATATCCCTTTTGAATGGGCAGACAACAAAGGAAGCCTTTCAAAATCCTGAATTTCTGACAGTAACATCAAAATTAATATATGGAGGTTGTTTCATCGTACTCAAAGAAGGTGACGAAGGTGTGAACAATTGCGGTGCATCAAATGTGTCTTTCATAAGGATGAAGAGACATAGCTGGAATGGAAATCGTTGCATCAAAGTTTTGCGGAAGCACAAAAGGAGGGAAGTTTATGACAACGAGTGGCCCCGAAAAATGGTTTTTCCCAAACTTCTCGTCAAAAATCAATGGTTGATGTTCATTACGGCACCACCCTTATCATTTTCATAAACCGCCAGAGGTGGTCCCGTAGGTGGTTTTGGGTTTTTTGAAACCATTAATTTTATATCATAAATTGAATACAAAGTATGGGACCCAAATATATATATTATCCACCTCAGCGATAGTACCATGTGAAAAATGTAAAACTTTGAAGACTTTTGTTTAAATTCTCTTATTAACTAAAAGAGAAAGGCAACCATGAGTTTATTTAACCATATTTGTAAAGGGTTGGGGTTTAGTAAAATCTAGTTTATTTCGAACAGAGAAATAATTTTGTAACTGTAAGAATATTAGAAACTCAGTTATTGAACTGATTTTGTTTTAACAATTAATTAGTTAGGTTGAGAAGGGATAATAAAAGGGGAGAAAAAATCTCATTATAGGTTCTGAGTTTTGGACCTTCAAAGCCTAATTTTTGTACTCAGAGAAGGACAAATTAATGAATGAGTATGCAAGTTTCTATCATTTTGTTAATGTTGAAATGTATTCTCAGTTTACATTATGTTTTTCCATCTATGAATGAAACATAGTTATGAGCAGCCAACCTCTTTATACTTTTGTATTTCAGAGTTAAAAAACCTTAATTTGCGCTCCTCTGTTTTAACTATTTCTTCATATACTTCTTTTGGATTTTGAAATGGTATTTTTTGTATAAAATAGCATATCAGTTTGAAGTTCCCCCTTTTGTTTCTTCTAATTCTTTCGTTCAACATTGGCTAAATATAGCATTGCAAAATGTTCATATATTTGATATTTAAGGGTTTGATCTTTAATATTTGAGGGTTGATAAGACAGAGACAAATATATACATTCGTGACATAATCAGATAGATGTCTTAAGCACTGATTCCTTATCAAAACTAAGGGATTGTCTCTTAAGTTACAACATATTGCATGTGAAAAGGGTGCTTGATGTTTTGAAGAAAGATAAATTATTTCTTAAGATGTTAAAGATGTTAAATTATTCGAAAAGACTTCTCTGGTTTATTTGGGACACATTGTAGGAGGAGGCGATTTGATAATTGATCCTTCTAAAGTGGAAGCCATTGTGAATTGGCCCACTCCCAAAATAGTAACCGGGGTAATAATTTTCTTAGGCGCAACTCAGTATTGGAGAAATTTTATTGCTAACTTTTCTGCCATAGCAGCTCCTATGCATGCAGTGAAAAGTGTGAAGAAAGGTTCCCAATGGGGAGGACAAAAACAACAATATTTT
The DNA here is from genome assembly GCA_034641835.2 of Pinus albicaulis. Lineage (NCBI taxonomy): Eukaryota > Viridiplantae > Streptophyta > Pinopsida > Pinales > Pinaceae > Pinus > Pinus albicaulis. Next base: position 1,547,763,989 of record CM076582.1, read on the forward strand.
GAAGCTTTAAAGGATAAGATCAGTTTAGCTCCGGTCCTTGCATTACCAAATTTGAGACAACCATTCGAGATACAAACCAATGCTAGTGATTATGCCATGGGCACAATACTTTTGCAGCATGGTAAGCCTATCACTTTTCATTCTAAAACATTCAATGGTGTTTTAACTAATTATCCTACATATGACAAAGAGTTGTATGCATTGGTACAAAGAATCAAGAAGTAGAAACACTACTTTATGGGTAAAGAGACAATTATATATGTCGATCACCAACCATTACAGTACTTGCAGTTGCAAACAAAATTGCAGCAATCACGACATTTCAGGTGGATGGGATTTCTTCAACAGTTTCACTTGGTTATAAGGTACAAGAAAGGTATTTTCAATAAAGTTGTTGATATGCTTTCAAGACCAATTATAAGTGCTTCTACTTTACTTAAAAATGATTCTATTGTACATGAGAGTTACATAGAACAATATGCACATGATGCTGATTTTGAAGATGTGTATGCTAGTTTGAGTGAAGGGAATCAAGTTGAGTAAAATGATTATCACATGCATAACAATTTGTTGTTTTATTTGGGTAAGCTGTGTATACCACAAGGAGAGAGGCTTAGTATCATGAGAGAGGCTCATTCATCTCTTATTGCTGGACACTTTGGGGTTAGCAAAATAGTGGCGCATCTACAGAGGTATTGCTATTGGCCTCGCATGATAGATAGTGTGTCACATTTTATAAGAGGTTGTTCTATGTGTGCAACAAGCAAGCCTAGCAATAGGAAGCTTGGGTTGTACATGCCACGATCGGTACCATCAAGGCCATGGGAGAGTGTCTCCATGGACTTTGTTGGAGGTCTACCTATATCAAGAAAACAACATGATTATCTTTATGTAGTTGTGGATAGATTCAGTAAAATGTGTATACTTTTGCCATGTAAGAAAACCATTATTGCTGAGCAAATTGCTGAACTTTATTTTCAAGATGTATGGGTTCATTGTGGATCACCAACTTCTATTGTTAGTGACAGGGATTCCAGGTTTGTTGGGAATTTTTCGTCCAATCTTTGGAAGATGATGGACACAAAGTTGAAAAAGAGTACTTCTTTTCATCCACAAACTGATGGCCAAACAGAGGTGGTGAACAAAACCGTTGTGCATCTATTGAAAGGATATTGCAGCAAACATCCCAATTTGTGGGATGAACAACTGCATTACATTCAACAAGCTTACAACTGAGCCAAGCACTCTTCTACAAATACTTCGCCTTTTGAAGCCTGCTTTGGGTATTTTCCAAAATCGCCATTAGACTTCATATTTAAGAAGGATGTTGAAATTGATGGGAATAGTGATATTGACAAGGCTCAAAATTTCATGGAGCAAATTCAAATTATTCATCAACAATTTCAAGAACAACTTGAGAAGAGTCAAAGCACAAACAAGGAGACACATGAAAAACATAGAGTTGATCACAAGTTTCAATAAGGAGATGAGGTATGGTTTCACATAAGCAAAGAAAGGATGCAAGGAAAAGGTGAAAATCTCAAGCCCATTCACTATGGTCCATTTAATATCATCAAGAAAGTTGGTAATAATGAATTTCAACTTGACTTTCCTTCATATATGCAAAATTATTCAGTTGTCAATGTTGAAAATTTACGTTTTTATGAGCCTCCTTTGATTGATGATCAAGGGAGTTATGTTCAGCTGCCATATATAGAAGATTTCTCGCCAGAATTTTTGGATGAGCTCAAGGAGGATGCCATCCTTGACAGGAGGACAAGAACATCTAAGAGGGGAAGTGTCGACTACCTTTTAGTTGGGCTCAAAGGCAGTAAACCAAGTAAGGCAAGGTGGATGGAATTTGAAAAGGTAAGGGATCTGTATCCTCATCTTCTTAACAGGTAATTAAAGTCTTTTGGGTTCCAAAAGCTTCCCAATGGGGAGGTGTGATAAGGAGATCATGTATTTTTCTAAAAATTGAAAGTGCTTGAAACTGTACTGAACCTACGTGACCGGGTAGATCTCGTCATTGCGATTCTGGCGCCGTAAACGGTTTGAAAAACCGATTTCGTATGAGCAAGATATCACGTTCTGATTTTTTTCCTAAACAACTAAAATTTTGTGATAGGAGTGACTGGGATGCCTAGTCAGCATGCAGGTATAGTCAACAAAGGTGGCATATTCTCGAAATATTTTGTTTTCCTAAATCAATCAGGATTTTCCAAGTGGTAGTTTCTGGTTCGTTGATGGTTTGTTCAAATTTTAGTGAGGGTCATTCGATGGGTGACACGTAGCCAGCCCAGAGGCTGCCACGTGTCCCCTGGACCGTTGTGAAAAATTTTGGTGGAGTCTAGAGGGTTCGACCCCGTGACCTCCGGCGCACCAGCATAGACCTCAACCAACTCTTCTATACGATGATCCTTACCCCTATAGGTTGCCATTTATATTTAAACGTTAATAATGTTGCATATGCGGGGGGGGGACCGCCGACAATCCCGACCCACCAGCGGCCCCATTGAAAATGGTCAAATGTTAAATTTTATTAAACCACAACATATATTACAGCTTGACGGTTCCTTAACCGTGACACTCCGGCAGCAGTCAACAACTGTGTCACATGCGAAACATTTAAATGCATCATTTAAACTGACGGTTCCAAACCACAATTTCTGGCGGTAAGTGTTATCACATGCACAGTTAAAATGGTATTTATGCAGCGGCTTTAGAACTATGTCATATATAGTTCCACTCTAATTTTGTAGAGTTTTAAATGTTATACCACGTGGTTTATGGGGGGGTTGGCTTGTGACCACCCCACCCCTAACCACCAGATGTAAATGTCAACAGTCTATTACTAGCGGAATTTTAGTGTGCAGTTAAATTAGGTCGAATTAGCTAAATTAGTTGCAGTTAATTGCAGTTCTCCACAATTAGTGGAGGTTTTGTACATGAGATTGGGAAAATGGCTAGGGAGGTCAATTTTTGACCAATTTGGGTGAAACAAGAGACTACCTAGGCTGATTTGAGCATTCTGGAGCCATTGGTGCAGAGAAAAAAACTATTAGAGGCTTGTAAACACATGTATTTGAAATTTTGAGAATAATGAAAAAGAGGGACATGTCATTGGGAGCTGGACCAATAGATGTAGCCCAGGATGGGAGAAATTATTCATCATGCCTGCTGTGTAAAATTTATGTGTGATGTTATTTCTCTGTTATACACTATTTTATAATGTTATTTAGTCTTATTTTCATGCTTAAAACTCAAAAATTCATCTATGTTTCATGGTTAAAATACTCATTCCTTAAGCAAAAAAATGGAGTCAAATTGTATATGTTTTTACTAGTGAAAGGAAACCTAGCACAACAAACTAATACAATCCATTTCAGATCAATGAATGTAATATCCCTTTTTCAGGATTGCTCATAAATCATGCATGAAAAATATATTTCCAGCAACATATACAATAAAAGAGTGAAATCATCACTTGAATCCCATGGATACATCTATGAAGCATGTAAATACAAGAATATATCAAAAATAAATGGGACTAGGTGGGTTAAACAGACCTCCCACACTAGTGTAGCTGAAAAAGGTGAAAAACCCCAAGACTGAAAAATTTCGGAGCAGCTGCTCAAGGGATTGCACAGTATAAGAGAGGTTTTACACATAAAATGGTAGGATAATCATATATATACTCATATATTGATAAATAATGTGGAAGTACAAAGATCTAATCTCCTATACAAAACACAAGATAACCCGGCAAGGGTTTCTTGTCAAACACTCTATATATAAAATGTGATATTCAAAAAATGAATGAATAATAACTGCAACACTGAAGTACATGAGTGAAAAAGGTTGAAATATGTCTAATATAATGTATAACCCTCAAGGGCTTCCTCCCATGAAAGGTTTAACCTCTCAATCACAAGGAAACTTAGTAATGGAGCCACCAAACCATGCAATGAGCATTGCCTCCAAAATAACGCACTCCCTAGCAGAAACAGTGATAGGAGGGTATGATAAATGTGTGGTCTGATACCACAGATCTAAAATATGTCCTGGAGCTCTCCAAACAGATATCTCAAGTGAAGGAAACCTTCCTCCAATGAGAAACTAGCTCAGAAGCCGGGATTCCAATCCCTTCCACTGCTGCACCCAACAACACTGCACAATCTCCGGAAAAGCTGTGCTGATGTAGATGTAATGATGAATAAAAACTCTCCTAATGAGCTACTCAAATGAAAGAGGTGGGATTCCCGCCCGAGAACACCTAGTGCTAAACAGCACTGCAACTTTGCTAAGCAGCAAAGCAACATCAATTCTTGGTAGACAAGAATAATAATCTACAACATGATGAATAATGTTTCCATCCTCTTCCTTATATAAGATGTGATTTTTCTTGCCCTTGGCCCCACTCACTTAGGTTGCTTCTAACCCAAGTTACATTTCCCTCCAAAATTACGTTATCCAACCTAGGATTCCTCCTCCACTAAAACTGCGTTGTTGACTTGGTCAAAGCAGCTTCATTTTATTTTTTCTCACACATGGAGGTGTTTTATTAATATTGAAAGAGTGTCCCCTTTCACAATTTGATTATTGTATTCCTCCTTAGGAGACTTATGGGCTTTTCTACCCATTTATTTACCAACTGTAGCTGTTGATAACTCTAATGTTCCTTTTAGCTTGGAAGCTAAAATTTTGGAACATTACAGTCCTCCCCTCCAAAATATTTTCATGTACTCAAGAAAATGCATAAGGAGAGAAAAATATCTCCCCTCCTCCTCATGTGGCCTCCATCAATAGCCTCCATCACTGCATCAAGAGAATCTGCAAATAAACTATCATCCAATGCTTCCTCCCAAGTGTGCAAAACCAAAGTGTCTGCATCAATCAAAGGTGGAAAGTGTGAATGGACACATGTTGTATGCCTCATGGCCTCCACAAATTAGGAGTGATGATCATCATGGTGAATGAGTGCCTCCCTCATCCATGCAATCACCCAAATTAAGTGAGTCACCCTCCAACATGGTAACTCATGAAAAGTCTCTTCCACCTGAATGAATGAATGAATGTACATGATAGGCAAGAAGGCCTATCCCACACTGTCCTCTTCTCCAATTATGATAAGTGTAGAAGGTATGTTGATCTTGGGCTGCAACATGATTTCCCTCCAATGGCAAGAAGAATATGGAGTCTCCAAAGACTCTTCCTCCAAAATCATGAGTCATGCCAACCCAAACCATTCCATTCAAGATGAATGGCACATCATCACCATATGGCATCCAAATCAGAAAATGGCTAAAGGTTATGGGCAAGTTTGGATGATACATATGGTCTCTCTGGTGGATACAACGCAGTTCTCCCAACTACTGCTTGAGAAGGTCATATGGCAAGTGTTCCTACAATAAGTTACAAGTTGTATATGTTTGTTCTCCCAACATGGGGAAGTAAGAATTAGTGTATATCAGTTGTACATATATAAAATAACAATACACTTGCCCAAAGTCATGTATAGATGGGCTACTATCATCATAAACATTGGCCCTAAAGTGACCATGAAACCCAAAAATACTCTTGCTCTCCTGAGGAGCAATGCACTATTCAAACATGGTGGGAAAGTACAAATACTCAATGGAGTAATCAACAAGTACAAAGATGCATTTCCTACCATATATAGTGAGTAGGTTAAAATTGAGGTCCATGTATAAGCTCCCCCATGAGGATCCTCTCACAAAAATCTGCAAGAAGAAGGGATACACATACTCTTTGGAACACTCCATAAAAAAGAACATACTCCCATGTGTCAGCACTATAGGCCTTAAGAATAAGGCTCCATGACATATCCATTTGACTTCCATATGCCAAAGCCATCCACCATCATGCTTCTATGTGAGAATATCATCTTCCAGCATGGAAATCTCTCATGATCCTCCAATACTAAAGGGTTGTTTCAGGAAATAATTCCCTAGAGGTCGTTGGGTCAGAAACGTCCACAGATCGGAGCATACTATTCAAGAAGGACTCACACAACCAAAATTGTACGCTAAAAACTAGATATTATTGGTTGTAGAACTCACCCGTAGATCCTACGTTTGATGTAGATCTTGCGGGGTCCAAACCCCCAGCAACTCTTCTTCCTCTTCAACCTGAAAATCAAGAAGAAATGTGCACGGAAATCTAGTTGTACAGCATATAGCTTTCCTGAATGTCAGTATAATCCATGTGAAACATCATATAAACAATATTAAATGTTTAATTAACAGTATTTTCACATATATAGGCAGATATTAACATGTGAATTCAGAAACAAGATGGTTCTTCTTCATTACGAATAGCATGTACAATAATAGAAAGGTGGAGAGATCACCTGAATCCTTCCACGATCTTCCAATAGACCGTCGTCTGGATCCGTCCTGCCCTTGCCTCGCTAGGATTCTTCCAAGACTTGTGCACATGAGATGACATATAAGCTGATGAACATCTCTAGGAAACAAGGGTTTCCTATAAATACCTGGGAAGTGCAGGAGGCACGGGAAATCAGACTTGAATTGGGCTCCAACAAAGTATAATGTCTATAATTTTTCTCCCCCTCTTAGGCCATGCATATGAGGGGATTTTATACTCCCTCAAAGTAGTTTCAATCAGTTGGAAACAGTTGGCCATGGGCTGGGGTGGTTGAATTATAGGAATAACCATCAACCCAACCTCGAAAATAGGGTTCTTATATATTTTTTAATGATTTTAATGGCATACGCGGAAAAGTATCTCTAGACTCGCGTATACACGCGGAAAATTCTGGGCATATCCGCGTATGGGATTTTAAACACTGTTTTTTATGAACTTTATTCAAGTCTATGGGAATGGGTGCCCAAGACCAAAAAGACAATCATGAATCACATGAGGGTGAAAAATGATGCTATAACAGATGCCCCCTAATATATGAGGTCAGAAGGGGTACATGATGGCCGAAATGTATTATGTGCATAGAAAGAACTTCGTGAGGACAAGAGAGGACTTCACTAGATTTCAGCCTGCCAAAAACCAATGAAAGAAAATAGAGAGTTAGCTCATGTCTGAGGTGGGCATACCCATGCTCAGTCAAAAATATATCCATATAGAAAGTACATAATAGATCCAGAATGTATACAAGGATAGCTGAACTAAAAGTACACAATGAATCATCTGAGCACGGCCTGGAAGTACAAGTCGGAATCAATGTCCAAGTATCACATATAGAAAACTGATCAATGATGCTGAAAATAGATGTCTGATCACAAAAGTAACGGAATCTCTAGGTACCAAATCATAAGGGGTGGAACACATCGTACAATCACACAACTCGGGAGCCAACATATAGGATGTTGTTGTACTGACACTGCAACATATAAGGGTGGACGACATCACTGGCATAAACTAAATGGACTGTCAAAGGTGAACCGAAACATGTTGATGCAACCCGAGGTCTTCACCGATCACTATGGCACAATTCTACACAATGAGAATAAATGAGCTGAAGTCGACCATGTGAGAAATCGTTTGATTACCGGTCAATAATGTATAACGTTAACAAACTCAAGACGACCCACCGATAATGATAATGAGTTTCAAGGTGCCCCAGTACAATCTAACAAGTGCGAATGAATGAGTTGAAGTCGAACACTTGGAGGAATCTACCAATCAGGAGGCAATAATGAATCCCCATTGTCGATAGTGACGAGTCTGCCACTGATGACTGCAAACCCTAAGGTACTGACAAAAGACTCTAGATGTTATTCCCAGAGCAATGAGTCAGATTCGATGGGAAAAGATCTGCTGGAACGAAGGCATTAAGGCATCCCACATCAGTCCAGCACGAGTGTAACCCGCAGGCCAAGATTTGGAAGGAATCGGACGAAGCAGAGTGACGGAACCAAACCGAAGTACATTTTTGACATGCACAAGATGAAGCTAGTGCACGGAAGAAACCCCCTGAACATACCAATAATAAAATCTGACATAGAGGTGAGATATCCATCGATAGGGTCAAATGGAAATCAAGGTACTGCACGAATCCCAAGTGTGATAATTTATGTTGACGTCGAACACAAGGAAAACCACTCAATCAAAGACCCATAATGATGATCAAATGTTGAGCACAAGGTCACCTATCAATGATGGAAATAGGGCCAGGGTGCGGCTCTAGTTTTACTCTCAGAGCAATATGTCGTAGTCGATAAGAGACAAAACCGCTAGCAAGAAGTCAATGGCGACCTTCTCAAACCAGCACGAGCAAAGACCAAACATCTGATGTGATAGAACAAGATACTGACAATACCGGGAAGGTTGACTGAATAATAAGTCAAGAGACACCGCAGAATGTCCGACTCTAGTTGAACTTCCCTTGAACAAAAGCACGACTCATGATGACCATGGCAGTAAATAATGACACTGTATAAGTCTGTTATGCAAGAGGCAAAAACAAACTCTCCATATGATTGCAAGAGATAACCAACCGGAGGAGGACTGACCAATGAAACAAGGTAACAATTGAACCTAGGTCAAAACTAAAACCATCCCAAATGAAGGAAATATATAATGGTATGTGCTTTGTTCAAGGGCGACAAACAAATACTGTATTGCCATCAAATTATGAAGTAACATCCTATTCCCGCTCTTTTTGTCATATTTAATTTTTTTGTCTTTTTCATATAATAAGTCTGAAAAAGAATAAAAGAATGCTATAGTACAATGGATAGAACGAGTATCAGGAAACAGATGCACTAGTTCCTGGAATAGGAACCATCCTATGCCTAATGCAAGGTGGTGGAAACTGGTCAACGATACTCAAAGAAATGTTCCATCCATGGGTAATAAAGGTGTCAAGTCGCGATAGCTAAGTGCATGCAATGGTTAACTTGTACAGAAATTCAAGGTCAAAATATGGCTTAAACATCGAGTCCAAATGAAGCCGGCTGAAGGCCATGATAAATAAGCAGCCAATATGCAATGTAGTAATACAACTCAACAACACCAGGGAGCCTCTACGGTAATAGCCAGAAAAAATGATAGTGAATAAGAAGAATGAAGCTTCAACACATAAGTCATGGCGGGACTAAAGAGGACTCCCGAGCCTACATAAAGTGCAGCATGGGCAGCAAGTGCTAGCGAGGAACTAACTAGGAATCCCATGTAAAGGAAGGCTCTATCACCAAGTCATGATTAAATAATCGGCGAGTGAAATGGGTGAAATACTCATGACCTGATGGGATTGACCCTATGGCAAGTGATCAAAATGGAGGCTAGTATGCAAAGTGCAACGGAAAATGAATTTTCTAACCCATATGCCAGTGAAGATCATATACCTGCCATGACAGGTCAGCAGTCATGGAAAAAAAAACCGGAAAAATCTCAACTTTATCAAAATGTACCTAAAAATATACCAATCTTGACACTTACAAGCATTCGAGTTATGCAGCTTAAGATAGATTGAAAAAATAGGCATAACAAATTTTTGCAAAAATTTTCAATTTCTAGGCATAAATACACATGTTACCTCATATTTGGTTCATTATTACTTGCTGATTTGGAGAAAAAGGCTCTGGAGAAAAAACCCTCTTTTGTCAAAACAGGAGCAATCAGCGGTCAAACATCATCGGATCAGTCAGGTAAGCTCTTAATCCATCATTATTGTCAATTTTGTCCATTAATAGAGTTAAAATTTGGAAATTTCACTGTAAAAAACATTTGTTTTGATTTAGGGCTCTGCGAATACGTGGGTTCGTGTGGACGAACCTGCATATGATACGCGACTGTCTGCAAGGGAAGTCGCGTATGCACAGTCCGTGATGTAAAAAATGAATCTAATGAACAAATAAATGAATTTTTTCAGGATGACCATCACTTGGAGGGAACGTGAGCATAGTGCAATTGATAATGAAGTGATGCAAGATCAACAATCACTCGACATCCTCCGAAATTGCGGATTGCTAAAATTCTTCAAAATGCCAAACTTGAAAAGTAACATCCAGTTGCTTGAAATGCTGGTAAATTACTGGGAATCGGAGGAAGATTTCTTCGTGACAGACCAAATGCCTATACACGTAGAGGTGGAAGACATCTACTTCATTACTGGACTCTCACGGAGGGGAGACCCAGTAGATTTGCACGAAAAGCCTTTGGGAGGGCTTACGATGGATGACTATCTCCATGTCTACTGTGTAGAGGGGTCCAAAAAATTAGGGACTCAAATTGCCATAAAATATTTGAGAGATCTGCACATGAAGATTCTCATGTTTACCATCAACAAAGTAGTAGGATCTGCTTCCTTGCATCAGGCATCCAGGACCCAGATGAGCATAGCTGTGGAATGCCTAGTTCACCTGTATGATTGGTGTATAGCTCTGTTAATCAACATGAAGAAACAACTGACCTCCATCTGGAAAGCTAAAACAAAGCATTTCGGATATGGAACCATTTTGATGACATTCTTCTTTGAGAAGATTCCTGGGCTTCGACCCAAAGTGATCTCCTCCATCAATAGCCCAAGAGACCCAAGAATTGCCCAATGGGCTGATCTGATGAAGAGACTGGGGGGAAGTGAAGTTCCCCGAACCACCTAGGACGACAAGTTCTTCCAATGTTGGGAGGAACAAGTCATCGTAGTGGAGGACTACCCCTATGCCAGGATGGATTTTCGCGGGGATCCAGACCTTGTCTTTCCACTTGGCGCGGCATGGGGCGCAATCGGTAAGATTGCAATTTTTAAATTATATGACTTTTTGATGATTTTTTCAATATATGTGAAAAAATGTGAAAACAAAACATGTTTTTTGATTGGATTCAAAATGACTTACAATATTATGATGACCATGATAAAGATATTGGACCAATCCGTCCTAAGGGCTACCCACGACACAAGCACCGCAGAGGTGAGGCAGATATTGAAGACCCAGGCAGGACCCTCCATGCTATTCAGAGGAACTTGGAGGGTTTGACTCGCCAAGTGCCTATGGCTGCAGTGGAAGATTTACCTGAGGCTATCCTGAGACGGGTAGTGGGAGTACCACGTGACTGGGTGCGAGTATTCCGCCGTGTCGCTAGTGCAATTGTGTTCTATAAGAACACAAATATTAGGCAGGGGTAACAGGAGTAGATAGACATGATTACTGGATGACTATATATTTTTGATACTGAACATGATCGGGCATAAGCCCTGATTTTGTATGACATATGGATCCAAAATTTTCTATAGTTTTTGAACACTCTGATGATATATATATATAGTGGTTTATGATGTGGTGTGACAAATGCATAAAAAATGCATGATGTTTTTGATGATTAAATTTAATGTATTGAATGATTAATATGCCAATCAATTGCTTGATTAGCTAATGAGTCTGCCATCCAATTGTCTGTACGAGGCATATGAATGAATGTTAAAAACTGAAATGATCGTTGTAACAAACGTACCCTCAAAAACAACCGGAGTAAGAATGGATCTCGAAGCCGATAAGTATTGTTTAACTGTGACACCACCAACTGGGAGTCCAAGAAAACTACCAATGAATCAACACCCAAAGATATGGCCTCTGAGAGTAGATAAATAACTGCAGTGTACTCTGCTACATTATTGGAAGTAGGACCAATGCAGACTCCTCTTGATACTAACAGCTGACCGGATGGATGATGAAGCACCCAAGCCGCTGAAGCCAAGTTCCGGGTGTGTCTACTAGCACCATCGACGAAACCATAATGACTCATGACATTTGACACAACCTGCCAAAGCAGACCAAAAACATCACCATCACATCAAAGACCAAAAAACCAGATATGTACAAAACAAAACTAACTATATACAAAAGCAAAATGTCAGGCCAAAGCCTAGGCATAATACCTTTTCAAATAGAGCCCATTTCTGGACTCCGCCAACTCATTTCCTTCAAAATCAACCAAGGCATACGCTCCTTTTTTAAGGAATTTTTTAACAATGAAGGGGTCATACCACATAGATTTAAACTTTCCTGCACCCAGGGCATCCTTCTCTTGGGCATAGACCAAAACGAGGTCACCTTCCAAGAAAACCCTAGGTTTGACCGCCTTATCGTACTGAACTTTGACTCATTTCTTATGCACCTCATTCATCGTAGCGGCATCCCGACGCTGCTCATCAAGATGTTCCAGATGAAGGAGACGTTCTTAGAGACTAGAAGTGTCAGGAAGAAGCTCAACAGCTAACTTTAGAGAAGGAATCTCACATTCAATGGGGAATATGGATTCCAACTCGTAAGCTAGTTGAAACGGAGTAAAGCCAGTTGCAGTTTTTACTGACATCCGGTATGCCCAAAGTGCAGGATACAACATGATATGCCAGTTGGATCGAGCTTTATCAATCGTCCTCTGAATAATGGTATTCGAGGATTTGTTCACGGCTTCCACTTTCCCATTGTTCTAAGGATAATAAGGAGACAAATGCTCCTGCCGGAAACCTAATTTTAGAGCCAACTCGGCCATCATGTTGTTCTGAAAATGACTGCCATGATCAGTGACAATCTCTCTAGGAATACCAAAATGAGCAATAACCTGGTTGAAAATAAAAAGATTTTTTGTCTCACCATTATTCCCAAAAGTAGGCATAGCCTCGACCCACTTCGTAAAGTAGTCTACTGCTACAATAATGTACTTGTGACTTTTAGCCGAAGGCGGGTTACAAGTAGTATAATCAATACCACACTTTTTAAAGGGACCGACAGTAATGACTGGAAAAAGCGGAGCTGGATGAGCACGCATTTTTCAAGTATAGACTTTACATGGATGACACTTTTTGACCGACTCCACACAATCTTTGAAAATCAAAGGCCAAAAGTATCCAGCACGCAAGATTTTTTGGGCTGTAGCAAGCCCAGATAAATTACCACCACAAGCTCCACTGTGGCAATAATTTAGCATAGCCTCAGCTTCTTCGAGAGTTAAGCAACGTCTCAGGATTGAATCAACCCCTCGACGGTATAAAGCATCACCAATAATTAATTAATTTTTAGCCAAGTGACGCAATTTACAGCGCTCATCTTTTGAAAAAGTAGAGGGAAACTTTGCAGTCTGAAGATACACAATGATATCCCCATACCAAGGATCCTGTGCAGAGATGAGAAACAAATGTTCACCCGGGAAGGATTCATCATAAATGATCTCTTCTCCACAGGGAAACTCGGAGATTAATTCCGCGAAAACCAATGATTTCTTGGACTTGGTAGACATAAACTCAAGTTCAAATTCCTGCAAAATCACAATCCATTTATTGTATTTTCCCCCAATCACTCGCCTACTGAGAAAAAACTGAAATGGATTGACTACTTCCAAAACATAAGTTTTTCGTAGAAGAATATAATGTCTGAGTCGTTGTACAGCATGAACAGCTGCTAAAGCCAGCTTCTCTATCAGAGTATACCGGAGTTCAGGTCCTACCAAGCCTCGACTAAGGTAGTATATAACATGCTCTGCAAGAGCATCGTCCTCCTGAACCAGAACCATACCAATGGTAGATTCTGCTACTGCAAGATATAAAAGGAAATCCCTGCTATAATCAGGTGGACTCAATATAGGAGCAGAGGTCGATGTTTTTTTCAAAGCATCAAATGAGCACTGAGTGAAGTCATGCCAAAAAAATGGGACTCCCTTTTTCAACAATCTCATAAATCCTTTAGTAACTTCAGCATAATTTATAAATCTCCGAATAAAATTAGCTTTTCCTTGTAGACTTTGAAGTTGACGAATAGAAGATGGGGGAGGCAATAGAAGTATTGCCTCTACCTTGAAGGGATCTACTCGAATCCCTTCCGAAGACACTATGAATCCCAATAACCGACCGGATGTGACCGCGAAAACACACTTGTTTGGATTCAACCTAATCTTGTAGAAACGACATCATTCAAATACTTGATGGAGGTGAGCAGGATGATCCATTCTCTTTCGAGAACGAGCAGCTAAATCATCCAAATACGCCTCGATAATATGTTTAATGTCGTGGAAGGAATATGACATGGCCCGCTGAAAAGTAGCCCCAGCCTTTTTAAGACCAAAAGGCATCTTCTTGTAAGCAAAAGTACCCCAGGGAAAAATAAAGGCAGTCTTATGCTGATCTTCAGGACAGATAGTAATCTGATTATATCCGGAGAAACCGTCCATGAAGGAGAAAATCTCATTACCAGGACACTCATCGATAATCTGATCTATAAATGGTGTGGGGTAATTATCTTTCGGACATGCTTTATTAAGGTCTCTGAAGTCAATGCAAACTCGAATTGTTCCTTGTTTCTTATCCACGGGAACAGGGTTCGAAACCCACTCAGTCAAAGGAACAGGGAAAATAAATCCCGCCTTAAGCAGCTTCTCTACCTCGGATTTAATAGCTGCAGCCTTCCTAGGATTGACCAGACGAACCTTTTGCCTCACAGGCTTAGCATTTTCGTAAGTCTTGATCTCATGCTAGACAATAGATGGATCTATACCAGGAAATTCCTCATAAGACCAAGCGAACACATCCCTAAACTTTTTAAAGAGATCGGTGTAAATTTGAATCTCTTCAGGGGAACATTCAGCTTCGATGAAGACATTCTCCATAACATTGGGATCCCTGGAAATGTTCACCGGGATAGTTGGAGAAGTCACAGCCATGTTCCCTTCAGCATATACCTGTGCTGGTGCTAAAGGGTTCAGGACTGGGTGAACAGGACCAGAAGACAAAGGACTTGGAAAACTCGATTCAACTTCTCTCAAATCAAGTAAAAAGTAAGACCGATGATGCAAATCATCCCACGGTCGATCTACACCAGTCATAGCTTCCAGGATGGCCTCTTCAGATGGAAGAGTGGTATCAAGGTAATCTTGGGTGGAAGAAGAACTAAGTGTCCAAGCCGGAGCCACATCGCCATCCAACTCCTCTAGAGAAAGAGAAGCTGGAATGGACTCTGCATAGTCAACAATAGATTGATAAGAAATCTCAGCTGCAGACATTGGAAATGTCATTCCACCCACTTGACCTTTCGCTAATGTGGAGGTAGGGGAAGGTAAGGTCCAAGGGTCCGAAAAATAATGAGTTCTGAAGAACTCTCTTCGAATAGGAGCCCTGGAGGATGAAATTGCATTTATATTAACAGTAGGAGGTGGAATATCGAAAGTACCCATCAAAGAAGAATACATCCCAACCCCTAAATTCTCAACAGGTGGCTTGGCAACATCCACCTTTGGAATATTTGAGTCAGTAGATGCATTCAGGTCTACAGGAGAACAGTCCAGTTGATCCACTGTAACAATCCTCCCTTCGTGAGGGAAACAAATAATCCGAAATAAAGAGGATGCAATAGCATCCATCTCATAAATCCAGTTTCGCCCCAATAGAAGGTTGTAGTCCAAGCTTGCATCAACTATCTCAACCTCTATATTTACAGTTTTTCCCCCAACACAGATGGGCAAAACTAGGATAATGCCATGCGTTCTGTGAGAATGACCATCAAACGCAGTCAGAAGAGTAGCAGATGGAACAGCTGCGGGAGATCTAATTCCCTTCCAACATGCGAGAGACATCACACATGTGGAAGCACCCTCACCCACGATCGTCCGAAAGATATTGAATTTTCGAAACGACGATTTGATATGAAAAGCCATATGATGCAGGGGTCTATTTTTAAAATTAGACATATCGAATGTAATCACAAGAGATTTCTTTGGATCGACAGCCCCAATAGCAGTGAGAAAAGCACTGCGCTGAGCTAGACAAGACTGGAGCACCTCTAGAGCAGACATAGCACAAGGGCTCTGTGCCAAATCTTCTACAACAGAGTAGTTCTGGGCAGCCCTAGCATTTGGAATAATCGTCGTACGCTTAGTAGATGCTTTTGGCATCCGAGGTATAGGCTCAACAGTAGGCCTCGTAATATGAAGTGGCTCAGTACCATCGAGAGCACCCTTGGCTTTCAAAGACTCAGTTTCGCCATAATCACGGGATCTCGTGGCGATATCCATGCGAGCACTCATCATATATATGTTTGACGGATTTTCCCCTTCCTGGGTGCCCCCAGAGGAAGCCCGAGTATTTTGATTCGCGCCAACAACTAGCTATGGCCCCTTAGGGAAAAGGGTTTGTCAACACAGCCTGGGAACCGGCAGAACCCTGCTGAGCTAACAAGCGTTGTGCATCTTGAATCTTAGGGCAAAGGTGAGTAAGATGATCTCCAGTACATAACTTGCATGGAAACTTCACTTTCTTTTTATCCTTTGGACCCTCACCAACATGCTCGTTGGATTTATTTGCATTACCCTTCCCATCCTTGCCCTTTTTCTTATTATTATTCTGTCACTTCTTCTTCCCTTCGGATTGTTGATTTCCTTTAGGGTTGGAAGTCTGGACGACATTTACCGACAAAGATTGAGAAGGCGATGACTCAGCAGGCACAGCCTGACCAGAAGAAGCAGATTGTATAGACCACTGTTGCAATTCACTAATCAGGTTAGCGGCACCGCTATCAATCGACCCAATAAGTCCATCACCATGAGGACCGGGTTTAGTCTTGGACAAGTCTAATTTGGAGTGAGGAGCATGAGGCAAATATTTATGAAGGACACCAAACTGAGAATATATCAATTCAATCTGTTGGGCCCTGAAAATAGCCTGTTCCTCATAAAATACCCCTGACAGGGATACATCCTTAGAAATATTTCGCTGCAAAGATTTCAAAAAGCACTCCAAGAGGAATTCTTCCGAAATATAAGCTTTAATGAGCCTCTTCCTTCTCCGCCATTCCTGAATATGATCAGAAATGTGGGTTGCCTTGTCCTGTTTAAAACTGGCCAGGAGTTCTGTCCCAACATCATAACGAACAGGCAACTAGAAATGATTTAGAAATATAGTAGCCAGCTCTCCAAAAGTAGCAAAACTACCCCCAGTTAACTCAATGTACCACTTGGCAGCATTTCCAGTCAAGGTGCGCTGAAACAACCTCAACCTAATCGAATCCTTGATCAGGGAGTTAGATGAACACCATAGATGGAAAGTGGTGATATGATCAGCCGGGTCCTCTCCATTCTTGCCTTCAAACTTTGGAATGTCTGAAGGTAGTTTGGTAGGAACTGGAGGCCACCCCGGACTATATCAGATTGGATCATTTGTAAATTTCAATAAATCTGGCAAGTATAAAGTTGGCAGAAAAGGTAAACGAGGAGGGGCCTGAGAATTCCATCTTTGGTGGGATGGGTTCCCAACATTCTGAAAAGAATAACCTAGATTTTATGAGGCACCAGTTTGCCAGAAAAAGCTCATAGAAAATTTTGGGCCATAGGACAATCCTTGTGACCCAGTATTTGGAGAAGGACCTCCTCCCAATGTAGAGTTACCAAAAGCTGGACCAGTTCCCCCCACTCAAGTAGTGAATGAAGAGGAAACCCCCTGATCGGGGTTCCAAGCATTAGAAAAAGGGGAAAAAGCTTGATAAGTACTTGACGAAGTGAATGGACCATTCCCTTGCTGACCAGCGAAAAAATGATTCCCAGCCCCTACTATTGTAAATATAGGGTTCCAACCGGTAAAGGTAGTCGAACTCTGACCTCTAGACCAAGGGTTAAAACTCTGAGTCTGGGAAGTAAAAGGAAAAGACCCTAAGGAAGGATTCGAACTAGGAATATGCCCACTTCCAAAGGGGAATCCTTGAAAAGAAGCCGACCCACTAGCCATAGAGGACATGGGTGCAGATGCAGCTGCAATAGTGGAAAAGGAAAACGAAGGAATCCCACTAATGGGAATTCCAAAACAAAAGGGACCAGATTGAGAAGCTTGTGCTTGGGTGTGACCAGAGCCAAACACAGCAGTACTAGAAGCAATTGAATATATAGAAATTGTGCCTCCACCTTCTACCGAAGCAGGAGTCTGAATGCTTACAGCACTCACAGCCGAAGCCGCGTTCCCATTCGTGGCCATCGAAAGGTACGAATAAGATGGATAAGGACTTTCTGGTCTTGCAGACTCGGGTCCAATGTACTCAACAACAAACGGAGAATTAGGAGGAAGAGGGGATTGAAGTGACTTAGGAGGCTGAGGTACTTCCTCTACTTCTACTGCTTCTTCTCGTGGAAATAAGACTCTCGAGGTGAGTGGAGTGCTCCTCTTGGAACCAACACCAGAACCAACTACATAACCTTCAAGCCCTAGCGGAGGATCTCTCTCCGTTGCGTCAGATACCACTGGGTGATATTCACCTGCTATATTACTCCTATGCCTTCTTGAAGAAGGCTCAGCACTCTCGGGAGATAACCCCTGAATTCTCCTCGATCGACGAGGCGCTTGATCAGCCACTTTAACAAATTAATTAGACTCAAAAAATTATGAAGCTAAGCAAGCTAGGAGCAAAGAGTATTCACTACAAAAAATCCCTAAGATTCAACCAAGCAAGCGGCCTTCAGGTATTTCCGCTCCGGGTTATTAGGACCGAACATCAAAATACAAGAAAGCGAAAAATAGGACCTCCCGAAAATAGTCTGGGATAATGACGGCCCAGGTCTACTAGCGAAGGTAACAGAAACAATTATGTCGACCTCCTAACAACAACCTTTGCTGGTGCAAGTACCCAAGCTTCGTCGGGGCACCCTCCAGAAGTACTACTGGAAGTGATACAACGTCTGCCTCAGGTACCACGGGTATTCCCCCCCGTAGTCACCTGTGTGATACCTAGGAATGGAAACTAAGGGCACCAATCTGTGTCAACAGCCAGGTGGAACGGTCTTAAGGCAAGATCCATCAAATCAGAGAGGGGGTATCTCTCTTCTCAACCTTCACTTTCCCTCGCACTTGACTCTCTGGAGGTGAGCTTTCCCAGTCCACCTAACGGTGTTGGATTTCACTCATTTAATAAACTTATATGTTTTAGTTTGAGCGGCCTTGGAGAGTTAACTCTCCACTCACCTAATCCAAGGCCCTACAACCTAGCTAGTTGATGTATGACACTTAATCAAAAAAAACTTGCTAGTTGTTTTTTAAATTATTGCGCTTATTTTAGTTGGCTGTTATATTAAGTCAAGGGAATATGGAAATGAAACTCATGATGTTTTATGACGCAGAAAAGAAATTAATGAAAACCAAACTACATGCAGATGCAGTAATTTCCTTTCGATGAAAAGAAATTTCTACACGGGTTCTACGAGACTATTTTTTCTTTTCAGATATCAAACCTCACACTCGCAAAATTTATGAAAAGGACTACAAATGTTCAAGTGCACCTAATGCAAATTACTAAGAGCATGCCAACTCTAAGATGCAAAATCTAACAAAGCAAAGAGAAATCTCCAGGAATCCCGCAGTTCTATCACTTTTTGGCTGTCCACAAAGCTAGTTCCCAAACTAGAAACTCTAAGTATAAAGATTCCAAAACATGCTCGAAATAAGAGAAAGAAACCAATGAAGACTCTCTTCCCATATCAAGATAGAAACCGGAGGCAAAAGATTTCAACAAGGCTTCAGAAGATGAAAAGAAACCAAAACAAAAATGCAAAACAAAAGCAATGGCAAAGCAAAATGTTTTTGGGCTTTTGATTTTTATAAAAAGAAGACTTCAAAAAAACCAAGAAAACTATCCAATTACCAAGCCAAACGATCTCCGAATTTCAAGCAAAACTCCAAAAAAAATGCTCCAAATGTTATAATGCCACTTGGTAGCAAGATTCATACGAGCAAAAGGAAGACAAGAAACTCAGTAAATCAGCCCAGTATAATAGCACAAACTTGCAGCAAACAAAACTTCAAAGAACCAAAAATGACTCTTCAAAAAAAATCGCAACAAGACCTAGTCAAATGAAATCAAGAAAACCAACCGAAAAGCATGAAAAAATTAAAGTGCAAAGACAGACATAAATTTAGGAAAGAGCATATGAGCAGAATCTCTCTGTCCTAATTAAGCAGAACAGCCAAGAATCTCCAAAAAGAGATCTTGGTACTTGAACGAGAAATGCAAGCACTAAAAAACAATATTTTCCAAATGAGTCGGTCTTCGACCAAAAAAGAGAGAAAAATACCAATAACCACCTTCAACACAATCCATAGACTAAAGGGACACTGCAGGAACAAGTCACCACAGGCAGACAAGACCAAAAAGTCAAAAAATAAAAAATTTCAAAATTTGCTCAGGCATACGCTACTTAGTTGTTTTGCAACAGGCGTGCATACGCAACTGTGGCAAAGGAAACGCGTGTATATGTGACTTCCTTTGACAAAACCTGCGTGTATACACGACTGTATATAGGAAAACTAGCGTATGGAAAAGTAAATAATGAAAAATAAAAATGATCAAGCCTGGCTAAAGAACTAGGTCTTTAGTCTGACTGAGAAAAAACTAACTGGACTGGAAATAATTATTAAAACTGTCGGAAACCTTTAAAACAACTGAAACCAACCAACAGGGGAATCACAAGAATCTGATCCCCAGCGGAGTCGCCAGTTCTGTTTCGGGAAATAATTCCCTAGAGGTCGTTGGGTCAGAAACCTCCACAGATCGGGGCATACTATTCAAGAAGGACTCACACAACCAAACTTGTACGCTAAAAACTAGATATTATTGCTTGTAGAACTCACCCGTAGATCCTACGTTTGATGTAGATCCCACGGGGTCCAAACCCCCAACAACTCTTCTTCCTCTTCACCCTGAAAATCAAGAAGAAATGTGCACGGAAATCTAGTTGTACAGCATATATCTTTCTTGAATGTCAGTGTAATCCATGTGAAACATCATATAAACAATAGTAAATTTTTAATTAATAGTCTTTTCACATATATAAGCAGATATTAACACGTGAATTCGGAAACAAGATGGTTCTTCTTCATTACGAACAACAGGTACAATAATAGAAAGGTGGAGAGATCACCTGCATCCTTCCACGATCTTCAAACAGACCGTCGTCTCGATCCGTCCTGCCCTTGCCTCGCTAGGATTCTTCCAAGAGTTGTGCACACGAGATGACATATAAGCTGATGAACATCTCTAGGAAACAAGGGTTTCCTATAAATACCTGGGAAGTGCAGGAGGCACGGGAAATCAGACTTGAATTGGGCTCCAACAGAGTATAATGTCTATAATTTTTCTCCCCCTCTTAGGCCATGCATATGAGGGGCTTTTATACTCCCTCAAAGTAGTTTCAATCAATTGGAAACAGTTGGCCACGAGCTGGGGTGGTTGAATTACAGGAATAACCATCAACCCAACCTCGAAAATAGGGTTTTTATATATTTTTTAATGATTTTAATGGCATACACGGAAAATTATCTCTGGACTCACGTATACACACGGAAAATTCTGGGCATATCCGCGTATGGGATTTTAAACACTGTTTTTTATGAACTTTATTCAAGTCTGTGGGAATGGGTTCCCAAGGCCAAAAAGACAATCATGAATCACATGAGGGTGAAAAATGATGCTATAACAAGGGTAGCCTCCTTGCACCATGAATGTGCCTTTCTTCTCTTCAGAAATATCATGAAAAGTATGGGAAGAATTTTTCCCATACTCTCCCAAGTGCAACCATAGCAACAAAAACCTTTGTTGCTACCTCATCTCTCCCTCATAAAAGCTTCCTTCGAAAAAGAACACAATAGCAATACATGGAAGCAAGATACAATAAAAACAAGTTTCCAATTGACAACCGGAGAGTGAATCTTGGTCCCTCTCATGGTACCAGCGCAGTACACCCTTGGCCTACATCAAAATAAGAATCAACAAGTGCTTTACTAGCCACTTATTTTCTGCCATAGTCATATCATAAGATGAAAACATGAAGTCACAATATGGTGTCATTGGTGCACACCAAGAGACATATGGCTTCCCCCACAGCTCATCAAAAAGATAGCCAAGATCAATGCTACAAGTAGCTACAAGTACATCATCGTATAATATGCAAGAAGAAATATTTCTTCTTGTTTCATCATGCTGCTCAAATAAAGGAAAGAAGTAAAATACAAAACATGAAATGATACCTCCTCCATTATGCACTTGAGGTCTTGAGCTGAAATGGCTCAATTGGAAATTCTCCCTCACTCCCAATGAGTAGGAAGGTAGCTGTGACATCCTCTCTATCACCATTCGGGCTATGCATCTCTCCATATGCTGATATATGTCATGCTGGATGCCCTCCCAAGTGAACTCCTCCATCAACTGTAAATATGCATCAAAGTGCATAGAAGAGAAGTCCGCATGTGTTGCATGTAGTAGTTTCTCCTTGAGACTAGAAGATCTAGTCAAGAAGATCCTACCATAGGAATAGATGACCACATCATCCACTATGTATATGTCATCTCCATCCGAGTCATCAAGAATCACGCATTCACCAAGATCCTTGGAGTACTCTACAAAAAGTTGAGATCTCCAATAAGGATCAATCCTTCTCAGTGACAGTGCTGGTGATCTGGTATGTGAAGTTCCACTCATGTTGCTGCCTGCTACTTTGACATCCCCCATGCCAAAGTTCTCCTCAAAACTCTTCACCTCTCCAAAATCCAAGAGTGGTGAACCCAAAGACAAGACATCTCTTATCAACTGAAGATCAGGTGGCCTCCCAGGTGGAATGCCTCCATGAAGTGAGACATCAATGTCAAGAGTAGACTCCATAGGTGATTGGGCAATCTTTCCCCTGCTTCTACAGTGCAAATTAGTCTGCCTCTTCCTTGAATTGGCTCTCTGAAATAGAGAAGGGTGTATGCCTCTTATCAACTGATGCTGCTCTTCGTCCTTTCCTCCTCCTTCTAGCTGTAATGCTGCACAATCATGTTGCTCACTGATTGTGCTTGGACCTCTATGTATGAGAGCCTGGGGAACTTCTTGCAAAGATACAAGAATCCCTCCTATGGGAGCATGTGCTCCTCCCTCCTCTACATGAGGCACTAGATGTTCTCTAGATGTGACAGCGTTGTTGCCCTCTTCTCCATCAATGTGTGTAGGCAACATCTCAACAATTGGATCCCTTTGTGAAAAAGTGATCCCCATGCCCTCTTGTTCAAGAATATGAACTGGAAGTTTTGCTTCCGGCAATGTGTAATGCAATACATCAGCTCCTCTCATGGTTTTCTGAAATGGAGTTTCTTCCATCACATGCAAGGGTTTTGTTTTCTCAATTTTTCCTTGCTCATGTGTCTTAGGAAGTTTTTCACCAAACCTCTCCATCAATGTTTTTATGAATATTGCAAAAGAGAAAGTATTGGCATTATTTAAGGAACAAGATTCAAAAATCCACCATGCATGAGCCTTACCTCTGAAATGTAGCGTTGCAACTCTGTTAGCTTCATCTCCGGAAATATGGTGCAGCTGCAAATAGGAGTTTAGCTCCTTCACCCAAGCGCCAACTGAACATGCAGGTGATCTGGAAAAAGTAGATAGAATAAATCTATCTGCATCCTACTGCTATCTCTTCTCCATCTGGATCTTTCAAAACTCTTGGAAATTAGTATGATATCTAAACCTCTCAGTTTGAGATTCATACTCCCGCAAGAAATCACTAAGAGTCATTCTCATAGGCATTCTTCCTCCTCCCATCCATCTCAGGATAGCTCTGGGAATTTGACTGCGTTGTGCATCATGGAGTGCAGATGCATGCTCACACTCACCATGTGAAAATCTAGATTGAGCTCTAGAATCACCCTCCTTTTTATATTTCATCTCCAATCTCATTTTCTTCAGCTCTCCCTAAAAGCTCTTCATAGATTTTGGAAGAATCTTTGTAAGTTTGTATTCTTGTCTTCCTGCACAAACTGAAGCTTCCTAGCTTCTGTCCATCTCTCCTTATTCTGATAGCTGGATCTCACGGGCTGAGCCAAGAGATCATGCTCTGACACCACTGTAATATCCCTTTTTCAGGATTGCTCATAAATCATGCATGAAAAACACATTTCCAGCAACATATACAAGAAAACAGTGAAGTCATCACTTGAATCCCATGGATACATCTATGAAGCATGTAAATACAAGAATATATCAAAAATAAATGGGACTAGGTGGGTTAAACAGACCTCCCACACTAGTGCAGCTGAAAAAGGTGAAAAACCCCAAGACTACAAAATGCCAGAGAATATGCTCAAGGGATTGCGTAGTCTAAGAGAGGTTTTACACATAAAATGGTAGGAGAATCACATATATACTCATATATTGATCAATAATGTGGAAGTACAAAGATCTAATCTCCTATACAAAATACAAGATTACCCGGCAAGGGTTTCTTGTCAAACACTCTATATATAAAATGTGATATTCAGAAAATGAATGAATAATCACTGCAAAACTGAAGTACATGAGTGAAAAAGGCTGAAATATTTCTGATATGATTTAGAACCCTCAAGGGCTTCCTCCCATGAAAGGTTGAACCTCTCAATCACAAGGAAACTCAGCAATGGAGCCACTAAACCATGCAATGAGCACTGCCTCCAAAATAATGCACTCCCTAGCAGAAACAGCACTAGGAGGGTATGATAAATGTGTGGTATGATACCACAGATATGAAATATGTCCTGGAGCTCTCCAAACAGATCTCTCAAGTGAAGGAAACCTTCCTCCAATGAGAAACTAGCTCAGAAGCCGGGATTCCAATCCCTTCCACTGTTGCACCTAGTAACACTGCACAATCTCTGGAAAAGCTTTGCTAATGTAGATGGCTGAAGCTTGGCCTGAAAACCTTATGTGGAATGATGAATAAAAACCCTCCTAATGAGCTACTCAAAGGAAAGTGGTGGGATTCCCGCTCGAGAACACCTATTGCTAGACAAAACTGCAACTTTGCTAAGCAGCAAAGCAGCAACAATTCTTGGCAGCCAAGAATAATAATCTACAACATGATGAAGAATGTTGCCATCCTCTTCCTTATATAATATGTGAGTTTTCTTGCCCTTGGCCCCACTCACTTAGGTTGCTTCTAACCCAAGTTAAATTTCCCTCCAAAATTGTGTTATCCAACCTAGGATTCCTCCTCCACTAAAACTGCGTTGTTGACTTGGTCAAAGCAGCTTCATTTTATCTTTGTTCACACATGGAGGTGTTTTATTAAGCTTGAAAGAGTGTCCCCTTTCACAATTGGAGTATTTTATTCCTCCTTATGAGACTTATGGGCTTTTCTACCTATTTATTTACCGATTATAGCTGCTGATAACTCTAATGTTCCTTTTAGCTTGGAAGCTAAAATTTTGGAACATTACAATGACAAAATACTACAAGATTATGTAGAAATATTTTGGTATAATATTCAAAGGGAAAAACTACCTTGGACCTAGAAACCCTGTGTATCCTTTTTCTTAAAGAAATACAAGAGGATTATCTTGAAACTTTAAATCTCATGGGAGTAGGAGATGTTTCTTTGCTATATTATGAAGTGATATATGAATTATGAAAATGATATTATATAGGTAGCTAAAATATGGAAGAAGCTCTCAGGATGTGATCTCAAGGATTAATAGGTCAAGTGGGACATGGTTAACTAAATTGTATTTGGAAAACTTATTGGATAATTTAAAAATCGATATTCTCATCACACTCGGCTCAATTTTTCATACCCTGCAAGTTAAATGGAAGAAGGAATATTTTGATTTATCCTTGGCTACATTTTCTTCCAAATGTCGTAAGAAGCATCCTCTTTGGGAATTCTCCTTAAACAACATCAATACATGTAACATTTGCAAGCAAAAACATTCCACTAAGTGTTTTCCCTCTCTACTAGGGCTTAAGGCGATGTTTCAATAAGCCAACAAGGAAATCATATAGATTTTCTTTGCGGCTCAAATGAAACCATGGCTTCCTCGATCATCTAGACTGAAATATTATGATCCTTCCCAATTATTTACTCCTACTTTTGTATGGTACCCTCCAGTGCCTTGGCCACATTGTCCCCCTCATATACAAATTCAGGGGTGGGTCACAGGGTGGAGAAGATCTTCCCCTTTAAATATGGCACCGCAAGCTCCACCTCAGGTACATCCACAATAGCTGCAGCTACCTTCCAATCAACCCTCTCAGACTTAGCAGAGGCTTCAACTACTACTCACCTTATTCCTAATCTGAATAATAAATTAATTCAACCCCCCAACAATGTTGAACTATCCTCTTTTCCTACCTACCATCTTGTTGAGATTGCAACAAGATGATGAGCTTAGTGGGAAGGAGTCGCCTTCACTAGGTGGGCCCGCAGGCTATTTTTGGTGCAAAGTCTATTTTTAGACATATGGATCATGTTCTATGAGTTGCAGGATGCTATTTTTGGATGGTTGGTCAAGTCGGAAAAAATATATGGACTTCTATTTTTAGACATATTGGGCGGAATCTATTTTTAGATTGCCAGTCTAAAAATAGATATGTCGAATATTATTAGCTCTTAATAATATTTGGACTCTAAACATTATCTTATTCTCTTGGAGCACTTCATTTAAGTGCACAGATGTGGCACAGGAGCTGACAGAAGGAATTACGCTATTCTTGAGGGTTAAGTGGAGCTATTGCATGGATACTTCAGTTAGAACTCATGTGACAGAGTTTGGTGGAGTTGATTGAGGAAGTTAGTGGAGTTGTATTCAGTTTAACTAATCTAAACATAGTTGAGTTATTTGTATTCAGTTTAACTAATTGATACAATTAGTGAGAGTGGTGTGAATTAATTATTAATTAATTCACTAATTATAAACTCATTAATCAACTAAAGAATGCACCAGTTAACTTCAGTGCATGGACAGTTTCAGTGGAGACCAGTGCAGAGATAGGTGAAAGAGCAGGTTAACTATCAGTTGTGACTATACTGTTGCTATTTGAAACACACAGATAGGTGGAGTAGCCCATGAGGATTGCGCAGTTCAATCCAGGTGGTTTATATATTTAATGAAGCCATCCCATAGCATTGAAAATGCAATAGAGGCTGGCTATCAAGTGGCAAAAGATTGGAGCATGTGTTTTGCTAGATCTAGCTTGATAGTGTGTAGCAATTGAGGGTCCGCATGAGAGCTTGTGAGGAGATTTTGTACTATGATTGTTACATGATCTCCATGACATATAATATACAGATAGTTGGGGTTTTCAGCTTTAAGCTTTCCCATTAAATACTGTGTTCATATGTGTGATTTTTTGTGGTTTTAATGTATGCATGCAATTGTTTTTATTTCCGCATGTGATAATCAATGGTAGAAGAGATTCTGTATTATGCATAAAGCTAAAATAGTGTGTGATCAGGAGAATCTCAGTGAATAATATATCAGTTATTCAAATTTCTACATGGTATCGGAGCGATATTGATCATTGGAGCAATTGCAAAACATTGAAGCGGTTGAGTTTTGAGCTGGTGGAATTCGAATTTGTAGTAGTGTTTTTTTGGTGTCCAAGTTGAGATGTCTTTCAACGGATTGCGATTGGAGTATGCCCTTGAGGGCAGCTCAAATTATATTGCATGGAAGGACAGGATGGAGGCGGTGCTAGATGACAATGGGTTGAAGGAGTTCATAGATGCTGAAGTCCCAAAGCCTACTTCTACTGATCTTTCCGTACTTGACGCATGGCAAAAGAAGACAGAAAAGTGTCAAAGGATTCTGTTGGAAGGTGCGAAGGATCACATAGTATCCAGCCTTCATGGTAAGGCTTCTCCATTCTTGATGTGGAAAGCCTTGATAGATTTATTCCAAAGCAAGAGCGACCAGAGGAAGTTGGCACTCAAGGATAGACTGAGAAACATAAAGATGGAGAAAGAAGACAGTATGCCCAAGTACCTCACGAAGTTCATCCAATGCAGGGATGAGATGGGAAGTGTGGGGGTGACTGTTGATGATGAGGACTTGGTGATCTTGGCTCTCCTTGGGCTTCCGCAGAGTTGGAATTCCTATCAGGACTCTGTCAATTGTCGGGAGAAATTGCCAGGATGGGAGTGACTTTGGTCGGATCTTGTGCAAGAGGAGATAAGGCAGAGTACCAGGGACAGATCTTCATCAAAGAACTCTGATGAAGAGAATTGCGCTTTGGCTGCCAAAGCAAAGAAGGAGAAGAGCAAGAAAGCTTCTCAATCCGGTGTGAAAGGCAAGAAGCAGGACCTGTCCAAGGTGAAGTGCCTTCACTGTCACCAACACGGACATTACGCCACTACTTGTCCACAGAAGATGAAAAATAAGCAGGCTACTGGGACTACAGCTGGAGAGGCCTTAGCCTTGCAGTTTGAGCTGGATTTTTTGTTGATCGCATGCTTGGTTTCAAGTGTGATGGGTTCAGTGTGGTTTCTGGACAATGGTGCGTCTTTTCACATGACATGAGATCAAGATTTGTTTACTGATTTGGATGAGAAAGATCTTGGAGTGCACATCGAGATGGGCGATGATGGTAGATACAGTGCGACCGGTATCGGTACCATTTCCTTTGAGAGGAAGTCTGGTAAACCCTTCGTATTGAAGGAAGTAATGCATGTTCCAGGATTGAAGAAGAATCTTATCTCTGTGGCGATGTTAGAAGACATGGGATATGATGTTGTCTTTAGCGAGGGAAAGGCTTTCCTACGCAGTAAGGCAACTGGTGAGACCCAGAGGATAGGGATTCGAGTTAAGAACCTTTATCAATTACAGGTAGATAGTTGTAAAGCTATGGCAAGCAAGGTAGAAGGAGTAGTGAGCCGGGATGATGGTGAGTTGTGGCACTGGAGATTGGGCCACCTTCACCATGGAGCTTTGAAGATACTGCAGCAAATTTCTACTGGGCTTCCTAAAGGCACTCTTGCGCAGTCAGATCAGTGCAAGGGGTGTACCTTAGGAAAATTTGTGAAAGCCACCTTTCACAAGAAGGATAGTCACGCCACGACGATCCTTGAGAGAATTCACACAGACATGTGTGGACCTTTCTCAGTAGCTTCGACAGCAAAGCACATGTATTATGTGATATTTGTTGATGGTTTTTCTCGTAAGTGCTCGATCTTCTTCATGCAGAAGAAGAGTGAGACATACTCAAAGTTCTGTGAGTTCAAGGCACTGGTTGAGAAAGAATCGGGGAAGCAGGTGAAGGCTCTAAGGAGCGACAATGGTGGTGAATTCATCTCTGGCGAATTCAAGGACTTTTGCAGTCACAGAAGGACAAGGAAGGAATTGAAGAGAGCTCATAGCACCTCATAACCCATGCCAAAACGGTTGCTGAGGAAGAAACGTAATGATCGTGGTGTCGGTGACGGTGATGTTGCATGACTGGGCTCACCCATACACTTGAATTGAGGCATGCAATACTGCAGTATATGTGCAGAACCGTTGTCCTCACAAGATACTTGGCATGAGTACACCCGAGGAGGCGTTTTCTGGTAAGAGGCATGATATTTCCCATTTGAGGATTTTTGGTTCACCTGTTTACATTCATGTGACGAAGGATGCCAGGAAGAAGCTGGAGCCAACCGCAGAGGTTGGGATATTTGTGGGGTACACTGATACGCCCCATAACTATCGTGTGTATTTTCCAGACAGTCGCAAGACTGTTGTGCGACGAGATATCAAATTTCAGGAGGAGAAAGCCATGGAGTGTTCGCTTGAGAGGAAGCCACACTTGCATGCAGATGAGGAGCTATTAGTTCCTAAGGATGAGTCTCAAGATGTGGATCAGCCACAAGATGAGGTTCATGGAGTGGAAGAGACCACTCATGCAGCGCCAACCATCAGAGGGCAGAAGCGCACTACAGAATCTGAGGGACTGGCTCAAGATGCAGAGAAGGTTGTAGGAGCACCTACATAAAAACGCAGACAGAGACAGTCACCTGACCGGTACACTGGATACATGGCTCTTGTGAGAAAGTGTATCATGAAAGAGCCATCCTCTTTCGATGAAGCTGTGGAGGATCTCGCATGGGTAGATGCCATGGTGGAAGAGTATGATTCGATTGTCAGAAACAGTGCATGGGAGATTTTCCCAAGGCCGGAAGGGAAATCAGTGGTGGGTTCGAGATGGATCTACAAAGTGAAGCAGGCAGCTGACGGGAGTGTGGAGAAGTACAAGGCAAGATTTGTTGCTCGAGGCTTCTCACAGATTGAGGGGATCGATTATGAGGAAACCTTTGCACCTGTCACAAGGTATTCTTCCATACGGACGATTCTTGCTCTCTCAGCGTAGATGGGGTGGCACATTCATCAGATGGATGTGAAGACTGCGTTCCTCAACGGAGTCATTGAGGAGGAGGTGTACATAGAGTAGCCCGAAGGTTTCGAGATCTTCAACAGCGAGTTGCATGTGTGCAGGCTCAAGAGAGCGCTGTATGGGTTGAAACAAGCACCTCGTGCTTGGTACACACGGATAGACAGTTATTTCACCGGACTTGGATTCTCCAAGAGTGAGGCAGATCCTAACCTATACCAGATTGTGGTGGAGGGTAAGTTGTTTATCATTGTACTTTATGTAGATGATTTTATTTTGACAGGTGATGAGCTGTTGATACTGGGGCCTCCTTCATTATTTCCCTCGATTTGAAATTCTTACATATAAGTAGTTGGTGGACTGCTTTTTCTTTAGGGTAAGATGCTCCTGGGAGATACCGGGAGAAGTTCAACATGCATGGCTACAAGCTTTTTGATACTCCTCTTCCTGGTGGAAGGAGGAAGGAGGATGCTACTTCAGGGGAGGTAGTGGATGCCACTGTTTATCGACAGTTGGTGGGGTCGCTTATGTATCTGGTCAATACACGACCCGACATATGTTATGTTGTTAACCAACTTTCACAAGCTATGGTTAAGCCTACCAAGCTCTTTTGGAAGGCAGGGAAGCATGTATTGAGATATCTCAGAGGCACATCGGGATATGGATTTTGGTACAGACAGTCGGATGAGGTGAAGCTATGTGGCTTCACGGATGCAGATTGGGTAGGGAGCCCAATGGACAGAAAGAGCACATCTGGAGGGATTTTCAGTATCGGGTCGACAGCAGTTTCTTGGTACA
The DNA here is from genome assembly GCA_034641835.2 of Pinus albicaulis. Classification (NCBI taxonomy): domain Eukaryota; kingdom Viridiplantae; phylum Streptophyta; class Pinopsida; order Pinales; family Pinaceae; genus Pinus; species Pinus albicaulis. The sequence continues at coordinate 1,547,794,900 of CM076582.1, forward strand.
GCAAGAAGCAGAGATCCATGGCACTCAGTTCAGCAGAGGCCGAGTATATGGCAGCAAGTTTGGTTGCATGCGAGGCTATATGGATGAGGAAGATCCTGGTCGAGTTGTTCGGTTCACACTTAGAGCCTACTGTTATTTATTGTGATAATCAGAGTTGCATCAAACTCTCAGTTAATCCAATATTTCATGATAGACCTAAACACATTGACATCTGGTATCATCATATCAGAGATTGTGTACAGCGGAAGATCATGCTACTTTCATACATTCATATGGAGGATCAGGATGTTGATATCTTGATGAAGGCGCTCACCAGGAGCAAATTCGAATACCACAGGGGCAGGATAGGGGTTTCAGATAATCCTTATCTTGTTGAGAGGGAGTGTTGAGATTGCAACAAGATGATGAGCTTAGTGGAAAGGAGTCGCCTTCACTAAGTGGGCCCGCATGCTATTTTTGGCGCAAAGCCTATTTTTAGACTATGTCTATTTTTAGACATATGGATCATGTTCTATGAGTTGCAGGATGCTATTTTTGGATGGTTGGTCAAGTCAGAAAAAATATATGGGCTTCTATTTTTAGACATATTGGGCGGAATCTATTTTTAGATTGCCAGTCTAAAAATAGATATGTCGAATATTATTAGCTCTTAATAATATTTGGACTCTAAACATTATCTTATTCTCTTGGATCACTTCAGTTAAGTGCACAGATGTGGCACAGGAGCTGACAGAAGGAATTACGCTATTCCTGAGGGTTAAGTGGAGCTATTGCATGGATACTTCAGTTAGAACTCATGTGACGGAGTTTGGTGGAGTTGATTGAGGAAGTTAGTGGAGTTGTATTCAGTTTAACTAATCTAAACATAGTTGAGCTATTTGTATTCAGTTTAACTAATTGATACAATTAGTGAGAGTGGCGTGAATTAATTATTAATTAATTCACTAATTATAAACTCATAAATCAACTAAAGAATGCATCAGTTAACTTCAGTGCATGGACAGTTTCAGTGGAGACCAGTGCAGAAATAGGTGAAAGAGCAGGTTAACTATCAGTTGTGACTATACTGTTGCTATTTGCAACACACAGATAGGTGGAGTAGCCCATGAGGATTGCACAGTTCAAGCCAGGTGGTTTATCTATTTAATGAAGCCATCCCATAGCATTAATTACGCAATAGAGGTTGGCTATCAAGTGGCAAAATATTGGAGCATGTGTTTTGCTAGATCTAGCTTGATAGTGTGTAGCAATTGAGGGTGTGCATGAGAGCTTGTGAGGAGCTTTTGTACTATGATTGTTACATGATATCCATGACATATCATATACAGATAGTTGGGATTTTCAGCTTTAAGATTTCCCATTAAATATTGTGTTCATATGTGTGATTGTTGTGGTTTTAATGTATGCATGCAATTGATTTTATTTCCGCATGTGATGATCAATGGTAGAAGAGATTCTGTATTATGCATGAAGCTAAAATAGTGTGTGATCAGGAGAATCTCGGTGAATAATATATCAGTTATTCAAATTTCTACACATCTTTCATTTGTGGATTGTAAAAGTATTCATCTGCATTCTATAAAGGTAATTCAATATCAAACTTCTCTCATTATTCAAGAACAAGAAGAAGATAGCTTTGGTTTCCCCATACAGGGGCGGAGATTATTCGGCTCTTATCTTTGGTTTACTTGCAGAGAGGAAAAGGTTGCTCTCAAATATTTTAACTATGTATTGTTTCCATGTTAATATAATGTAGATATGTTTTCTTACAAAAAAAAATAACAAGAAGAAGATAACCCTCCAGATCCAAAATTGCTTTCTTCAAAAGCTCAAGATATTTCAATAGAACAATCTCCTAAAAATGAGCTTGATCTTATTCCTTATCTAGAAAGGTTGTGTATCTAAAAACCTATTTTACAACATTAATTTCATTTCTTAGGAGAGTTAAGAAACTTATGTATACATTTTCCATTATTTCTAGCTATTAAAGATGTCCCTACCTATGCAAAAATAGTCTGGGATTTATGTCTAAAAAGCCAAGAAGGAAAAATAGATTATCAAGACAGTTCATGCGATTGGAAAATTGGTATATTTGATGTTGGGTAAAGTGTTTACAGTAAATTATGGGAATCTAAGAAGCCTCATCGTTACTGTTAACATTAGAAATACTCCCATAGCAAATACCTTGATAGATTTAGGGGTAGCCATAAATGTCATGACAAAGGAAACTATGGACAAAATTAATTTTCTTGGTCTTTGATTGACACCAAATACCCTTCAAATGGTTGATAGGCCCACCATAAAAACATAAGGGATGGTGGAATACATTGACATTGTTTCCATAGAATAGTGGAATATCTAGTCGAATTTATGATTCTCCAACCAAAACCTAATCTTAGAGTTTACCCCTTAATCCTTGGAAGACCTTGGTTGGCCACAAAAAATGCTTATATTAGTTGTAGGTTTTGGAAGTGACTATTTCCCATAGAAATTTTACTAAAAAAATTACTCTTTATCCTCCCGCTAAACCTTCCTTAGACTCTGAGAATTATTTTTGGTTTGTAGACAATGATGAAGAATCTACCTTACCTCTCTTGAAGGCCTGATCAAGCCTTAATTTTTAAATAACATACCGAGGACGATCCAATTTGTACCTTCATAGCACATCCACATGCCAACGAAAATTCACTACTTGATGAAATTTTAGAAAAGCAGTTGCCTAGGAGACATGTTCACTCATTGAAATAGCAGAACAACTAGATTCAATAGCTCTACCTAATACTTCCATAGAAAATTGAGCTGAAGCTATTGAAATTTATCTTGCAAAAACTATGAACATTAATTCATGGCTAGAACCATCACAGCAAAATCAAATGATAGAAATGTTCAAGAAAAATAACAATGATTTTTCTTGGGATTATATTGATATGAAGAGGATTTCTCCTAATTCGTATACCCACCATATTTATATAAAAGAGGACTCTCGAAATATTAGACAACCTCAAAGGATGATGAATCTATCTCTAAGGGGCACAATCAAAGAAGAGTTACAAAATTTGTTGAATGTGGGTTTTATCTATCTTATTTCTAATAGAAATTGGGTCTTATGCTTGGTCATTGTGCCTAAAAACATTGACAAGTGGTGAGTCTGTGTTGAATATCAAGAATTGAATACGGCTACTCGAAAAGATTAATTTACCTTTCCTTTCATTGATCAAGTCCTAGACACCCTAGCAAGGGAGAAATTCATATTTTTTATTTATGGATTAAACAACTACAATCATATCCAAGTAACCCCTAAAGATCAAGAAAATGCCACCCTCACCTATCCATGGGGAACTTATGCTTACACGATGCTCCCTTTTGGATTATGTAATACTCCAACAAATTTTCAGCGGGATGTTCTTGGGATATTTTTTTATTTAACCAATGATTGTGTCAAAATATGTATGGATGATTTTACAGTATATGGGAAAATTTTTGAGGAAGCCTTGAAAAATCTTGGAAAGGTACCAATTTGATGTCAAGAGACAAACTTTTCTCTCACTAATGAAAGATGTCAATTGCTTCTCATTGAGGGAAATGTGTTAGGAAACCATATCTCTCCTAAAAGGATTAGGGTGGTGATCCGGATTTATGCAGAAATGCAATAAAATATAGAAATAGACATAAACATAGAGATGCAACGAAAATAATACTTCATTTCATTAATATTAAATAACAGAAATATGCTTACAAACATAATGGAAATAAACTAGCTAGGGTGTTGGTAGATTATCTTTGAGAAGAGATGTGGCAGCTACAGGTCTCTGAAATGTGTTACAATGAGGCTCGAAGGCCTATTTATTGTTGAGAAACAATGGAAAACCCTAAACATCCAAAAACCTAACCCTATGAGATGAAGCGCCAAAATTGTGTCTTGTTTGGTTAAATTGGTACATCAATCTTCCTAGGGACGTAACTTTGGCATACGATATTCATTTGACATGCTTGTACCTCATTAGAAATATCTATTTGAGCACAACAAATCTTGAGTGACCCATGTTGCTCCCAGTTTTCCCAAAAAACGTCGTTTAGGGCCTCAAAATGGCTCCGGAAGTTCAGGACCCAAAAAACTGCTAAAAATAGTAAGTTGTGTTGAAATTGAAGAACTAAAAGAATTGATGGTGGGGGTTCAAATGGAATAGTTGGGTGGACACCAATATCCACCTGGATCAGTAGGGCCTCAAAACAGTGCCGGAAGTTCATGACCCGAAAAACTGCTAAAAATAGTAAGTTGTGTTGAAACTGAAAAACATAAAGAATTGATGGTGCGGGTCCAAATGGAATAGGTGGGTGGACACCAATATCCACCTGGATTAGGCGGACCCTTCCATAATAGAAATAATTCTTAAATTGTCAACCCCAACCACACAAAACAATTTCCGCATTTTTTTAGGATATGTGGGATATTATTGAAGATTTATAGAAAACTTTACAAAGGTATATTCCCCATTATTTCGTCTTCCGAAAAAGGCTTCAAATTTATATTGAGATGATTAGTGTCAATTGGCATTTGATGCCCTTAAAGAAAAATTATCCATTTCTCCTATTTTGTGAGGTCCTAATTGGTATTTTGTTAGATAAAGTTGTCATTGATGTCAATAATATGGAAAATTAGGTGCAAACCAAGAAGCAAACCCTTGTTGGAGCATACCCTAGCCTATGAATAAATTAAACCCTAAATGGTGTTAAGCCTAAAGTGTATATTTTAATAATGCATGAAACCCTAATGTGCAAGAAATCCTAGGTATATATAGAATATGCCCTAGCCCTATATATGATGACCTAGTACATTCCCTAAAAGGATGATTTAATATATCCTAGATACATTGTTGAAGTCGTCCTTAAGAGCATACCCTGGGAGCAAACCCTAGGTGCCAAATGCATTGATGAAACCGTAATCATGAATAATTGAAATATAATGACAAACAATCAACTAATGAGAAAAAGGTCAAGAAATCCAGAAATGGGTTCCCCATATTCATGTAAATTGTAGAATATTGTGCCTCAGAAACTTATTAAAGTTGATAAGAAATTAACACAGCGTATGTTAGAGTAGTCTAGTATGATTGTGTAGTTGTCAGATGCAGTTCCCAAGGGCCCCATGAATTTTGGAAGATGATAGGCTTGCACAATGGTGATCTCGTCAATCAGAGCCCCTCATGGTTCCCAATGGGAATACGTTGATATACCCCCAGCTAAGTTATGTGAGCTCAAAAACTATACATACAATTTTCTTCCTGAGATTACAAATGCAGTGATGGTCAAACAAGGCATGTGAAATACATGACCTTTTGTCTCTTGTACTAGGAAATATTGTGCCAAAGGATGAAGCCAAAACAAAATATATATTCAGGTCCCCAAAAAACATTGGTTTTCTCCTTAAAAAGACAAAAATTTAAATACATATTTTATCGTCAAACAAGTTGGCCCCTCAAACTCTTCATCATAGTTGAACAACTATAAATACAAACCTAGGTTTTTTTGGTTAAGGCATCCATTCAGTTCAAAGAAAACAAGATAAAAATAGGACGAGAACAAAAGAAGCTAAAAAGGTCGAAGATTGGATATTACAGTTCAGACCTGTGGAAAATACCTACAATTGGACCTATGGAGACCATATGTACCTTGAACCTAAAATATATGAAGTAAATCACATATTTTGCAGACCTGTAGTGGCATAAACTAGCACCTGTGTCACCATCCTCTTGCTAACCTGTGAAGATAGAAATTTAGACTCCTGATTGCAGACCTGTGGTGTATTTTTTGCAAAAATTTTTGGACTTGTGTTATCTTTAGCACTTGTGACATCTCTCTCAGATCTTGGAAATTATAGTTCATACTTGTGAATACTACACTTCAGAACTATGGGGACTTACTCTCATACCTGTGACACTTCCTTGCATACCTATGGAAACATAGTTTCAGACCTATGGTGAAGACTTTTTTTTCATATTTGTGGACCTCTGGTGGAATTTAAAACTTTTGTTCGAGAAGCTTTTTGGACACCTTGATAAAATAGATTTGAAGAAGATTTCGTGTTGTAGACTAGAAGAAACTTGGAGAAGAGATTTTAGAGAGCATCTTAAGGAAATTATAAGCAGACCTTATACCCTTGAAGTAAATTTTGGAGAAATTTTTGAAGCATATTTTGGGACAATAAAAGGAAATATTTTGAGCATACTCCTGCCCTCTTTGAAGCAAAACTTGTTGAAGACCCCTGTAGGAACATTATTGAAGCACCATTGGAACTCCTGCAATAATTTGATATCGCTATCATTGATAAACCAAGAAAGGAGAATGTCGTTGTTGACTTCGTAACATGGCTTCATAATACATATGAATCTAACCCTATATAATATGTATTTCTTGATGAACATTTGTTTTCCTTGTCTACTAATGTACCCTTGTTTGTAGATATTTATAATTATTTGGTTGCAAGTAAAATCCCACAACACTTGTCTCCTAGAGAGCTTATCGGAAACAATGTTATGTACTCTTGGATTCAAGGGTGCTTCTTCTATGTTGGGCTTGATCATGTGATCCAACAATGTATTCTTGAAGATGAAATTTATGACAACTTAAATTCGTGCCATGAAGAGCCTTATGGGGGGCACTTTACCGACAAAATCATTGCAAACCAAGTTATGTGACAGGGATAATATTGGCCAACAATTTTCAGGGATGCTAAGAAGTATGTCAGGAGCTGTGATATATGTCAAAGAATGGGATAGGAAACACAGTTTGATGAAATTCCTCTGTAACCACAAGTTATGATAGAACCTTTTGAAAAGTAGACTCTTTATTTCATAGGGCCAATTGAGCCCACCATCAAAACAAAAGGCATACGTTATGGTGTGCACTAACTATGTAACAAATTCAATTGAAGCCAAGGCCCTACCAAAAGCAACATAACAAGTAGTAGTGGGTTCCTTATATGAACAAATCATTCTCTGTTTTGGCATCCCACAAGAGATTGTTACCAATCAAGGGAAGAAATTTACTTCTAATTTATTACAATCCATCACTAAGAAATTTAAAATAAAACATCAAATGTCCACTACATATCACCCTTAGGAAAATGGGTGAGTGGAAGTTATCAACAAAGTTTTGGAATCTATCTTGAATAAGACTATACAATGCCATCACAAATATTGGGTCGAGAAACTCCCAAAATCCTTGTTGGGTTACAGAGTTACTTGTAAAAATGTCACTAGTTTCACGCCTTATGAGCTTGTATATGGGAAGTAGGTTGTCATTCCTATTGAAGTTGAAGTCAAGACATTAAGGACAACTTTGCAAGTAAGGATGGACCTCTCTGAGGCACAACAACATTGGTTGGACCAACTTAATGAACTTGATGAAGTCCATCAAGATTCCATACAAAAAGCGATTATCATCCAACAACAATAAGCAAAGTGGCATGACAAATTCATCAAGAAAAATAAAGTTAAAGAAGGGGATTGGGCACTCTTATTTGATTCAAGATACAAATATTTCAAAGAAAAGTTTTAGAATCGATGGTTGGCATCATATGAAGTTGAAATTGTGTTTGAAAATAAGTATGTAAGTCTTCATACCATTGATGACGCAAGAACACCATTGATGGCCAACGAGCATTGACTATATCAGAGGCCCAATTCCAAAGACGAGTTCATCAAGGAATTAGTTAAACAATATTATTTAGAAGTGGTAGAGAAGATGGTCAATCATTCCCCTCCCGTGACCTCTTGATTTTTCAGTCCCATGATATTGAAGAAAAATAAAGAGAAAAAGAAAAAAAATATTGGGGGCAAAAACCTGGTCTTTGACGCTTCCAACAACTAATAATATTGGAAAACCAATTTCTGGAAAATTTACTAGGGATAAAATCCTTCCAACTGTGAAAACCTTTTCAAAGGCACAGTGGGATAAACTTTTGCTGAAAAACTAGGAGACTGGCTAACAGAGTCTAAAAAAAAATAATTATGAATACATTTTTACTGAGTTATCTTCACCTATCTTTTCCTTATAGGAACTTAATGATATATAGATTATTTTTCAAGATGAGTTGTGGAATTACATCCAAAGCATGAAAATGACATTGAGCAAATATGGTGACATTGCAATTTTGCCTACTATCTAGGTGCTTTCTTTTTTAGTCCCCTGGTTTTTCTTTAAGCAAAGATTTTAAAGATACTTAGCAAACAATATGTGTACCAAGATATTTTTACCCATTAACAATCCTTTTTTGCATTCCTAGCCTATATTTCCAATCATTATTTTAACCTCCTTCTATCCTATTTTTTAGTCCAAGACTATATCTTTGTTTAAAACATTTATACCCCTATCTCTACCTTTCCTAATTTTAAGGACTAAAATTAAAATAAAAAATGGTGGATAATTTGGCTTAAATCATTTCTATAATCATAAATCCTAAAATATTTATAGCATGCACTATAATACTCTTTTAACCCATTTCAATCACATACCATGGGGCCTTTGTTATTATCCTATAACACATACCACACTAGGTTATTCATAAAATTGAACAAGGACTGTTTCCCAAGTGGTCTTTGCTACCTAGGCGACTCATCATCATCCAACTCAATGGTAGGATGACCTGCCAGGAATATTCAACATGCCAAATAGGCATTTTCATGTGGCAAATTGTACCCATATCTGATCAAAGGAGTGGAGTGCATACATCAAGTGAAATAATGGAAATATGCCACCTTAAATCATTCTGTAGTAGGTGAAGTATTTTTTTCATAGCTCGAAAATTTCGTTGAGATTTGGCTCATTTGAACAATCACCCGTCATATTATGGTCTTTCATTCAAATAAGGTATGGTTACAGAGTGGTTTTTGATGTGAAAACTAAGTTTCTATGCAATTTTTATAGGGTAGAAATCCATGGGAGGAACCATCAATCATGTTGAGCTCGAAAACTTTAATGTTATCTAGATTAAGTTTGAGGTATAGAGCACTTTTTTAAAATCCAAGTGGTCTGAATTCCTTGGCTGCTTCCAAGGGCATGACACATCCATTTCGCTGGAGTTTGCCCAAAATTTTATTGGAGCATAAGCATTTCTAAGACAACTTTATATCATGATAAATGAGCCAATGATTTCTGATGTAACTAAACTTTCTAGGGATGGAGAGGACTGGTCAAAGAATTTCAAAATTGATGGATAATTTCAGCATCCTTCCTGCAAAGGCCATCCACACTCCTAGAATTAAGGAAAGGTACGAGGCATAACTTCCTTTATGGAAAGATGTTGTCTTTGTTATTCATAATTTCATGATGTGCGAAGGGAGATATATCTCAGTCTACCATTATCACATTAGGAACTTGATGCACCTGACATGGCATCAACCCATTAATATGTTGTGTTTCTTTACTAAGAGCCTGATGAAGATGGTTGAATTAGTTCAAAGGAAAAATAACACTATGATAGAGTTATGATGCCAGGATTCTGCTATAAACAAATCCTAGCATATCAAAGAGTATGTGTTTCCTTCTTCATGAATTATCTCAAAAAAAACTCTTCATTAAACAAACATTTACAGCTACTTAAAATGTACATAAATAAAAGAGAGCCATACAAACAAAACACTGATATAAAATAACACAAGAATTTCCTTGGCCGAATATTACAATGGATGGCCTCTCGGCTCTCGACCCTTTACAAAAACTTTCAACCCATTTCTCTCTTTCTCTCTGTATTCCTCATTTTTTTCCATCCTCACACACTCCTCATATTTATACATAATAATGAATTTATTCCAATCCATAATTTCTTCCACATAAATCTCAACTAAAATCTAAATTAGATTTATCCTTTTTTTGGACTCAACTAAGTCCTGTTTAAGGAATTCTCAATCCCTAGATTATCTACCTAATTCAACTCCACTCATATCCTTTAATTTATTAAAAGAATATTTACAATACTCTTCACTTACAATTTTCTCTCTTAATTTATTAAAATGAGAAAAATAATTAAAACATCTCACCCTCTAAATCACAAAAATGAATAATGAAAATTTATCTTTGATGCTCTTGCATCAGACTCCCCATGTAGAGAAGTTTCATAGACTCCTATCTATGAGGTCTGTCGCTTTTCTCTAATATGCGACAACCACAAGTCTTGATGACTTTCTCCCTCCAGGATTCCAAACTTTGTTCTATCACTGGTCCTTTAAAGTATCAACTTTGTTTGGTAACTCATCACTCAATTTGTCAGTTGGATTCCATCGGCCTTTCCAACACTTTCTTTCACCAATTCCTCGGAGTAGTTCCTCTTTGTTTGATGCTTTTGTCTCCAATTGTGTTGAACACTTAACTTCCTGCAATGAATAATAATCAAGAACTCCTTCTTGATTACAACTACAGTCCTTGATTGCTTTTATAGAAACAACTTTCTCACCCGGTGTTGTACCTGCATTCATAAAAAAACTATTAGTTTTAAAAAGATAAGACCTTTCGGCGTCTTTTGATGCTTCAAGCACCAATCTCCCATCATCAACTTTCTGGATTTCAGTAGATCCTGTTTTGAACTGTTGGCTGCTTTCATCTTTATCCTGTTGGATCAATATTTTTGTCTCCTTTATGTCTCTACAGAGATAAATTTCTTGCTGCCCCTGATCTTTCGTCTCAACTCCAAATAATTTCTGCTCAATTTCTTTGATTTCGACATCATATTTATTAATGTCTCCTTCTGTACCTACAACCACATTATTATTTGAAAAGTTATAACATTCACTCAACTCTATAAATGTTAGAACCATTCATCCCTATCATGCACAGTAACTGCAATCTCTTTTGGATCAGGTTTTGTAGGCTTCACTTCTCCCTCAGGTTCCTTAAGCCATCATTCCAACAACTCTATTTCCGTGTGAAATATTTTCATCATTTCAGCACAACCTTCGTTTCCAGCTTCATTCTTCTTCTGAAAATCTTCCTGAGTTGTCCTGGTTTCTGTATCATCACATTGTAAAATTATGTCAGCAAAATCATTAAACAAATACATTTGTTTACCTCCTTGGAATATCTCTTCGGCATTTCCATTATGCTTCTGCTCCATAACAACTTCAACTGGTTGTCTTACCCCAAACAAGAACTCATTTATGATTTCTTCATGTTGCAACAATTCAATACCTTCCTCCTTTGAAAGGCATTCTCCATCACACTTTACCTCAAAATTTTCATTCATCTCTATGACATTTTCACCAAATTGTCCACCATCTTTCGCACATCCTGCAAACATACATAAACTGTGAGATTTAAAAATGCAAGGCTTCATAGCCTCATCTACTTCTCTTAACAAAACATCTTCAGATTCTTCTAAACTATTCCAATAGTTCATGAAATCTTCCTCATTGATCTCTTCACCCAGAATTTCACCCTGTTCTGGGCCACAAATAGAAACTTCCATTTTCAACTCAACCTCTCTGAGTTCTTCACATCTCATTTGCACACTCATCATCTGCTCGAGCTTCCTCAGCTCTTCTTCCAACTGTATGTTTACCTATTGTTCCCTCTTTGCATGTAGCCTCTTCCACTTCACTTTCTTCCCCATGGTCCAACCATGTGTCTGGTCTTTCACATTTCTCTACAATAATTCCATCAAAAATTCAAGGTGAACTATTAACTCAGCCTTCTCCCACTCATACTCTTCATCAGTCAACTGCTTACATATGCCATTGGCCTTGGCATTTTCCTTCTTCTTTCTTCTGCTGTGGTCTTTCTCAGAACCTTTGAAATGACTATCACCAGTCATCTCTCCTCCTTTGTGCACTTCATCTGTTCACGTGTGGATTTCATTTTAATCCCCTTTTCAGCAAGCCTTCTTACTTGCCATTCAACAATGCAAGCTCTCTTCCTGCGCTTGATCACTTTCAATTCTCTATCTTGGAATAATCTCTGGGCAATTCTCTTGCTTCACTTTGCTGCAAACAACACTTTAGTAATGCTTGTGTTATAATGACCAAACTCTTTGGGTGTCGGAGTCCATCGATCATGCACCCAATTACATTCAGACCTTTGACTTAGCTTACGATTCTTTGACTTCAAACTTTATACCAACTCTTCATCTTGGAAAAAAAATACTTAATCTTAACTCAAGCCATCCAAACTTTCATTTTGACTCTAACATCTGTTTTGACTTCAAGGCTTGCCCTAATAATTTGATAGTGGATATTTTGACTTAATTCAAGTTATACAATCTTCGAACGAACATACACCCCTAATATATTTTTAGGATGTAAAATCTTCACTCTCTCTCATACTCCATTCTTATGAAAGATCATCAATTTCCCATTAACATTTCACATGATGCTGAAGTCTTTAATCGAAATACAATCCATGTTTTCCAAGATTTATTTTATGGTGAAAATAAATAAACCTTTCGATTTTCTACATTCAAAAATACCTTTCTGAATTATCACACCTTATGCTCCCTTCAGGGTTATTTAATAAATATTTCCCTTGCATTTGCAACTCTCTGGATTCCACTCTTCTGTGTCATCTTTGTCACCGTGAATACTCACACGCCCTTCATACCATAAGCTCGTCATTTTAGTGCAAACATTTTCCTGCACTTTTATGCACCATACAACATCAATTCACATCTCTTCACCTGTGTATAGAGAACAAGCTATTTATGTTTTCAACCTCTTCGATGAATAATGTACAACTCGTACATTGTGCCCATCCTGAATAACACCTCCTTAGATGACGCCACATGATGGTAAAAACAAAGATTCTAAGACATTAAACAATTGTGTTTTCAATGTTAAACACAAATCAAAAGAATTATCCCATTCCAACTACAAGCTTTGGTCCAAAATGACTTAACCAAAACTGCGAAGAATTCACATTATGCATAATAAACCCTCTCACATAAAAATGCATACTTCTTTTTATATCACCCAGGATAGCCCATTCTCCTTTCCCATTCATTTTCCATTTGTTTATACCTCTGCATTTGCAACATTTTCACTCTTTCATAATATTTACAAAAGATAACTTCTCGAGTATGGCAAGGAAATTTAATCAACCAAATTTTAAAATACCTTTACTCAAATGAATATTGATTCATTCAATGAGCACTTACCTTGAATCTTCTTGTGGTTGAAATGACCCAACCCTTCTCTCGCGTATTCTTTTATAAATACATTCAAGCCTCTACAGACTCTGTTTCTGGCGGGCTCACAGCTATTCAAACTCCACTTTGAATGTGCAAGGTCAATTTTCTAACACTTTCTTCCCAACAACTTTGTAACATAAATCTTTTCCAACAAATAATGTTTGTAAACTTTTAATCGCATATCCACACTTCGAACACCACTGGCTTGTGAACCTAGGCTCAAGCGCTATGTTTACAAATGCTGCACATAAGCCCGGTCTACTCAACACAATGTCATTGGTTCACATACAACAATATTGGTGTGTTTCTCCCATGCAGGTTACGTAGGTCCTCTCGCAGCCTCATGTTCTAATCATTTCACCCACACAACCTGTCTCGAAACACAGTCTCCCAACATGATCTACGAAAGAAAAAAAAAACACCCTTCATAGCTTCACAACGCATTTGAAGGAAAAACGTTGCACCATTGCAGTCACAAACGTGGAATCCGCTTCTAGAAAATAAAACGCTGCATTTTGTTTTTAGATCGTTGTCTGCACGACCATTCCACAACAATCAAAGCAAACATGATCAAATAATACGAGGTCAAATTGGTTGTATTCATATTGGAACACGCTGCATACTGCTCATTATCACGACTCCACGGATCTGTGCTTTAGTGTCTTACGCAGACTCTAAACTTTTTTGAACCGCACACTACTTACACCATACTCCAGGGGTATTACCATATGCTACGGTCTGTGTTTAATGTTTTTACGTAGACTCTAAGAAATTTTAAGCCGCATATTACTTACATCATACCTCAGGGCTATTACCACAAGCCATACGCTGCCACAGGTCAATAAACGTGTTACCTGCGTTACCTGCGTTACAATGCCTTCCCTCTATGTTACCTTTGAACCCGTGCAAACTTTGCTCACCATCAATGAACTCCATACAGTTAGTGAAAGACTTTAACAATAGTCAAATCCGTTCTGGTTGTAACTCAGCCAAAAATGTGCAGCACTTATCAAAACCCTTTTGCATACAAGTGCGATCGCAAAATTTACGTTGAATCAGCGATTCAAGAGCTCGTTTGGATGAACCACTACTGCTGTCTTTTGACATGTGATCTTAAAACTGATTACCAGCGGATGCATCTTGTGAAGTTAGAGATAATTTGAGGTTGGCTATATTTTAATCCAAGATGCTTGGAGAATGTTACTACCTTCGTTGGTAGACCTCACAACTTGGGCAGATTCTTGTGCCTCAATAGGATATGGTGTAGAAGTACCCCCAACAAGAAAGTGGTATGCAGATTTGCTGGCAGACACGTCATATTTTTTCTGCTTCAACCTCATTGCGGTATTTTCAGCAACATCAACAGTAGCATCACCAACATTTGCAAAACGATTAACCCAACCTGGAAGTTTCTGTACTCTAAGTCTTTCACATAATGAATCACAGAAATGTTTACAGTTCTTTGACAACAAATCATAGGCATAGCCATGACACTCCCTGCTACGTCAATCTCACATGATCCACGCAGCTCCAAAACACACAACACGCAGCACGATCGCAGCTCCTCCCTCTGCACGGAGAAACGTAGCACATGATCTGAATTCTATCGCTCAACCCTCCTTATGTGGAAATGACATCCCACACAGTCTCTTAGCCTTAACGAGAAACCTCTGCGCACTCAGATTTAATATTGCTCCATCAATTTTCACCAAACGAAGTTGGCTCCATCGCACACCTACTCCTGCAAATTAACACACTTCTCTAGACATATATGTATGATGTAATGCAAAGTCAAAACAAAATGTAGAATAGGCATATTTCCAGCTCTGATACCAATGATGCCAAGATTCTGCTATAAACAGATCCTAGCATATCAAAGAGTATGTGCTTCCTTCTTCATGAATATTCTCAAAAAATCTCTTCATTAAACAAACATTTGTTGCTGCTTAAAATGTACATAAATAAAAGAGAGCCATACAAACAAAATACTGATATAAAATAACACAAGAAATTCCTTGGCCGAATATTACAATGGATGGCCTCTCGGCTCTCGGCCCTTTACAAAAACTCTCAACCCATTTCTCTCTTTCTCGTTGTATTCCTCACTGTTTTCCATCCTCACACGCTCCTCATATTTATACATAATAATGAATTTATACCAATCCATAATTTCCTCCACACAAATCTCAACTAAAATATAAATTAGATTTATCATTTTTTTGGACTCAACTAAGTCTCGTTTAAGGAATTCCCAATCCCTAGATTATCTACCTAATTCAACTCCACTCGTATCCTTTAATTTATTAAAAGAATATTTACAATAATCCTCACTTACAATTTTCTCTCTTAATTTATTAAAATGGGCAAAATAATTAATAAAATAATTAAAACTTCTCACCCCCTAAATCATACAAATGAATAATGAAAATTTAGCTTTGATGCTCCTGCATCAAGTTATATCATCAGGGCCTAATCAAGATGCTAATTGAAGTCGAGTCGCATAGGTTGGATGTACCATGGGAGGACTTTGTTCGAGGTATTAGAAGCAAGTCAAGGTAAATGGTCCTCCCTTGAAGCGAACAAGTAATTCCCAATGTCCCTTTCGTGATTGAGCACCAATACCCTACCATAATTTCAACATGGAAAAACAAGGGTTCAATCCTTAGCTCTTAGACTTCAGGCTCATTGGAGGAAATGGCATCGTCAAGGGAAATACATTATAATGTACTGGAAATTGTTACAGAAAAACTTCACAATTCTGGGTATGAGTAGGAAGTTGACACTGCGACCCCATTCCAAGCAGAGATATTTACAATACTGTTATCGAGGAACTTCCACAACCTTCAAGGTCGGCACTGTCAATGGAAAATTCGAGAAAGTTAAGCGTAACAAAGGTAAGTTTATAAACAGTAAGCCTTTTTGGTTTTGTAGTCTCAATCATCAGGTTTTTGTTAAGAAGAAATTAAAAATTGATTTTAAAGAATGAGAATCTTAAAGCTAAATTAAAATGGCACAGACCTAAGTTAAACAATTTAGGGGCCTTACTTCATGCCATAGATCAAGAGGAAGATTCCACAAATAGGGAAAAGGCATTTCTGAAGGATACACTGAGTAAGCCCAACATGTTAACAATGTCATTATAGATGACTTCTTAACCAACACTTATGCCTTTTTTCAATTAAAACCTAATATGCCAAAATGGCAGACAAAGGACGACTTGTTTGACTTAGGAATCATTAGTAAGGAGAGCCATAGATAGGTGATAGAAAAGTTAAAATAACAGTGGTTTTAAATGCATCTAAGTCGAGGAAAAATGGAAGAATCATATTTCCATAGATAGATGATAGAAAATTTAAAATAACAATGGTTTTAAATGCATCTAAGTCAAGAGAAAAAATGGAAGAATCATACTTCCAAGTGGAAATAATTGTATCAAAAAGAACAAAGGTTGAAAGAAGTAGCTTGTGAGATCAGTGCAGAGATTTCTACTTGTCGAGTACCCTCGAGGGTTTACCTTATTTTCTTACCTGATTTCTGGGCCTATTTTCGATTAAGACAAATAGGTGCAGAGATTTCCACCTATCGAGTACCCTCAAGGGTTTACCCTATTTTATTATCTGATTTATGGGCCTATTTCTAATTAAGACAAATCAGGAATAGTCAACCTCATGAAATAATTCAAACTGAAACCTTCATTGAAGTATACCGCAATTCAGACATACCAAACCAAAACTTACTTTGTGAATTATACTTATTTAACTTCTTCCTTCCAAATAACTCTCATTGGAATCCTAACCCTTTTGTTAGGGATATCCAACTATGAGATTTTATCTCCTATATTACCAACTTGGTTAAATGGAAAAAAGCTACAAACTTTTATGGAAAAACATAACTAGAGGCTCCACTGATGGTTCAAGAGGAGTATCCATTGACTTGTCTTATAATCAATGAATTGGAAGGTTAGTGGAAGACCCTAGTTATTCTATTAGTATTAATCACAATCATCATTTTGCTACTTCAAAGTATCACGAATTGGCATATACCCATTCTTTGGAGGCTCTCATGGTGGCTCGGGATATTTGGGAAGGTTTACCAACATTCCTAAGGGATAGGAAACTCATGGTGTACCCTTATTTCAACATAGCCCTTAATCGTGTGACATTTTATATTTATTTTGTATTCAAGCATGGTTCAAGGTGGATAGGACATCATTTTCACTATCCACTTCTTTGGTTCCCTACTAGACTGTATTGGTCTATGATCCAATGGGAAGAGGAAGTGGAGCGCTCCAATTGGTCAAAAATGGATAGGACTTTAGGATACTACCATACAGGATAATTTAGTCACTCGACTTATAACTAGGGTGACATCCACGTTGGACTTTTTTAGAAACACTAGGAGGGGGCGATGAATCAATATTTCACTTTTTCTTACAATTTTGTATCAAAACCATTAATCAATAAAATCACATCAAAGGAACACAAGAGGCCTCAGGAGGGACGAAACTAGCCTCAAGAGTGAGCTTAAAAACAAACTGGAAAAGTAGCCTCAGACATATCACAATATGCCTCAGGATGAACTCGGATTAGAGCTTAGAACACACACAATTTGATTCCAAAAGACAGATGGAAATATGTTCAATAATGCTTCAAACAAGAGAAGGAAATCTTACAAGACTTATCAAAGTTTGAGCCAATTTCAAAACATTCTACCACAACAGATAACTAATCTCCAAGCTTGCTCATCCTTCTTCAGATGTATCCTTTCAGGGCTCGACTTGTTTAGAGAAAAATATTTGTTCTTAATTTGATGTCTCTTTTTCTACTCATTTGTATGCCATGAGTTGGATGTGTGTGTGTGTATTTTGGAGGAGCCCTTAATTGGGGCCAAATTGAGAAAAATAATGATATTCTTTATGAAAATATATGACTATCTTGAAGCTAACCTAGTGGAATTAAACTGACCTATTTTATAGGAGGCTTAGGACACCTAAAATATCAATTTTTTCCTTTCATATAATCAGTTCTTTCAAGGTTGATGAGTTTAGGCTAATTCAAGTCATAGATTTGACTTTATCTTTGGGGCATCAAACTTCAAAAAACAATCTCTCTCCAACCTAGAGGACCCACATGGTGTTCCACCTATCAAACAAAATGGCCTGACGAGGGCTACCAATCTAGAGTATCCTTGCATCCAAATTCACTAAAATATGCATGCAAATAATCAAACAAATGATAGCCCATTCACCCTTTGACATCAATGAAAAATTCTTCCAACAATCTCCCCCTTTTTAATTGATATCAACACTCATGCTCCCCTAGTCAACATGTTCCCCCTTTTTTCCATGCTTCACTTCCTTCTTCTCCATGTGGCACTTCATTTTCTCTCCCTCTTCGACATCAATGACAAAGGGTGACTTATACATTTGGGGTTGCTCCCCCTTAACATATGGCACTCAATAGGACTTTCGTCTTCTTATCCTTCCCTTCTTTTTCCTCCTACGACTATTTTGCTTTGCCACAATTTTCTTCCATTTTGCTTGGTCTAGAACGTATATGTTGTTTGATCTTCTCCTGGCTATTGCAACCAATCTTCATGAGACTTCTTCTCTGATTTCACACTTTCGAGAGTCAAACAAGATATTATACTCTTGATCACACATCTTGCCAACACTGGGAATATTTTGTTTAAAATCATTAACTAGCAAAACATGTGCCTTCATAGAGTTGAAAACTTCATCAACTCTAAGCAAATAGTTCGCAATATCTTCTTTTTCATCCATTTTCTGGTTTTCAAGCTGAGCTTGAAATTTGACGTACTTGATCTTATCATCACCTTCATACAGTGTTTTAAGTTTTCTCCCAAAGTTCTTTGGTTGTGGTGCAAGACATCACCTTGGACATAAATGGTACTTTAGAATCCACCTATGATGACATGAAGTGTTAAAGAATGTAACTAGGTTGTCTTCATAGTTGTATTTGATTCATAAAGAAATGTACTTATGAAAAGAAAATGTTATTATTATTATTATGACTTATTAAAGCGTGGGTTTAATTCTTGGGTCATCATGTTTTAGGACAAAAGTCCCCATTGAGTGCTTCCAGGATTTATACTAAGTCATTAGAGTTCATTATACATTTAATAAGGCCCTTATTACGCTTTTGAATCATGCAAAAAAAATTCTTTTTAGTCAAAAATGAATTTGTCACCTCCACACCAAGTTAGCCCTCGCCAGTTCAAGTCGACCTACATGAAGGGAATTCAAATTCCAGAAAAGGGTATATATAAGAGTAGTTTGATTCATTTAGGAGATTCACTCACACAAGTTCGATCTCCTAGAAGAATTCGTGGAAAAGGGAAAAGTTGTAGTGCAGTGAGGAGAATTGCAAGATCAAAAGTTTTGGGTTATCTCTCTCTCTCTCTCTCTCACGTGTGATTTTCTGGGCTACAACTACAAAATCAAAGTACACCATTCTAGTCGAAGTTCTGTTACGACATCAAGGTCGAAGGACAACATTAGGGTTGAAGTGTTGCTTCAAGATCGAAGTGCGAAGTGTTTAAGTTTGAAGTTGTTGCATTAAATTTGAAGTTGCTAAGTTGAAGATATTGCTACATCAAAGTGTTGTTGCTGCTAGGTCGGAGATAGTATTATCTACAGAAGAAGGAAAGGGTCTAAGTCTATGTCTAAGTCAAGAGTCATGGATTATCTCAGGAAAACTATTGAAGGAAGAGTTGTTCACTGAGTATTCCCCTTAGATTAGGGTTTTGCCCTGTTTGTTCACTTATAGCTAGTGTTCTTGATCCTCATGATATTGTTTTGGTAATTGATTGATGAACTAATATGAGAGAAGAACATGAAAAGTTAAATAAGATCGCAAGAATCTCACAAGTAATTATCAAGAATAAGAAAATAATTTGGCCTTTCTGATTTTCTAATATGAAGAGCTTTTGAATTGCAGCAAAACAACTTGTTTGGATCAGTTAGAGTATTTTTAGTAACTTTGTATCCAAACATCCACTCCTAAATCCTTCAAGTAGGTTTCCATTAAATTGTTCCATAGTGGATAATCATGTCCATCAACACCAAAATTTCCCTTGAAGAGATGTCTTTCATATGATCCATATTTGTTCACGATCTTCCCTCAAGTGATTAGACTATTAGAGGGTAACCTACTTTGATATCAATTTTTGGAAATACTCACAAGGGAGGGGGGCGAGGAGTGAATCATTATTTCACTCTTTCTTACATTTTAGTATCAAAACAATTAACTAATAACATCACATCACAGGAACACAAGATATATATGAACAATATATTTATATTACAAAGGAAGCTACAGCTTCTAGTTTACTAGCTACAACTGGAAGGGTAAAACCCCAAGATATTTACCGTCCACAACTGGACAGAGCTACGACCCATGGTTTACCAACATCCACTGGAAGGAAGCTACAACTTCCTTCCCTAACACCACTCTGCCACCATATATTGTTAATTTCATTTTTCTTTTCACCCTTGGTTAGTTCACAAGGAAACTTGCTATTGTTATATCTTTTAAATTTAAGCCATTTTTGTATAAACATTTGAGTGCTTTGAAGGGCACGACAATTGAGATACTATGTTATTTCTATTGGATCAACTTTGTAATCTTTTAATTTTGGTATCTTAAGATGCAGGGAAATTTCACTTTTAATGTCTTTTTTTAATATTGCCTTATTTCTATTGGATGAACGTTGTAATCTTTTAATTTTGGGATCTTAAGATTTAGGTAAATTTCACTTTTAATATGTTTTTGATAAATTGTGTAATTTGATAGTTCATGTTCTTCCTAATACTAACATTTATGGCTTAACACTTTATTGGTCTATAATCTATAATTGAGAAGCATATACAAACATGAAAAAGAGAAATATCGACACATCCCCTCAACACCCATATCCCCTGGATTTCAACACCTTGAGTCTAGTCACAATCACAACACCCACATCCCCTAGATTTCAACACATTGAGTCAAGTCACAATCACTGTCACATTCATACCTTCACTTGTGAAAGACACTACTTATGTGTCCATGCTTTCTTACTATGAGCCACAAAAGTCTTCCTAACTACTTACACAATTTTGAATGTATATTTTTTTTTAATACTTTTCCAAAAATAAAAATAAATAAATATTATATCTACACAATAGTTTATTATTGTCACATCCATACCTTCACTTGTGAAAGTCACTACTTATATGCATGTCTCTTATAGTTGTCATAAAAGTCTTCCCAATTACTTGCACAAAATTTTGAATATATTTTTTAAAGATACTTTTACAAAAATATTTTGTATACTATTGTCACATTCATACCTTCACTTGTGAAAAACACTACATATATATGTATTCTTGGATTTGCCTCCTAGAATAACCAAAGCTTGCTCTACCAAGGAATACCATTCAATGCACTTTTCTACTACATTTCAAAACAAAATGGGGGTTTAAAATGAACCTCAAGTTAAAATAAAAAAAATAGGAATCATGGAGGAAAAGCAATGACTAGCAATCTTTCAAACACTTTTGTTTGTTGTACAAGTGTCATTTAGTTAATCAAAGATACAATTCAACATCAACAACATATACATTAAACCACACGTACTTCTTTGAATAAACTTGAAGATTATGTGTGCTCTCAATGTGCAATTCAATGGCAAATCTCGTACAAGACTCTCTCAATATATTGGGATATATTCTCTGTTTATAGGAGGTATTCTGACAAATCAAAGATATAATTCAATATCAACAACATATACATTAAACCACACATACTTCTTTGAATAAACTTGAAGATTATGTGTGCTCTCAATGTGCAGTTTTGTCTTGCAAATGTGTTTAAGATTTAGGAATTTGTCATTAATGATAACTTTAATATTGTCTTATTTCTATTGGATCAACTTTCTAATATTTTAATTTTGAGATCTTAAGATTTACGTAAATTTCACTTTTAATGTGTTTTTTAATATTGCCTTACTTCTATTGGATCAACTTTGTAATCTTTTAATTTGGGATCTTAAGATTTAAGTAAATTTCACTTTTCATGTATTTTTTGATAAATTGTGTAATTTGATAGTTCATGTTCTTCCTAATACTAACATTTATGGCTTAACACTTGATTGGTCTATAATCTATAATTGAGAAGCATATACAAACATGAAAAAGAGAAATATTGACACATCCCCTTAGCACCCACCTCCCCTAGATTTCAACACCCGACACATCCCCTCAACACCCACCTCCCCTAAATTTCAACACTCAACACATCCCCTCAACACCCACATCCCCTAGATTTCAACACCTTGAGTCAAGTCACAATCACTATCACATTCATACCTTCACTTGTGGAGGACACTATTTATGTGTCCATGCTACAAAATTCTTCCTAACTACTTACATAATTTTGAATGCATTTTTTAAAAATACTTTTCCAAAAATAAAATAAATAAATATTATATCTACACTAGTTTATTATTAACACATTCACAATAGTTTAGTTTAAAATAAATAAATATTATATCTACACTAGTTTATTATTATCACATTCACAATAGTTTATTATTGTGATATTCATACATTCATACCTTCACTTGTGAAAGACAGTATATAGAAAGTTGGAGGGGTAGAATGAACAATAAATATATATATATATATATACATTATAAAAGATAATACAACGAATAATATGAAGTTACACAATATCATATACCATATCATTGAACTTATACATTTTAATATCCCTTGAAATGATAAATTCTTTTGAATAAAATTTTAAAACTACGATCATTGACCACCATCTCCTATGACAAATATGAATTTTCTTATAATAAAACTCCATATTCTACTTGCCAAACAAATTTGAAAAAAAAATGTCCTATACCATATTGCATTTTCGTCATAAACAGCACACTATATTAGAAAATATACAACCATAACCATATTGCATTTTCGTCATAGACCCCACACTATAGTAGAAAATATACAACCATTATGCCACATGGTTGAAGCCCATTTCATAGTAAAAATCCGTTCATGCAATAGTCATCCTATAGCTGAGTATTATATTACAGAAAGAATAGCAAGGAAATAAAAACTAGAAACCCAAATAGCAACAACATATGGGCCAAAATAAGATTTTGCAGTCAAAACTTCATTATTATCATATGACCAGGAAACCAACCATAATATCCATTATCGGATGACCAGGAAAACAAGGAACGTGACCTATTATTAACAGGTGACCAGGAAACCAACCAATAAATTCAGGAAAACAAGGAAAGTGATCTATTATTAACAGGTGACCAGGAAACCAACCAATAAATTCATTATCTGATGACCAGCAAACCAAGGAACGTTTTCTAGTTTTCCAATTGGAGATCTGTAACTTGCAAAATGCCTGGATAAGACGTGTGGATTTTCTTTTAATAAAACGCAAAACGCCATGTTCTACTTGCGAAAACAATTTTTAGGAAAACAAACATGTTCTAAACCATATTGCATTTGTCGGAGGGCATTCGTTCCTGCAATAATCCTCTAAAAATGGAAAAGCCATCCAGTGCACATAAATTCAAAATGTCAAAACCATGCAATTGGAGCCCTTTTCACAATAAAAATCCATTCGTACCATTTCATTGAACTTGTGCATTCTGTATCCTTAAAATCATATATCCTAAAAATAATTATCAGATGACCAGGAAACCAACCATAAAATTCATCATTATCAAGATAACCAGGAAACCAACCATAAAATTCATTATTATCAGATAACCAGGAAACCAACTTTAAAATTTATTATTATCACATGACCAGGAAACCAACCATAAAATTCATTATCGGATGACCACGAAAACAAGAACGTGATCTATTATTAACAGGAGTGACCAGGAAACCAACCAATAAATTCATTATCGGATGACCAGGAAACCAAGGAACGTATTCTAGTTTTTCCAATTGGAGATTTCTACCTTGCAAAATGTCTGGATAAGACAGACATGTGACTTTTCTTTTAATAAAAATCCATGTTCTACTTGCAAAAACAAATTTTGGGAAAAAAAACATGTACTAAAACCATATAGCATTTGTCATGAACCCCACAATACTTCTAAATTACAATAGTAGAAAATATACAAGCATTACACAGAATCGGAGGCCATTCGTTCGTGCAACAATCCTCTAAAAATGGAAAAGCCATCCAGTGCACATAAATTCAAAATGTTAAAACCATGCAATTGGAGCACATTTCATAAAAAATCCATTCGTGCAATAATCCTCTACCTGAGTATTATATTTCCGGCCAAAAAGTAGCAAGGAAATGGCAGATTTGTGATGCAAATCACAACACGGAGGGCAAAAGATGTCAAAATCTTAATCCAAAAGAGAACGATTAACGTACCAACTGAAAAAGGGGAAATCCAATCAAGATTGCAATCAAAGGGGAGACAGTTAAGGTAATTAGACCATACAAATAATTTCAGGATAAACCAAATTGTCATCAAATCTAGATTTTTCTTTAATACTAAAATTTTGGAGACAGTTTTTTGATACTCCTATCCTAGTTGCTGCTCAAGGTTGGTCGCCTACACTTCCTCATACTGGTGCTCCTCCATCTGCTACTCGTGCATATCGGGCTCCTCCATATCGAAGGGATCCTACTCCTGAGGTGTCATATATCGAAATATCTCATGTAAGGTCTCATTTATATAGGTGTCGAAATATCTCATGTAAGGTCTCATTTATATAGGTGTCATATAGAGAAAAAATAAAGCGATTACTTTAAATCAATTCCTAATATGGTCGAAAATGATCTTGATTAAAATAAACATTAATAAAACTCGAAAACAGAAATAAACATACGACACAGTTGACATCAAAGTAGTTGCAATATTTATCAGCAATTCAAGAAGCCCAATACTACTGAAGGAGTTGCTCTGAGATCTTTACAAAATGATTCAACTAGAACAAACCATAGGCCTTAAGTTCAAAGCCAGTCCACCATAGTATTAGAAGTTAATGAATTCAAACAAAGAAAGTATACCACTAATAGTTTCTAAACAAATTCTCGACTACAACAAAACCAAACCAGGGCACTGAAATATATATACTGTTTTTGCACCAATTCCCCAGGCTCATTCGAAGGCCCACTGATTTTCACGCCTGACCTCCTCCTCCTCTTCAGGAGTAAAATCATTCTTTATGTTGAATGTTTTACGTATTTCTTCTGGTGTTTTCCCTTTTATCATGTCAGCAACAGTCTGACATGTAAGATCTAGGAGATTTTTTATGTTTAGATAATTAGCAGCCTGCAAAAATCCAGAAAGCTTAATAAGCCAAAATTTCCAGAAAATATACAAATATATCTGTAGCTTGGAGAGACATAAACATGTGCACAACAATATTAAACAAAGCCACGAAGCTATAGCAGAATAATTACATGGAATGATACTACAGGGAAACAGATATAATTGAAAGATATCTCAGAATGAAGCGGAAACAATAATCCAAATAAGATTTCTAGCATTTAAAAAACAACAGAAATTTCAAAAATAAAAGAAAAAGTTGATATAACACTCTGATTAATTGGAGAAGCTATCAGTAACTGTCCTCAGAGGTTCCAAACCACTTGGTTGGGGCAATTCAGGTAGATTAGACCCCTCAAAACAACAAATAAGAAAAATATTGGTTTTCTACACAACCAAAAACCTATAATAATCTGCACTTATTAAAATAAGATTTTGCTTTTCAAGAATATACATTCTGAAAATTGCATGTACATTCTCCGAAACTTTTGATTGCATAAAAACAAGAAATTAAGAATCCTGAAACAGAACCTGGAAGTTAAACCCAGAAATTACCAAGAAAAACAAAACTCTAGAATTGCTGATCTGAAAAATTGTTCTAATAAGTAATAACCTCTTGAAACGATAAAATAGCCCAATATAGGAATATTAGTAAGCACTCAAAATAGCAAATGAGAATAATATTTGTTTTCCATACCCACAAAAAGCCTATGATAACCAACACACTGAAAAAATGCATATACATTTTTCAAACCTTAAAGAGCAAGAATCCTGAAACAAAACCTGGAAATTAAACTCACAAATAACCAAGAAAATAAAGTTAGAATTGAACATCTAAAAAATAGTGCTAACAACCCCTCAAACAAAAAAATTGTCAAAGAGTCAGAAACATCACACTAATGTATATTTAAAACACCCATAATAGAAAAACCCAAATTTGAAAAAAATCTTTAATTGTACCATCACCCAAAATATACCTGGAAATTAAACCCACAAAAACCACGAAAGTAAACTCACAATTGGGCATCTGAAAAATTAGTTCTAATAATCCCTCAAAACTAGAAAAGGTATACAACATATCAGAAACATTGCACTCATGCATCTTTAAAAACATCGGTAAAAGAAAATTACAAATTAGAAGAACTTTTTAATCGTTCCTCTCAAAGATCTATGAGATTAACACGCCATCACTTCAGCTGCTCATCCCAACCCTTTTCAAACCCTGCAAATGAACCCTACCATTGAAAATAAATTTCTGGTAACACTGCAATTGTATTTTTAAGATAAATTCATCAGGCAAACATTTCAGCGATACTTCTCCGTCAAACCCTATGAAGGACCTACGAAGCCAATGAAAACAAAACCTGTAGCATTGCAATGTGCCCACAAAATCATCAATTAAATTAAAAGAAAACCATATAATTTGGGCACCCGGAAAAAATAATTAAATTAACCATTAAACTTGAAAAACAGAAAGTTCAAACTCTAAATACAATCCAATTGAGCACATTGTCACGGATTTGGAAACCCTTTCCAGACCCTGATATTTTTCATCAAAAGATCCCCTTCAACAATATCAACAAGACCAGAAGTTCAAACAGGAGAAATGGAATAAGGGAACTATAATTTTTTTTGAGGAAAACTAAGCTCAAAACTAACCAAACACCAAAAATAAAGAAGCCCTAAATTGGGTGAACGAAAGATATCTATAAAAAAAACACTAGAATCCAGTATCAAAAAGAAAAACATCAAAAACCCTTCAATCACTCAAAGAAAGGAAATCTTAAAAATCTGTCCAAATAGATTGCAGGAAACCCTGAAAATTTTAATAGAAGTCTCAAATTGCATGCCCCAAAATATCGATTAAAAATAACCTCAAGACTAATGAATAATTCCAACATTTCAGAAACCCTGAGATAAAATGCCTCAAAGAGGCCAGTAGTTCACAAACCTTGAAAACGGTCCCAGAAAACCCCCACAGCAGGTCCACAAGAGCAAATCTAAAAGGTAAACACAGAGAAACTCGAAACCCTAACTAAATGAGTTTCCTGAGAGATTTACTGGAACGATTTTTCCAAGAAAGTACGAAACTACTGAATCCTCCATAATTTTTGTACCAAATCCTTAATAAGATGAAATTTTATGATAGAGTAACAACCCGTCAAAACCATAATTAAATCGGGTTCTTAAAGAAAACCAAACCAGAAAATTCCTAATTAAATGAGGGTTTCAGACAGAATACCAGGATAAGGTCGAACAAAGTGGCCTGATCGACTTTAACGAATTCTTGATCCCAAGTCTTGATTTCGTCCTCGGAAATGGCCGATTTCTCATCTCCGGGCTTCTGAGACTCGACATGATACTTGCAGTATTCAATGACCTTAGAGAGTATCTTGCTAGAAACGTTTGGCAGCGGAATAGCACTAGCGGTGCCAGTGTCCTCGATCATGTTTTTTATGGTCTGAGATTCAAATGCCACAGCCTCAGTGACATCGAACAATTCGTCATCTGAGCTCTTCAAACTCACCTTGGTTTCCCTGGCCATGGCTCCCCGACTAAACGATGATCTGATGATCTGAATAAAAAGAAAGGGCTGAGTTTCTGTGTATAAGCGGAAGAGCACTCGAGACGTCTGAACGACCCTTTTGCTCGAATAATCGGAGCGATATGGGGTAAAGGCAATGACTTCATGTATTTATAAGGGGATTATTTCCCCAAATAACCATGCCTTGAGCTTTTGGCTGTTTTTTTTAATTTTTTTTTATTTAACTCCAGTTAACATAACCATAACCTAGAGCTTTTAGGGTTTTCTTATTTTATCATTTTTTACCAGCTTAGTTGATGCTAGGCTTATTTTAGGGTCCAATTAGGTCGCTATTCGCCTAGTGTGGGCCAGATTGCGTGCCAAATTATCCCTTTAAAAATTAAAAATAGAAAGAAAAAAGCGTAACTCTATAATTTTGAAGTTATGATAAACCTCAAGTTAGAATCGAATAGTCTACTTAAGAAGTCCTCAAGTCACGGATGAGTTTAAGAAACCCTCCCTAAATTTAGCTGAACCTGTAGTTGAAAGTTTCAAAAGTCAAATTAACCGCATTGGAGAATGGAGGGTGGGCGTGTCTGGGTTAACTTCATAGCAGGCCATCATCCATCCGACGTAAGGAGGACAGGAGAAGGAATAACTTAATGGCAACAGCGATTTCAGGCAAGCAACTTTTCATTGATCTTTATAGCTTGTGCTGTGATTTCACTCATTTCAATAGCAGGACTTAGAATGCAGATTATGGTTTGGTTTTCAAGGAAGATTTATTTATCTAGTTCATAGAAATCCCATTTAGCCAAATTCGGATCAGAGAGTTCAATTCATGGATTCCCTCACCGAGTAGTACACTGTCCCTCTCAGTTTTGTAAAATTTATAATCTAAACTGGACTTGGTATGACTTTCCTTGAAACTAACATCTAATGTTTCAGTTTGTACTGTGACTTAAAACGGCCCTAAATTTTGAGTTTGAGCTGGGGGAGGCGCCCAAATTTTCACTGTAGTTTGGGATGTTCGTGCGTCCTGCTTACTAATTTTATGGATTCACAGTCGATAAGTTTATGATTTTGCTAAAGCGAAAACATTGCACAGGCTAAGAGTTAAACTCAGGACGTGCCCTCAGCCCACCGGTTACTTTTCCAACTGTCCTACATGCCCTTTTGATGATAGACAATGCCCAAGTTCAGTAACGGATCAATATTCCAGCAACTACCTCAAGGCACTACAGCCTTTTTCAAAGCTAGGCCTGGGAATTCCTAGGTTTGATGTAAATGCATTGGAGAGGCTAGGAATCAAACTTATTACCTGCGTATGGCCTGTGGGCTGCTCTACCACTGAGTTATGCACTATTGATTACAGGCCATGCTTGTTCAGTTGTGGATTGATACCCCAACTCATAGGGACTATAGAAGTCACGGTGATCCATGACACTATTGAAATCACCCTTCCCAAAAGAAACTGATTTTCTCACAAGGTGGATGACTCTGAAGTCGATTAGTCCACGTCAATGTCTTGAAAATAAGATATGTTTTATCCCTACTAACTAGGTGGATGAATGGGAAGCCCATTAGTCCACCTCAATGTCTTGAAAAGAAGATAGGTCGTATCCCTACAGGCATCTGCTAAATAAGGTCGTATCCCTATAGGCATCTGCTACTTGAAGCCCAAATATAAGAACCCATCCGAAAGTGTCTTGACTTGAACCCCCATAAACTCCGCTATAAAGTTGATCTCGTTTATGTCACCATATGCATATATCAGAAAGGATTTTTCTTTATTGTTGTGTAGACTCGAGGCAGCACCAAACGATTGAGGATGTAGTGGAGATAGAACCATTGAGTCCTTAGAAGCCTGCCAAAAACAAGTAAATCGTCTACAAATAAAGAGTGAGATATAAAAACAAAAGGGGAGAAGGATAAACCCGAGAAGAAACCAACATGTTTTGCCATCAGTAATATCTTGCTAAACATGTGCATGATGAGAATGAATATTAAAGGGGATAGTGCACATCCTTGTCGGAGACCCCTTCTAGCCTTAAAAAATTTCGATGGCAAACCATTGATAAGTACCGCATACCTCACAGATGAGATACATGCCATAATCCACCTTATATTCCGCAGTGATATCCCAAACTTTAAAAGCACAAGTCTAATAAAAGACCAATCTACGCAATCATATGCCTTGAAGAGGTCAACCTTCATTATCAAAGCCTCCATTTTGCATGAATGAATCGAGTGTATCACTTCTTGTGCAGTTGCTACATCATCATGTATAGACCGCCCCTGCAGAAACCCATGTTGCTCCACTGAGATATTCTTGGAGAGATAACCTTTGAGCCTTTGTGCAATAATCTTAGATGTAATCTTATATATGGTGTTACACAAAGCAATCGGCCTGTAATTAGAGAAAACCCTTGGAGCAGATGTTTTCGGAATAAGAGCAATAAACGTTGAATTCAAATCACCCAATACATAACTCATGAGCCTTATCTGTTTTGTGACCAATAGTAATTCATTGCCATCATCTCATAAAAACATATGAAGAATTCTGCAGGACAACCACCCAGCCCAGGACTCTTGTCTTGGGAAAAAGACTTAAGGACTGCTTCGATCTCTTCTTTGGTAATAGCAAGTCCCAGTTCCTCATTTGTGGCATCATCAAACATAACCGGCATATGATCCAATACCCATTTTTGGCTTCTATAATCAATATCGCTTTTGGCTTCTATAATCAATATCGCCCTGTGCCTTGTAAAAAGCAGAGAAATAATTGTAAGCTTCCTCCTGTATATCCTTTGTGGAGCAAACCATTGTGCCATCTGCCGATTCGAGTTGCTAGATAGAATTTACTTGCCTCTGACCATTTGCGATTTTATGAAAAAATTTAGTGTTTAAATCGCCTTCCTTCAGCCATTGACTCTTAAGTTTCCAAGTCACTTCCTGAATTTTCAGGATTTCCATCCTTCTTTCCTCCAATTCCTTCAGTTTATCATATATCTGTTGGTCCGGGGGAGCGGTCTTCATCTCAGCATATATTGTTGCCACCATATCAGCAATAGCCATAAGTTCATTCCACAATTCATGCTTTTTATCCCTTTCCCACTTTTTTGTGTGAAGTTTAAGTTCACGGAGCTTGGAAGATATACGCCTCCATCCATCCGAATCCCGATTATGATCCTCCTCCTTCCAAAATTCCATGACCATTTGATTGAACTGTGGGTCTTTGATCCATATTCTATTAAACTTAAAGGGGATCCCATGTACAACCAACTCCTTCCGCCAATTTAGGGAAATCGCCATATGATCAAATAACGTGTCAGCAATCACCTGTGAGCGGAAATTCCCCATAACCTATATTAAATCTTCATAAACCATAGCTCTGTCCAGTCGCTTCCCAATATACTCGTCACCCCTCCGACGATTGGTCCAGGTTGGAGCCAAGGGAATAGGACAAATGTCCACAAGATGGTGATCACTAAAAATCCGACCAATACTGTTAATTTTGGACAACTAGGTCCAAACTCCATGTTGTGATGCGCAGATGAAGATGCCAATATTTTTATTGGACTCCTCTTTCGGAGAGGTGCAAGATCGATCTAAAGATCATCTTAACCCGATGAGCAGAACATTTATTTTGAATTTATTCAAAATATGTGTAGGTCGGCCTTAAGGTTTTGCACCCCAGCAGTTGTGTCACACACACCCTCATTGATGGATATATATTGGTCAACATTGGAGGACATTTTCACTCATCTCATCCTCACACATTTCTCTTTCCTCATCTGATTGGTTCGATGACCTTGGAGGCTCTTCTCTCCACACGTGGGAAAATTTCAGCAGCAGCACATTTCTGTTTTCGGCTTAGGGTTTCTGCAATAGCATTGACCAGCGTTGACTTTGGTCAACGCAAGGTCAAACGGACCTGAAACTCTCCCAGAATTTCGATTTTCCAAATCCACATTTTTTGGCACTATTCCCAAGGCTAGACGTTGACTTTGACTTGGCTGCATTGACCTAGTTGCTACTGCTGTTTGCATTGAATGTTGACTGAGAGCGTTGACTTTTGGGTTGACCGTTTTAGCTGTCCTAGAGGGTTGTGTGACATTTTTGGTTCGCTGACCATATTGAGACTTTGTTGGTTAAAGCATCCTGCTGACCACCGTAACGCACCAACACACTTATATATTTTGGCTTGTCATATGTTGATCTACTGGTATGTTCTATCAGCATTTTAGTTTGTTGTTTATGTTATTGCTGTCTGATATTGGGATAAAAAGTAAAGTTGCATCAAGCATAGAACATCTACAAAAATTTACATGGTATCAGAGCTGAGGTGAAGACAAAGCCCTAGTTTGTAGCAATCACCGAAGAAGAGCATGGGTTCCTCTAACTACAATGGCTTTAAGGTTGATGAGAAATTCACTGGGAAGGATGACTTCCATGGCTGGAAGATGACATTGGATCTTATGTTGGAAGACTAAGATGTCATGGACTATGTGCAGGGTAGAATTCAAGAGCCTCCATTCACTGCAAATGTTGCTGCCAAAATAAAGTACAAGAAGGGAGAAATCAAAGCGAAGCTGATGAGCAGGGACTCTATTCATAAGAGTTTGGTTGCCTACATCTCTGAGCTAGGCACATCCAAGGAGATGTATGATAAGTTGGTCAATATGTTCAAGGCCAACAATGCGAATCAAGTCCTATTCTTCAAGAATCAATTGAAGAATCTGAAGAAAGGCAGGGATGAGTCTATTCAATCATATTTTCTGAAGCTGACCGAGATCAGGAATAATCTGCTAGCTATTGGGGAGACAATAGTTGATCGAGAGATGGTTCTCACCGCACTTGGATGTCTCTCATCCGAATGGCATGTGTTCAACACTAACATTCTCAATAACAATGTGATACTTGACTTCGACGAAGTACTATCGAGATACGTACACGAAGAGACAAGGATGAAGGAATATGAAAATGAAGGAAATGCTGCCTTCGCTGCTCATTCTAGAAAGAAGAAATTTGGTGGTCCAAGGAACAAAGGAAGAGCAAGGGCCCAAGGAAAGAAGGGAAAGTGTTACACTTGTCACAAACCAGGTTACTATGCTAGAGAATGCCCTTTCAAGATGGATTCTCCCAATGATGATGACAACAACAATAACCGGAGGAATGGAAATCAAAGGAACAACAAGTTTAAGGGAAAAGGGAAGGCTCCCTCCAGCGGAAATGGGCAACCTTTCAAAAGGTCGAGAAATTTCAGGTATGAGGAATCAAATAATGTTGATAAAAGAAATGAATTCATTCTTGTATCTGCCCTCTCTGCTACATCTCCACCCAACACTATGGATGTCTGGTTGATAGATAGTGGTGCCTCAAGGCACATCATTGGGTTCAAGGAAGCACTTTCTGATATGGTTGAGAAGGATACTAATCTGGAAATTATCCTTGGAGATAATGCCACATATCTCGTGAAAGGGACAGGGACTATGACCCTCCACTTGTCTCAAGGTCAAGTCCTCCGCTTGCAGGATGTACTCTATGTACCTGATTTGAGGAAGAACCTTGTGTCTTTTTCAGCCATGGAAGACAAAGGTTTCAATGTGGCATTCATTGATGGGAAGGTGCGTATTTGGAAGAAGAGTTTCAAGGAAGCTATCACGATTGGGTTTAGAGTTGATACACTCTACCAGGTTGGAGGAAGTCCACTGGGAGCGATGACGTGTGATACTATTCGACAGATAGAACTATGGCACCGAAGGTTTGGACACCTTCACTACAAGGCCCTTCCCAAAGCAAGGAAGGTGGTGACGGGGATGCCTGAGTTCACAAATAATCATGAAGGTGTATGTCAGGGTTGTGCCGAAGGAAAGCATACAAGGGGACCTTTCCCCTCAAGCATCACAGACATCTGATGTCTTGCAATTAATACATTTTGAACTGTTTGGTATGCTGCATGTGACATCCTTGGGAGGATGTTCTTATTATATGACGTTCATAGATGACTTCTCTCGCAAAACCTGGATTTACTTCTTGAAGAAGAAGGATGAGGCTTTCATGTGGTTTCGTACCTTCAAAGCCTTGGTGGAAAATCTGACAGGGAAGAAGATCAAGATATTGAGGACCGATAATGGCACGAAATATGAGATGAACGAGTTCAAGAACTTTTGCAGAGAAGCTGGCATCAAGAGGAAGACCACAACTGTCTATACTCCTGAGTAGAATGGCGTTGTTGAACGAAAGAACAGGACCATTGTGGAAGCTGCCCGTGCCATGCTATGTGACCAAGGTCTACCGAAGTTTCTGTGGGGAGAAGTTGTGAACACTGCTGTGTACATACAAAATCGATGCCCGCATTCCGCTGGACTCCAAAACTCCCGAAGAGGTTTTCTCTGGTAAGAAACCTAACGTCTCACATTTTAGATTTTTTGGATGTTCTGTTTATTTTCATGTGCCAAAAGAGAAGAGGAGCAAGTTGGATTCTTCTGTAAAGAAGGGAATGTTTGTGGGCTACAGTGAAACTTCGAAGGCCTATAGAGTCTATGTGCCTGATCAAAGGGAAGTGGAGATATGCCATGATGTCACCTTTGACGAAGATGCTTCCCTAAGGAAAGTAGTCAATCTTCCGAGATCTGAGGAAGATCATGAGACGAGGCCTGGAAATCAAGAAGAACCGAAGGATGAGACAATGCCCGATGTTGAAGGACCGATGGAGCCGATTGATCCACCGCCTTCGATGAGGAAGAGACCATCATGGCTCAGGGACACTCTCGAGGATGCCGAGGGACATATGGCCCCAAGGGGGACATTCTGTGAAAGCAAGAAACCGAATAGATATGAAGGGTAGCTAGCAGCCATGAGTACTATTGTACAATCTGAGCCTGGATCTTTTGAGGAAGCCATAAGGCATAAAGTCTGGAAGGATGCTATGCACGAAGAGTATGAGTCCATAATGAAGAATGATGTCTAGGATGTGGTTCCAAGACCGGAGGACAAAGCAGTTGTCACCTCAAAATGGCTCTACAAGATCATGCATGGATCTGATGGAAGTGTTGAAAGTTCAAGTCAAGATTCGTTGCCCGTGGCTTCTCTCAAAAGGAAGGCGTAGACTATGATGATATATTTGCACCAGTGGCCCGATATACCACCATCTGATCTATCATAGCCCTTCCTGCTACACAAGGATGGAGTCTTCATCAGATGGATGTGAAGACCGCATTTCTGCATGGTGCGATAAAGGAAGAGGTGTATGTGAAGCAACCTCTGGGGTTTGAAGTCCAGGATCGAGACACCCATGTTTGCAAATTGAAGAAAGCTCTCTATGGGTTGAAGCAAGCACCCAGAGCTTGGTACGAGAGTATAGATAGCTACCTGTTGAAGTTGGGCTTCACTCGTAGTAATGCTGATCCGAACCTTTACTTCAAGGTTGATAGGGAAAAGCCTCTCATTCTGGTGTTGTATGTGGACGACCTCTTCCTGACAGGTGTTGACCCTCTCATTCATCAGTATAAGAGGGAGCTCACTGCTGAGTTTGAGATGAAGGACCTAGGACTGATGCATTACTTCCTAGGCCTAGAGGTCTGGTAGAGATCTGGCGAGATTTTCCTTTCTCAAGGAAAATTCATTGTGAAGCTTCTGGAAAGATTTGGTATGGTGGACTATAAGTCCGTGTCGACACCGATAGAGCTCAACTTTAAGAAGTTGAGTGGCAGCGCTGCTTGGCTCGTGCTAAATCCTACTGAGTATCGTCAACTCGTAGGGGCCCTGATGTTCTTAGTGAACACCTGTCCGGACGTATGTTTTGTAGTGAACACTTTGAGTCAACATATGATTGAGCCTCATCACATTCACTGGGTTGGTGCCAAGAATCTGTTGAGATATCTTCGAGGCACGATAAACCATGGGCTGAGATACACTGTCGGGAGCGTGACACTCCATGGATATACTGATGCCGATTGGGCTAGCAGTGTGGTGGATCATAAGAGCACATCGAGATGCTGCTTCACACTTGGTTCTGCTTCGATCTCATGGATGAGTAGGAAGCAGAAGACGGTGGCTTTGAGCACCGTGAAGGTCGAATATATTGCAACGAGTATGGCCTGTTGTGAAGTAGTTTGGTTGCGAAAGCTCTTCAGTGAGTTGTTCAGGCATGTGCTAGATACCACCGTGATACTTTGTGATAACTAGAGTGGGATTCGGTTGTCCGAGAATCCCGTGTTCCACGATCAATCCAAGCATATTGATATCAGGTACCACTTTATCCGGGATATGGTACAGCGAGGCGCCGTAAGGCTCGATCATATAGGAACTGATGAGCAAGTCAGGGATATTCTCACAAAGTCCCTGGGGAAGGTCAAGTTCCTAACCTTCTGTGAGAATCTTGGTATCGTGGAACGACCCTATGCCGAGGGTCCAGTTGGACGATGAGCTCTGGCAGCTTTGGGGGGCTTTGTGGATAGCTTCTCGGAGCTATAAGCAACCACAGGGCTAGGCTTACCGAACCTTGTTGGTGTGCTTCTGCCCCACTGTTATGATGATTGAGTTGGTTCACCTCTCGTGATTTGTGCCCTATATGCATCCTACCCATTGAGTTCAGGGCTCATGGGAAGTGCCTCTCATTTGGCTAGTGAGGAGGGAAACGCTAGAGACTAGTAGCAAAGACTTATGGATGTATCAAAGATTTTCGTACTCTCTGTCTAGGATGGCACGGTCCAACCACTTGATCTGGGATCAAGTATAGTGAGGTTTCAGACCTCCAATTGACTTCGGGTCTGGTAAACCAACTTCGGGTTGGTATGAGACTCTTTGTGAGTCCTATAGAGGTTTCGGACCTCTGGGTTGAATCTGTCAGTCGGGAATGATGTCTTTGTGACTGACCCACTACTGTTCTGAAATAAAGAAGCCAGCGAAGCAAGTTACGGCGGGATGATGCATGATGTTTGGATTTCACAGGTGGCTAGAGTTCTCCCTGGTTGAGAGGGAGTGTTAATTTTGAACTAGGTCCAAACTCCATGTTGTGATGCTCAAATGAAGATGGCAATATTTTTATTGGACTCCTGTTTCGGAGAGGTGCAAGATCGATCTAAAGATCGTCTTAATCCGATGAGCAGAACATTTATTTTGAATTTATTCATAATATGTGCAAGTCGACCTTAAGGTTTTGTGCCCCAACAGTTGTGTCACACACACCCTCATTGATGGATATATATTGGTCAACGTTGGAGGACATTTTCACTCATCTCATCCTCACACATTTCTCTCTCCTCATCTGATTGGTTCGATGACCTTGGAGGCTCTTCTCTCCACACGTGGGAAAATTTCAACAGCAGCACATTTCTGTTTTCGGCCTAGGGTTTCTGCAGCCGTGTTGACTTTGGTCAACGCAAGGTCAAACAGACCTGAAACTCTCCCAGAATTTCAATTTTCCAAATCCGCATTTTTTGGCACTATTCTCAAGGGTAGACGTTGACTTTGACTTGGCTACGTTGACCTAGCTGCTACTGCTATTTGCGTTGACCGTTGACTGACAGTGTTGACTTTGGTTGACTTTTGGGTTGACTGTTTTGGCTGTCCTAGAGGGTTGTGTGACATTTTTGGTTGCCTAACCATATTGAGACTTTGCTGGTTGAAGCATCCTGCTGACCACCGTAACACACCAACACATTTATATATTTTGGCTTGTCTTCTGTCGATCTACTGGTATGTTCTATCCGCATTTTGCTTTGTTGTTTATGTGATTGCTGTCTGATATTGGGATAAAAAGCAAAGTTGCATCAAGCATAGAACATCTACAAAAATTTACAAATACGATCGGCCAGTGAATCCGGCCACGATCTTAGCCCCCATGATTCAAAAACAGAGAAGGTAGCATTAAAATCCCCAATCACAATGGGATTTGACACACACATGATCTTAGATGATTCAAAACGGTCCCAAAACACAGAACGGCCATGACAAGATGCATATAGATTTATGACATGAATTTTCTTCGAAAATCCCCTAATAAAACCAGATAGAATTATACTCTCGAAAAAACTATAAGCTCGGAAATTTGTCAGGTTTGGATTCCACATTGCCAACATACCCCCAGCCCTACCAACAACATCAATACCAACAGCATGCCATCCCAACCGAATATTAAGCATAACACCTATAGCCTTTGACCGCGAACACATGGTCTCTTGGAATAGAGCCATACATGGTTGTATATCATTGGAAAAATCTCTAAGACGACGATGTTTTGAGGGGTCGCCTATCCCCCTGACATTAAGCGATATGATGGAGTTCATTTGGAACCATGGTCAGGGCCGCTTGCTCTAAGTGCCCACAGGTCATCAACAACAGAAATAGGGACGTCATGGAAGTCATATATATCATCTTGGAATAAAGACTTAGTCTTTAGCCTCCCACGGAAATGATGCGACCTGGACTTTGATTTTTTCCAGACAGTAATGTTAGAGGCTGAAATCGGGGAGATTGAAATGGGAGGGTCAATATATTTTTTATCAGATACAGTCAATGTAGCTCAATCAAGATTCGGGTTCCCCATTAGAGACTTAATGTCACTCCCCACCATATTCCTCGGGGAGTCCGATGGGACACCCATCTCTGAGTCATGTGAGGGCGGGGGAGAGGCCCATTCCAAAGGCGACATAGAGGGTGATATAGTCAGCATGCCAACCGAGCTCGGGTCCGATGGAGGGTCCTCAGAATTATCTGATGGGAAATTATCAACATTCTTTTCAGAGGGTGTGATGGTCGGAAAAGATGGCAGAAGATGGGGATGGGAAACATGAGTGACAGGGTCAGTTATATGATTGGGTTCCCCATGTTGGACTGGCTCAGATAAAGGTAGCGGAATCGTATCATGGATAGAAGCGTCTTTACCATATAAATCATAATTAGAAGATGGAAATGAGGACTTACCCGAGTGACTGTAGTCACGAGAGCCATGGGATGGCTTTCCCTTGATAGAACCCTGCTGAGAATTTTTGTAGCGCCTAATCTGCCAGTGTCGAGATGGGCACCGACCCATAAGATGACCCATCTGATGACATATCAGACATCGAAATGGGACTCCCCAAAAGTCCACCCGCTGTCTGTGTCGTCTCTACCCCCAAATCAAATCCACATCGCTTGGTAAACCACTCAAAAGCTAACCTCCACCAACAACTACACAATGCATTTGTCGCTTGTGCCCAAAATTCGCGGGTCTACATGCTTTGTGCGGCCTATGGAGTCACCAATGGCAGTCAGAGCCTTGAGCATCCAGAATTCAAGCGAGAGCCCCGACAGCTTGACCCAGACCAATCTATTCTTGGGAGCCTCCAGAACCGGGTTAAAACACAAATACCATGGTAATAGCTGCATGAAGCTCCTTCCCCGCACCCATGTCCTCTGAAGGATCTTGACAAATAGTCTTTGTGCATAAAATGAATGCTAAACCATGAATTCATCATCAGACTAACCTTTGAGTTATATCCCAAAATAGGACTCCATGTTGTTTTCACCCATTCAGCCATGTCTGCCTCTGCCATGTCTGAAAAAAGCCACCTCTCGATCAAAGCTCGCTTCTGAAGGCTAGCCACTTGGCCCCATAGATCGTCGTATTCTAGAATGACTTGTTTGATTTCTAATGCAGGTTTGTGGCAATTTTTGTTTATTCCAGTCCTGTCAGGTTCGCAGCAAGTGCCACGTCTATAGCTCTGCCTCCCGCCATGTGTTACCTTTTCCCCATATATTTCTCGATCTGAGGTGGTACCCAAAGGACTAGCTTGTTTTGGAGAGATAGCCCGCTTCCCCCTATCCATCTCATTAATGCAGGCCCTTTCCGCAGCCAACGTGGCAGCAATAAGTGCCTCATGACCCGAGGTATCAGATGATAAGATATCAAATACCTCCGCCATACCTTTCAAGACCCAAGACCGATTAGCAACTTTTAAAAATTTTGTCAGCCCTTGAATACCCCACCCACCCAAATTTAAGATCCAACACATAGAATATCCCGCAATGACCAGATCAGGAATATTTGTTAGGGACGCCTTAAATAGTAGCCGTTGTCGTCAATCGAGTACACACGTTAGAAGCATAGTTTTAAAAACTGGCAGGACTGACTCTGATTCGGCCGAGCCAACCGAGCCAACCCACTGGGCCAACTGACTTGGTAGAAAACCAGTTTGGAGGCCGGTTTGTGACAGAACCGGCCGAGCCGGTCACCGATTCGGCCAGTTCGATCACAAACCGGCCGACTCGGTCGAGTCTTAGTTAGACCGACCGAGCCACAGACAATCGGCTGCGGACCCCACAAACAGCCCAAAACAGAGTTCAATTCAGATTTTAATTCGGTTTTAGGGTTTTTGTATGCCCTCGAACCCCTCCCAAGCTTATAAAAGCTACCCAACCCCTCTCATTTCTTCATAGCTATCTCATTGTATTTGAGTGAGCATTTGTGAGGAATTTGGTGAAGAGTTGTGGAGTTGGTTTTTGGCTTAGCATGCTAGTACAGTTCCAGTTGAAGATCTTGATGAGGAGGAGCAATGGTTACCCCCTCTAATTCAGAGTCCGAGCCAGAGGATCTTGCCTTGTCTAGTAGTAGTGACTAGTCATGTTTTGTTGTAGAGTCCATTTAGAGCCTCCTTGGTTATGTGTTTTTTTTCTGATCTCTATATCATGTATGTATTGGACAATGCACTCGGTGCCATTTTGATATAATGGATATATTCATGAGCCTACTTGGATCAAATGTTGTCTTTTGTTTATATTCTAATGCTTTGTGTTTGGAAACATGAATGAAATTCTTTAATGTTAAGTTTTTTATAAAAAAATTAATATTTATTGTATTTTTTACAAAGAACGGGTCATTGAAACTGAACCGGGCGAGTCGATACCGAGTCAGAGTCGGAGTCGGAGTCAGAGTCGACCCTCGGCCGGTTCCAAACCCGAGTCGGAGTTTTAAAACACTGGTTAAAAGCCACCAACCCATATCTACATCGCATGCACAAACTGATGTCCTAAAATGGCGAGTGCAGTTGTTTTGCCAGACAGACAAGATCATACCATAAAGAGAGGCCTCCACTCCATCAGAGAACAGCCTGGATACATTGAGATAAATAAAAAAAAACCTCGAGAATAAGACCCCCAGCACTAGAGTCACATCCAAGTTCAGAGATAATAGCATCAGATCATGACTAATGTCGCGTTATCACATCAGGTGTGGCAGGAATGGTGGCAATCCTCATTACCAGAAAAATTACCAAGCACTGGAATATCGAGTGTGGTGGACAGTGTATTGACGGAAAAACCAGTAAGAACGATAACCTTCAACATTCGGCCTCATACATGACAGCAACAGCAGCAACAACATCCAGCACAATGCCACCATCGAAAGCAAAACTGGAAACCAAAATCTTTGCAGGGTCGGGAGATAATAAAGGAATCTATCCACTTATTCCACAGGAGGGTCCATCTGGACTGAATCGATGTATATTGAGATTCAGATACCTTGGTTGTTTCATGTATCGGAAGCCTACTCCCACAATTTTGCATCTGCACGTCTATATGTATCCGTCCTATGTGTTCTAAAAATAGCAGTAAGAATGATGCCCGCTGTGATGGCCAATATTCCTATCAGGATAATTTCCCCACACCAATCAGGAACCATAGTGCACCTATTCAGACATACCTCCGCCTCGCATAAATTCACACACGGAGAGACCGTAATGACCCACACAGAGGGTATGTTAGACAGTCAATATCCTCAAACAGTCCTTTGTGATGAAATTACATTTACCAGTCATTAACCAGCCCCATGTCTCATAAACCATAACTGAACAAATTTAAGCGAGGATAACAGACTTGAGTCGCAAATATGAGCAAAGAACTCAGCCCTGCAATGTCTTGAACCCAGTTAAAATATTATGCTTTCTTATATTTGATTTGTGATTCATACTTAAGTCTGAGACATACCATTCTCAGCGTTCCCAAGTTTGTTACCTATTTCCATTGAGCTTTGCAGCATTCTAGCTTTAAAAGCTGTAACATTGCAATATTGGATCAATTTCCTGCAAACAATTTATTTTAATATGTGTATTGTTCTCTTGTGATGCATCTACTATGACACTGAAATGGTTACAACAATTGGCAATGTTCCGTGCGTCAGTGTAGGTGCAAAGACATTGGTTCGACATTGCAATTCTTATATGCTGTGGCAGACTTAGATGGCTGATTTGCCAGCATATGTGCAGCATTGCTTGCATTCATGCAGGCTTGCTGTTTTGGCGATTATGGTTTCGGCTGGGATCGTTTTGCAATTCCTGGTGTGCAGCCTTTTTCTGGAATTATGATTTGAGTTATATTGTCTATGGTTTTGTCAAATCTTGCTTTTTGTTTTGGTTTTCCTCATTTGTTTTTGGGCTCATGTGACAAGCAGGCTTGTGCTTTATACAAGAACTGGTGGCCTATGCTAACAGGTACTATTGCTTGTGTCTCTTTGAGATCAAAGATTCTTTTCCTGTTGTTTTCATGGAAGACACAATTTAAGATATGAACTGCACTAGTGTGAAGCTAATGTTGGAAGGTGGTTTTTTTTGAAGCCATTATGTATGTAATGCTTCCAATGCCATTGTTATTTTTTGGACCTGGAGATTCTTCAATTATTAGTTCTACAGAAGGTGGAGGGTAGGTTTTAAACTTTTACAACACCATCTACTCTATTCAGCCTTTTTGCAAATTCTGAAGTAGTGTGCAACTGATATTTTCTATCATTTTCAACATTTGTAATAACAGATGGGTGGATGCAGCAAAATTCTTGACTGGAGCTTCTATAATTGGGAGCATTGCAATACCTTCTATCCTAAAGCATGCTGATGTTATTGGGCTGGGAGCCATGTTTTTGGTGTTTGCATCCCTTTTTGTGTTTGGTTGTACAGCATTTTGTTATTTTCGTATGGGAGTTGAAGACGAAGATAGCTATTTTTGAAGAGTGTAGATTTTGTTATGTGAGTGAGGTGTAAGCTTTGTCAAATTATTAATGCTCTGAAGGAAAGGAGCAGCAGCATTGCTCTACTCATCAACATTTACTTGTAATTCATCTATGGTGTTTTCCGAGTTGCTCATTGTTTTTTATGCAAGTATTGAATGTCCAAGTATCTTGCCAGCCAACTCAATTTCCAGAAAAGTGACCTTTGATGTTAGAGGCCTGGCCTTGAATGTTATCTATGGGCCTTAACTTTTGTGGTTTGAATAAGAAATCCTTTGATTGATTTTAGCATTTCTTCTGTTACTTATGCTGGACCTTCTTTCAGTTCGAATTCCACCACAATATAACTGATAAGGGATTCTAAATGCATATTTTTACCGAACTGTTTTGAACTAGATTGCTGGTTTTCCTTTCCAGGACCCCTCTTTGTTTGTCACCTTGATCAGCTTCATTTTTAGGGCTACCCTTTTTGGGTTCCCTTGCAATTTATTTGTTATATAATCTGCATTTATATTTGTTAGCTCGGAGATTCATTAAGCACTTGTATTGTTGTCATTTCTCTCTGTTCTATAGAGTTTTATTCATGTATTTTGGTCATATGTGAAACTTAATGTAATTTGATTTCATCTCTGGTTTTATTATTCTTTGGTAGCAATTCTGTATAATGTAATAATGCAGTTTTGACCCTTTGGGGTATTCTATTGGAGTATGTATAAATTGCAAATAAATGTTTATCATGATGGAATGCAAGCTAGACAAGCTTAAATAATGACCCATGTGGAAGGGACATAAATATGTTGTATGGCTTTCTAGTGTAGAGCTCAAGGCCAAGGCTTGACTAGCCAATGGCTAGGCATGTAATTACAGTAATTGTGCATTTTATTTACGATGTGATACATGTTACATGGCGTACTCAAGATACGCAAATATCATGTTGAAAAATAATATAAAGGCCCGAGATGTGTATTGGGAGCACGAGAGGAGCCATAAGTTCACTAGCGGGGAGGAGGAAAGGAGGCCCAAGGAGGAGTTGGGGGAGAGAAAATAATCATATGCTGTCTGAGAACAACTACCTTTTGTATCACGTGATTTATTTAAATCTGATCCACCGTCTTAGAACCCCTACTTAGAAGCCAATTACTGAATGCATGTGGTGGTTGGTGTGGAAGTCCAGCTCACATAAGTTATGAAGGCAAGGTTGTTGAGTACAATCATCATAGGGAAGTGTAAGAGTTCCGATCTTCATGGAAATCCATGAAATTCATTTCTACAACATTCTCATGCATACAACTTCCCTTTTCATTCATTCGCTCATCCACACTCACCATTATTATGTTGAAGCACCACCCAAGTTTTAAACATTGTAACCTCATGTCTTAGATTATTACACAAACTTGAAAAGGACAACATAGGCAATGGGAGAGTAATTAATGGACATAGGAAGAGAGACAGATGGTTGCAAATGAGCATAGACGATAGGTGGCTTAGGAAACACATTATTTTCCTCCCTAATTGTTGCTCATTAGGTACCTTAGAACCAATGTATTTTCTAACAAGTTATTGTAAAAAAGAGATAATAGGATGGGCTCTTCCCACCTACATTGAGAGTGTTAAAAAAAATTGAGGAATTATCCAGCAATGAGGGGATGCTTTCCTTGTGTTGTGTGGGTGGATTTGAATCCCATCATTGTCTCATAGCTAGATGGTTATTTGGAGTGCTTAGTTGTGGACATATTT
Organism: Pinus albicaulis; assembly: GCA_034641835.2. Lineage (NCBI taxonomy): Eukaryota > Viridiplantae > Streptophyta > Pinopsida > Pinales > Pinaceae > Pinus > Pinus albicaulis. Next base: position 1,547,839,645 of record CM076582.1, read on the forward strand.
GTTGAGCTTGAGAATAGTTGGGTTGGGCAAGTTACCTATGAATCTATAGCCAATTTCCTTTGCCTTGGTGCTATCATAGCTTGACTTGGGGGTGGCATCTATAGCGGATGTCTATAGTTGGGTTGAAAACAACTCATATATAGACAATTTCTTCAACCATTATGGCTAAAAAATTATTGTTTCTTCCTTGCTCCTCTTTTTTATTTTACAACTTTGCAATCTAAGTTTAATCCCTACTTGTGAATGGAATGTAAATTAATTCTTTGATTTAAACAAATTTATGCATGCTTATTGTCACCACATATTTAATTGCATGCATGTATGAATTTGAATGTATGGATCCTAAATGGGTTGGAAATTATAATTATAATAAAATAATCTAAATTTAAGATCATGGTCAAGGCAGACACCAAATTGGTGTACGAGACCCCCTTGTTTGTGGGATGGGATACCCACTTTCATGAAGTGATTTGATTGCTAGAGTCTATAGATGTATACATACTCTACTGCTCATGGATTTGAACATATGACCTCGTATGAGCAAACACATGCTCTTAACCATTAGGCCCACTGAAGTCAAGGGTTCTCAAACTTGGGTTGTGCCCTTGCCTTGTATGTTGGGAAATCAATTTGAACGGGATTGTTATTATGGACCTAAACATTATCATCACTTTTTAAAGGAGTTGTCTACGGACGCAACAGAATAGCCTGAACGACAATTTTTTGTTGGAATCTAGTAAAGAAAATTTGAAGAAATCAGGTAGTTGGAGTGTTTGAATTGCATTTTTTATGGATTCAGCATCATCAAAAACCCTTAGGGCACTCAAAATACTAAAGTTTAACAACTATAATCCAGATTTTCAAAAATCTTTATCGGATTTTTTCATAATCTTACCAGAATTCCTGAATTATTCTGTGGATATTTTAGACTACAGCATTTTTATATCCAAATATAATAGTAACTACATCATCATTGCATTGAACAAAACATTCTTTTGAAGTACAAGAGAATATGCGCAAAAGCATGAATCTCATTAAGAAAATTACATAATACAATGATATTTATACTAAAATCTTCTATCTTTTAATAAAAAAGATACAACTATTTGGTAATGAGCTTCTAATATGATAATAAATAAAATATACAATTTGTCTTGTATTCATGACTTCCCAACAATATGTATATTTAAAAATTTCAAATATGGAATTTAGAGTTGATTAAATGGTAGAAATACTTGGTTGTATTGGACTTCACTATATGTACGTTCAAGAGCATATGAATTCAACAGATATTTAATACATTATAAATGTGTAACGTCAATATATGTTTGATTGTATTTGATATTATATTTTTTAAATATTTATACCTCTTTTATAAACTCAACAAACTAAAAAAACTAAAATCCATAGAAATATTTAAATTTTTGTGAATATTTCTATAAATATAAATTAATTGCAAAGACTTTAAGAAATAGATGTATTTTTTTTGTGTTTTATTCGATGTATTTTTTGTGTTTTATTTGACATTCTTGAGAATGGAATTTTTATAAAATTTGGAACAAAACACATATTTTCATATCTACGAAATGCATAATTCCATATTAGAGTCGTATTGAATATTATTAATTGCATTTTTTTCATATTAAATTGTATTTAAATTTAATCATTAAATAAAGACTTATTTAAAAAAAAAAAATGCATGAGTAATTAAAGTGACCATAATTACACAAAAATTAAACCAAACAATTTATATTAAACCAAATGTTTGAGTTCAAACACTAAAATTGGTTGTAAAAAAAGATTGAATAAATAACCTCTAACTAGTGTCATGGGTGGTTATCAAGAGGTCGCAGATTCACATGAGTAAAATCAATTTTGAAAGATATACGTGATCATTCCCACTCACTAGCATTTATATTAAAAAAATTTGGAAAAAAATAAGAAAAAACTTTGTAGTTTCTTATGGATAGGGAACAACTTTGTGGGTGTTGTGGCTTTTGGGCTTGCTTTGATTTGTTCTTTGTAAGGATGTCTAATATTTCCTTTATACATTGGTGTCCCTGTGACACTTGAAAATAAATTGAAGGAAATATCAATAACACTTATTTTTTGGAAATTCGTTCTTTGTAAGGATGTCCTCTACTTCCTTTATACATTGTTGTCTCTGTGATACTTGAAAATAAATTGAAGGAAATGTTGACAACACTTGTTTTTTGAAATGTGTTTGTACCTTATGCTCTTGCAACAATTGCATGATTTCATTGCATGGTATCAATGACATGAAAACATATCTATAAAAAGTGTTCCAATAAATGTCATTAGATTCCCAACAATCTCTCAATGGTTTGTGTCAATATATGAGTACATCACACTTTTCCATGACCATAACCCCTTACATGGACATTTTGAACCACTATTCTCGATTTGTTGCTTTATAAAGATGCTTCACAGGGGATGTGAGAGAACAAAGTTACTAGACTTGGACTTGGAAAATATTCCACAAAGAAAAGGCGTTGAGAGTTTTAAGAAAACCACGTTGAAAACAAAAATATATACAAATCACATAGTTTGGATAAGAATTGTTTGACTTGATATTTAATAAATCAATATCCATACATTGCAAAATATCAATACATGTCCAATATTTTTTTGGATTTTGGACCATATAAGAAATTTAAAAAAAAATTACTCGTGTAAAGTAAAGTATAATATAATGGGAATGCTTCCCTTTTACGACATTCATTGGGTAGTTGCATTATCGACATAATTATCTCATATAATTATATCTAATTAAATTATGTCTAACATTTATTCACATTTGATAACATTACTTTACATTATATAGGGCATTATTAATAATAACGATAATAATCTAATTTGAAGGTCATGACCAAGTCAAACACGAAATTGGTGTATGAAAACCCCTTGTTTGTGGAACAAGGGACCCACCTCTACGATTTAACCAGTAAAGTCTATAGAGATGTACACATTCTAGGCTCGTTTGGATTTGAACATGTAATCTCTTATGAGAAAGAAAGTATTCTTGACCATTAGGACTTCTCAAGTTGTACAATCCTCCATCATCCCTCTTAAGACTACAATATTAATTCATAATTAAAAGTATAAAATGAAAAATTTCTTTTTAAATAGCTTCATTTCTATAATCTTTAAATGATGCAGATACTATGGTATGATGCCTCATCATTTTTGCAAGGATAGAATTCATGAATTCCTTGAATTTTCAAATCATTGAAATTCATGAATGTGTAACTACTTAGACAACTTTCCATGTTGAGTGAAACATTTTCCAATTATTGTCTTGGAGTTTCAACCACTTGGAGCAAGTATTGTTAATCAATTTGTTATTTATATTCATGGTCTTTTTGTTTCCTAGGGAGAGACATTTTTATTTCATTATATTAAGGAGTTTCATATATATATATATATATATACATACTTTTGGAACTAAAACTTTCTTCTTCTTCTTTTTAGTTAGGCTAAGCATGGGTTGGGGCCATCCGTTTTATTGGATGGAAATTTTATTTTCCAAACAATGGGATGTTGTGATTAGGATTGTGCGAGACTTAGTCGAGCCTATTGAAATTATTTCGATCCAAATAATTGGTTCCCACCCTCAACACATTTCCATGAAATTTGAAGTTGAAACCTAAGGAGGATTAAACCCCACACAAAGTAACTAGTCTACAATTAAACAATATTTTTTGAATGAAGACTAAGAAAAAATTGTATGCATATCTTGTTTGTATGTAAATTGAAATTTGAGAAAATTGTTTCCACTTCAAAAATAAATAAACAATTTAATTTGACTTTTAATAATAATTCTTCTAGGCACAAAATAAAAAATGCGTGCCTCTATTTAGGTGAATGACAACTAAATCTATAATCTATCCTTGTATTTGAGTGAATAATAAAAAAATATAAACTTTATGCTTGTTATTATTCTCTCTTCATGCTCATAAATGCTATATGCCCTATGATATATGCCAAAAACTTGTGTATCCCAAAGCTTTCATAATAAACTCATGACTTGTTTGTATATGTAGATTTGCACAACAAAATCATGAATCTATTTGTTGTGTTGTTATGTTGGTCTATTTGTCAATATCAAACATTACAAGTCATTTTGTGCCACTGGAACTAAAATAGATTAAAAATTCATTCCACTTGGGGTACGTGAAAGATGGATTGCTTTTTGGATTGGCCATCTAGTTTTCTATGCAGCAAAGAAAGTTCTCATTGTGTTCCTCCCTAATTGTCATATTGTGTTGAGATTTTGGGGTGTTGGAGTAGCATCATATGTGCTCTAGCTCCCAAAATTTGTGGAGGGACTATAGTACATAAGATCTCCAAGACCCAAAAAGCGTTTTAAGAAATTCCATCTAGTTTAAGAGATATTTAATTAATTAATCTTTTTAATTAAGGACCCTAAGTCTAACTTTGGAAAATTAAAAGATTAAAGTTAATTAAATTAAACATGTGATGAGAATGACTTAAGTGACGTGGATCAAGCATCTTCTAATCTTAGTCATTGATTCAAGATTAGATCACGACTGTTGATGTTTCAATGAGAAAAGTATAAGAAAAGGGCTTGGGGTCAGTTGGAGAACACACACATTGGCAGAGCACTGAAGCTAAGCTGAAATTCTAGGGCTTGGTTTGCTAAGAATTTCAGAAGTGTTTCAGCTGCAGCGAGGGGCAATATTTGTTGAAATCACGATTGTCTTTAGACCAAAACCCACAAGCGTTAGTCGCTGCTACAATCGCCAGATATAGGATCCACGAGAGGCAGTTAGTCCATGTCACGAAACACACGGGGAGTGTTGAACCCAATGTCCAACAATCTCCCCCCCCCAACAAGAGCCGGGTGAGTTTCGAACTCAAGGCCTGTCGCTCTAATACCACTTGTTGGAATCACGATTGCCATTAGACCAAAACCCACAGGCTTTAGTGTCCGCTACAATTGCCAAAGATAGGATCCACGAGAGGCAGTTAGTCCATGTCGCGAAACACACAGGGAGCGTTGAACCCAATGTCCAATAGTATTGGCGAGAGGGATGGTCTAGTCCCAGGCCAAGACTACAACGAGGGTAGAGAAGAAACAAACCAATGCAGTAAAGAGGCAGCAGCTACGCAAAGCAACCAAGAGTCCAGAAAGGGCAATGCAGAGGGAGCAGCTACGCAAGGCAACCAAGAGTCTAGAAAGGGTAGCGCAAAGGTAGCAGGAGCCACGCAGGGCTAACACAGGCCCAGAAAGGGTAGTGCAGGAGCCACGTAGGGTTGACACAGGCCCAGTCAAGGCAGCGTATGGGCAGTGTAACCCAGTTTGTGGTGATGCAGGCCCTTCTTAAGCAGCGCAGAGGCTGACGCAGGCCAGGAGGGCTGATGCAGTAGGCTTCAGAGCAGCGATGGGGTTTCTAGAGGCCAGAAAGGGCTCAGTTCTGTAAATCTCGATTGAGGGTGTGAATCAGCCATTTTTTTTGTCTCCAGAACAGAGGTATAGCTGCATATTTTATTTCTCTTTTGGGTTAACCAATTTGGTGCTTAGATCTATTGTACTTATAATCTGCTTAATAATAAAAACCCTCCAGCAGGCAGCAGCATCGGTTTTCCCGCATTGGGTTTTTCCGGGGACAGTTGTCCAGAAAATCCTTCTGTGTCACTTTAGTTTAGATCTTCATGTGTAGGTTGTTAATGTATTTACTTCGATGTTAATGCTGAAGATCTCAAATTAATAACTTTTGTAAGTAGGAGAAGTAAATAAATAATTTAACAGTAGGGTTTCTATAATTTAGATTCAGAAATTTTCACATGGTAGCAGAGCGATTATAGATCTAGTTGGATCTCCAACAAGACAACTGAAGAAATCTGTGTTGCAGAAAGAAACAGAGAAAGCACCAGTAGCAGCAGATAGACCAAAGAGGGCAGTGTAGCAGCAGAAGGACGCATAGGCAGCAAGAGTCATGCAAGGGCTAACACAATCCCAGCTAGGTGACATAGAGACAACGCAGCGCCATCCAGAGGGATGCAGGAGCAGCCTGCGTTGCGCTGAGCCAATCTGCTCACGCAGAGGCCAACCAGGGTGACGCAGTCTAGAATTTGTTTGTTGTGTAGAGTACCGTGAACTGGAATCTGAGTTGCCGACCTTCAATAGTTGCTGGTGGGGTGAGATTCTGTCGGTGCAGAATTTAGCCTAAGCTAAGTTGACAAAGAGCGCGAGGAGAACAACTTATTAGTAGATTTCCTGCCAAAGAAATCTGAAGATCGATTAGAGGATCAAAGAGAGTTGATTTGTTTTTTTTGGCATACTTCCAAGGGAGGAAGTCAGTTGTCAGAGGGAGCAGAGGGTGCCTTTCCTGCCAAGGACCCTAGATCTGAGTCTCTAGCATAGAAGAGGAGGATCAGTTCCGACAAATTTCTAAGCAGATGGCACTCCACAGACTGCGTGATCAGGATAGGTTGGACGACTTGTCCAATTTTTCTATCTGGAAGGCCAGAATCTTGGTAGACTTGGAGGAATATGACATAAGGGAGCATGTAGAGAAAGTCTTGGCTACGCTGACCGATGCGGAAGTCCTAAAGAAGCACAATGAAGCAGCGGCACATGCCAAGCGCTTCATTATGGACGGGGTTAAAGATCATGTGGTACCACACATATTCGAGAAGGCGACGACTCATGATATGTGGGAAGCTTTAACCACATTGTATCAAGGAAGGTCCGTCCAGAGAAAGATGCTATTGGAGAACCAATTGAGGTTATTCATGATGACCAAGGGAGAGGAAATTGATCCTTTCCTATCCAAATTGTAGTCAATCCAGGATTAGTTGACTAGCATGGGGGTGAACGTAGAGGATGATGTCATATTGATGATGGCTCTAAATGTTGTCAAAGAGGACTGGGAAACATTTTTCCAAAGTCTCTTGAGCAGAGCAGACCTTCCCAAATAGGAAAATATGTGAGTTATCCTTCGATAAGAGGATATACGTTGAATGACCAAAAGACAGTGCAGAACCGGTTTGAGCAAGATGAGGAAGGAGGAAGAGGAAGATGTGGCCCTGGCATCAAAGAGGCAGCAAGGGAAAAAGAAGTGTGATCTGTCAAAGATCAAGTGTTTCTAGTGCGGTGAACTAGGACATTTCGCCAGCAATTGTCCTCAAAAGAAGAAGGACAAGGAAGCTTCTAGTTCCAAGGTTGTTGTAGCAGACAATGGCTCTAATGATGCCATATCTATGAGTGCTCATGAACCATGAAAGTGGGACGATATTGATCTGTAGAGCAGCTACAGAGTGGTGGCGGGATCCTTAAGTAGCCCAACTCTTGGATCACATCCGTCCTACGAGAGTCTTAAGATAGTAGCAATGAATGACTGGAGAAGTGGGTGCAAAGATCACAGATGAAGCAAAGGCAGAGGTTGAAGTGTTGGAGAGGGAGTAGTGCAGTGTAGATGCAACAGTACTGTAGAGGCAACAACACAGAGGGGTTGATGTGACTTCAGCAACACAGAGAAGGCTTGCCTATGCAGTGCAAAGCTACAACATCACATACGCTTCAGAAGGACAACACAGAGAAACAACTTGCAGAGCTTTAGTGATGAGATGTAGCCTGACTGACTTGTCTGTCATTTGGGTAGGACTCTGCTAGTTGCTTACTCTCAGCAACTGAGTTGCAATGTAGTAGTTAGCAGTGGCAGTGCTATGAGAAGCACAATGCATCAAATTTAGAGGGAGTTGCAGTACGGATGTAGCAGTGGAGGTGGCAGTGTCATGGGTAGTAGTACAAAAGAGTAGAAGAAACACAATGATGAAGGGCTACAAGCCAACCATCAACATAGAGACCAACACCAGATATCTAAGCAGTACTTGAAGGTGAAGTGTATTGTTAGAGCACATTCCTTGCAAAGAGGGAATGTTGAGATTTTGGGGTGGTGGGGTAGCATCGGATGTGCTCTAGCTCCAAAACTTTGTGGAGGGACTAAAGTACATAAAATCTCCAAGACCCAGAAATCATTTTAAGAAATTCCGTCAAGTGTAAGAGATATTTAATTAATTAATATTTTTAATTAAGGACCCTAAGTCTAACTTAGGAAAATTAAAAGATTAAAGTTAATTAAATTAAACATGTGATGAGAATGACGCAAGTGACATGGATTAAGCGTCTTCTAATATTAGCTGTTGATTCAAGATTAGATCACGGTCATTGATGTATCAATGAGAAAAATATAAGAAGAGGGCTCGGGGTCAGTTGGAGAACACACACATTGGTAGAGCACTGAAGCTAAACTGAAATTATAGGGCGTGGTTTGCTAGTAATTTCAGAAGTGTTTCAACGGCAGCGAGGGGAAGTATTGGCGAGAGGGATGGTCTAGTCCCAGGCCAAGAGTACAACAAGGGTAGAGAAATAGCAAACCAAGGCAGCACAGAGGCAACAACTACGCGGAGCAACCAAGAGTCCATAAAGGGCAGCTCAGAGGTAGCAGGGGCCATGCAGGGCTAATACAGGCCTAGAAAGGGCAGTGCAGGAGCCATGTAGGGATGACGTAGGCCCAGTCAGGCTAGCGCAGGGGTAGCGTAACCCAGTTTGGGGTGACACAGGCCCTTCTTGAGCAGCACAGAGGCTTACACTGGCCAGGAGGGCTGACGCAGTAGGCTTCAGAGCAGCGCTGGGGTTTATAGAGATTGGAAAAGGATGAGTTCTGTAACTCCTGCTTGAAGATGTGAATCAATCATTTTTTCTGTCTCCAGAACAGAGGTATAGCTACATATTTTACTTCTCTATTGGGTTAACCAGTTGGTGCCCAGATCTGTTGTACTTAGAATCTGCTTAATAATAAAAACCCTCCCGCAGCCAACAGCACCGGTTTTCCCGCATCGGGTTTTTCTGGGGACAGTTGTCTAGAAAATCCTTGTGTGTCACTTTGTCATTGATCATGTTATCTAGTTTAGATCTGCATGTGTGGGTTGTTAATGTATTCACTTCGATGTTAATGTTGAAGATCTCAGATTAATAACTTGTGTAAGTAGGAGAAGTAAATCAAGTATTTAACAGTGAGGGTTTTGTAATTTAGATTCAGAAATTTTCACATATTGGACCATATTACCATCATGATTTATGCTCTAATGAGCTCAAAAATCACTGTCATTTCTCTCTTTTTCTCAAATCGTGGTCGTTGAGGTTTTTTTAACGTTGCATTGTTCCATCTTATCATTATTGTTTCAGTGTAGGTTAATTTCTTTTTAGTAATGTTTATAATTATAAATAACAAAGTCATCAATGACTTCAAAATATTTTTCTTTACTAAATCCATGTTTTTAATGCTTTCATGGAAAAGTATATATCAAGTCATAATTTTATAAAATTAAAAATCCATCCTTCATGGTAATTTGGTGGGCAAAATATTCACCCCAAAAAGCTCAAGATAAACTCAAGTTGAATATTAAGAATATTTCCATTCTTAATTTTCATCATTTATAATGTACTTAAATTCTTCCTATGGTCATTGAGGTGCTATATTTGAAAATATTATCCTTTAATAATATAATGTTATGCTTAAGTTCAACCGTGATATAACAAAATTCATAAGCAATACAAAAAATCACAAAAATAACTATTTAGATTTTAAATGTATGCATAGCATATTACAAACATAAATAATTTCATAAATAGATAAAGAGATCATTATGGACACCAATGTTTAAATGAATGCAGATATGTCAAATCAATTTTTGAGGAGTGATCCACTAGCCATTTGTAAGAATTAGCTATGGATTCCACCTGTAATCCAAACCATGATACCACTAGGGTGAAGGAAGCTCCTACAAGGTTTTAATTCCACTCAACCCAACCCACTGTTTTCATAAAAAATCCAATATGCAGACTAATGAGCACTCCAACCCTCATCCAACGATTAATCAACAAGGGCACCCTCTTCCATTTCCCTACACAATGCAACAAAGATCTTCCCTTTATTTGTTCAATAATGCCTTAGGGATATTTCCTTCCAATGATCTTCAATTAATGCGGCATTATTTATTATAAAAGGGAAATATATAGAACAAAAATAGCGTATATTACTAATATTTACTATAAAAAAGGACATATTGCAATCACTACAAACAAAAGAAGAACCATAGTAACACTACAATGTTATAGCTTTAGTGTACCTTTATTATTGGAAACAATTTTCACTTGTCATTTTGAGGGGGAAACCTTTAATTGAGAAAATATATGATTACACATAACTTCACAAAAATATTTTACATTGCCTTTACATCTTTATATAGTACTTTCTACATGTTAGGGAAATTCTAAATTAATAATTTTCTAGTAGGGAGAGCCTTCTAGTAAACCTTCTTACATTTATTGCTTTTACACCACTACATGGGCCTCATTTAATAGAGATGGTCTACATACATAGCCACACATAACAACATATCTATCTACTTAGTGGATTAGAGAGGGTAGGAACCTAACACACCCTCTCCATTAAAAAGAAACATTGTCCTCAAGGATAGAGATGAAGAAATTGTTGAATAAACATTGCTAGTTCTTGTGTTAGATCCTCTAGTTATGTATCCTTCCAATATATTATGACCTCCAAGGTAGTATGTTAGTGGAGATAATGTTCTCTTTTGTCAAGGATGGCCTCAAACTACAACCAAATGGAACATTCTTCTTGTTGAAACCTTAGTTAAACTGAGAGGGGGGGGCGGGGAGGGGGAGGGGGGGGGGGGGGGGGTGAATCAGTTTAACACCTTCATGAATTTTTAAAACCTTTCAATTAAACTTATTTACAATTTATCTTCATGATCAATTTTATATGGAAACAAAATTACATGTGTAGAAATGTTAAGATAATGTAACAACAGAATTATTACAAGAGCAGTAAGTATTAAGCAGATTGGATAACCATATCAACACATAGACATCACACACAGATACAATAGATATACGTGGAAACCCATAAAGGGATAAAACCACATCTTATTATTGTTGTGATGTAAAGGCAAGCTCCAACTCCCTCTCACCACTAATTTTCTGTAAGCACCAACCTACAGGAGGCTCCAACCTCAAATTCTGCAAGCTACAACTTGCAAGGAAGCTTCAACTCCCTCTTTTTCATAAAAGAAACATTTGTTGATTTACCTTGGATATCAGCTCTGTTCTGTACCTTTGATTTTTTAATTTTTTTTTACTGTACTCCAATCTTCATATTTGCTTGATTATTTCTTTTTCTTCAATTCTGCATTCTCTTCTCTTTTATCAATTTACTCAAAGAAATGTATCCATTTCAACTTTACAGTGGGATTTTATCTTTCTGTGGAGACTTTCCAATTACATCACAAACAATGTAAACAGTTAAAAACTTTCATTCAATTACAGTATAAATTTCGAACAAAACTGCTCTCTCTCTGTTTTCCTCTCTCGTTCATCAACCACCACGCCTCACTTTTTCGTTTCACTATATTCATTTTCCCTGTTCATTGCAGTTGCATAACTGCTGCCTGTGCAACTATCTTTTAATCGAACATAAATAACTCTCGGCGTTATTATAAAACCTTTTTAACAAAACGGATATATCTGTACTCACAATCCTTATCATGAAATATGACCTCAATCATTTCATATTTAGAAGAAATACTCGTACTCATTAAACATACATCCTGGATTTATCATTCTCATAAAACAAATATTTTCTCCCCAATCAAATGTTATAAAACTTTCTTAATAAACCTTGGGTTTTATATTAACGAACAACCAATGCTAACCTCTGAAAGATTTGGGCCCCACAGCATTATAAACTCTTTTTCTCTATTTGCCGATGTGATTAATCGCAACTGAATACTCCCAATGCGATGATTTACTGTTCACTTCATTTTTCCGATGTGATGAATTACTTTTCACTCCATAGTGCCGATGCGATGAATTATTGTTCACTCCATAGTGCCGATGCGATGAATTACTATTCACTCCATAGTGCCGATGTGATGAATTACTGTTCACTCCATAGTGTCGATGCGATGAATCACTCCAACGCGATGGTTTGCTTTGATGGGGAACTCAAACACATATGAATCATGGTTCATTAATCCATCGGGTCCGCATCTCAATCGAAACTCTTGTCAACACGTTCCGCTGCCAAAATTTTCTCCGATGCGATTGGGTGAGGGTCCCACATGGGAAATAACTTTGGATTAAGTTCATTGGTTGACTTTGTTAACCCAACACACTAATGCATATATCCACAGGGATTTTTGGGCCCAACAACTATAATCACTTTACCTTTGTTATTAAACTCTCAAATAATATGACCTTCGGTAAATTAAATGAATCACCCGAACTATATATCCCTTTTATATAAGCCTTGGCCTTTATAACAAAGAGCTTTAATAATGTTAACCTTGCAACAGTATTCAACCTTTCGACTCGAACCATAAACCAACACATTTTATTTGATTTATTTAAAAACCCGACCTTAGCACTTTATACAATGGTTCGACCCTCAGCTTATAATAAAATCTTAATATAGTGCACAAACTTTGGACTTGTGTTATGAACCCGATTACACTACCAACAAAAAATTTTAACATATATTTCGCCCACGGGGCCCACACCTCAACATGTAAATGAACGGTTTTCAACATAAAACAACCGGTCCATACCTTAACTTGTCTCCCGTGCAACTTGTGGCGCGACCATCGTTTGATCCACTAGCCTCCAGATCGGACAAACCAAGTTGATATAGCGTTTTTTTTTTTCGACAGAAGATTAGCGTGCCAAAGAAACGCGATATGGGCGGTTTTGGACTGCTAACGTGGCACAAATGTATTGGATCGTGTTATTTTGTGAGTTTTTTCTCTTGGCCCAAAAGCAGCACGATGAAGGTGGTATTGGTTTCAAAAAACCACTCCAGGTAATTGCACAGTACTTAACTTGGTTTCTTACTATGGTTAACACAGCTATTCGACTTTATTCCTCGCTTTAACTCAATGATTAAGTCCCACAGATATTACTCTGCCGGCAATAAAACAATGCTCTTTTACTCCAATTCTAGTGAATCTTCACATTTTATACAACAGGGTTTATCACTTAGACAAAGGTTCATGCCTTCCACTCATGGTTCCACTCCAAATCCTTCGCGCCTTCGTTATATACATAGATATATATACTCCGTTCAAATATTTTCCTTCTTATTTCTGCCTTAACATAAAAGCCTGTGTTTCATTCTTACTTTAATACGACGCTACCATAAGATTTAATGCCAAACCCCATTAGGTTTTCACTGCTCGAAGCTCGGTTCCATCTCTTACTCTCATGGTTTCGTCTTGACCTTTCAATGGTTTTTATACACATTCTGTTGCACTCTTGGCACTTCCGCATGCTAAATCAACAGTTCTATCAGAGAAATCAATGCGCATTCCAGGTTTTTATTTCGAATTATTTGAAGAACTTACTGTATTTCCTGTATGTGCAGTCTACTGCTCTGCCAAATGTAAACACTTGTCATTTCATGCTCTATATGTATAGTCTTCTGCAGTAGTGTAAATCTGCTCCTCATGCTTCCTGTCTACACATCCTGTCACTGTATTTTTCTTTGCCTCTTTCTCACTCTGTTCTCCTCATGCTCCTGCATATCCCGTCACTATATTCTGCTTTGCCTCTGCTGCTGTCCTGCTACTGTCCTTTGCCATCAATGACGACACTTATAACAGTCTCCCCCTTTGGCATTGATGGCAATAACATCTGTAAGTTTATAGCTATTCTCTGCCATAGATATTCTCTGCTTATAGCTTTCCTCCCCCTTTGACATCAATGGCAAAGGGCTGATATTCTAATCTTGAGGACCTGTTTCATGCTCTTTGTGGATCTCCCCCTGGAATGATGTTTTCTCTTCTATTCTCCCCCTGAAATGATGCTTTATCTTTATATCAGAGAGTAGCATCTACAGACACTACCCCTAGTCTATCTCTCAGATATTAAATGGTTCTCTAGCAAGAGGTCTTGTAAATATATTTGCTGTCTATTCTTTTGTTGGCACATATTCCAACTTCACTACTTTCTGAGCTACTTGTTCTCTAAGAAAATGATACTTGATTGGAATATGTTTAGTTTTTGAATGAAGCACATGATTTTTTGATATGCTTATGGCACTTGTATTATCACATATGATAGAGATAGGTTCATCAATGCTTACCTTCATGTCTTGGATGGTTTGTTTCATCCACATGAATTGTGTGCAACATGCTGCTGCTAATATGTATTCCGCTTCTACTGTAGATAGAGAAATAGATGTTTGTTTCTTGCTTAGCCATGCCACCAGACTCTCTCCTAAATAGAATGCACCTCCACTTGTGCTTTTCTTGTCATCAACACAGCTGGCCCAATCTGCATCTGTATATGCTGTCAAAAAGAATTTTTTGCCTTTTGGATACCATAGCCCATAATGTGTAGTCCCTTGTAGATATTTTAATATTCTTTTAATTGCTAGTAAGTGATTTTGTTTTGGTGCTACTTGATATCTTGCCACAAGTCCTACAGCCAGCGCAATGTCTGGTCTAGAAGCTGTTAGGTATAACAGACTTCCAACCATGGATCTGTAAATTTTTTGATCTACATCAGTTGTTCCATCATCTGCACAAAGCTTGCATCCAGTAGTCATGGGAGTTGACACAGGTTTGTAACCTTCCATTTTGAATCTTTTCATCATCTTTTAGGTATTTTTCTTGTGAGATAAATGTGCCTGTGCTCTTTTGTTGAATTTGTAGTCCTAGATAGAAGGTAAGCTCTCCAATCATAGACATTTCAAACTCTGATTTCATCTCTTCAGCAAATCCTTTTGTTAACTCATCTTTGTTGCTTCCAAACATGATATCATCTACATACACTACTACAATCATAAGTTCATCTTCATTTGCTTTTATGTACAAGTTGTTGTCTACTCCTCCTTTCTTTAACCCTTGTTTTTGCAAGTATTTTTCCAGCCTTGAATACCATGCTCGAGGAGCTTATTTCAGCCCATATAATGCTTTCTTTAATTTGCAAACATAGTCTACATTATCTATTAAGCGGAACCCTTCTAGTTTATCCATGTATACTTCTTCCTCTAAATCTCCATTTAGGAACGCAGACTTCACATCCATTTGGTATACCTTGAAGTCATGATAGCAAGCAAAAGCTAAAAAAAATCTAATAGCTTCCATTCTAGCTACAGGAGCAAATGTTTCATCATAATCAAGTCCTTCAACCTGTGAATATCCCTTGCACACAAGTCTATATTTATTTATGATTACCTGTCCTTGTTCATTCATCTTATTTTTGAATACCCATTTTGAGCCAATGCCATTTTTCTCACTGGGTCTTGGAACTAGTTTCCAAGTGTTTTTCTTCTCAATTTGGCCCAATTCTTCGTTCATGGCATTCACCCAATGTTTGTCTTTGCTGGCTTCTTCAAACTTCTTTGGCTCTATTTGTGACAACATTGCTAGGTATACCTCTTCAGTCTGTTCAGTTAGTTGTCTTCTTGTCTGTACACCTACACACTTGTCCCCAATGATTTGATCTTCTGGATGGTTCTTCTGAGTGTATCTTGAGGAGCATTTTGATCTCAGGTCTGTATCTTATGTTGGCTTGATTATTTCATCATCATCTTGATTCTCTTCTTCATGAACTTCAGGAGGATTGATGCAATCTGTACTTCTTATCTTGTCTGATAGTTCTTCATCAAATCTTACATCAATACTCTCTACAATTTTGTGAAGTATTTTGTTGTAGCACCTGCAACCTTTACTCTTGGATGCATATCCTAAGAATATTCCTTCATCTGGTCTTGCATCAAACTTTCCCAGATTTTCATCATTAGTCCCTATATCACTAGTATAGTCCCTTATTATTGTTAGTGTAAACCCCTTATTGTTATTATTGTACCCTTGTAACCCCCATTTTGTTATTATTGTGCCCTTAAATTATTATTGTTAGGTCGGCTAGGATTATATTGTGGCCCACTAGGATTACATTATGGCCCCATGGACTCCTATATATAGAAAGGAGGTTTTGTGAATTGTATCATCCAAGAATTTTTCATTTATGTAATGTATTGGAGGTTTCCCCCTCGAAGTGGCTCATTTATAAGGCATTTATATCTCTTTTCTTCTCTTTTTGGAGCTGGTTATACAACATTTGGTATCAGAGCTTTGGATTCTAGGGTTTCGCTGCTCCAAACAGGTCATCGTGGCATTTTCGCTATAACGTTTTTTTTACGAAGTTTCAGAAGCTGACATTTTTAGGGTGCAAAGCTGAAATCCTGAGGAAGCTTGTCTAAAAATTTCAGAGCTTGGTTCCCAATATTTTCGGAGATATGATCTGTGGAAGTTAGGTCTTTTTTTTCAGGCTCCTAAACAGGTCATCGTGGCATTTGCGCTATAAAAATTTTTCTACGAAGGTTCAGAATCTGAAATTCATATGGTGTGAAGTTGACATCCTGAGGAAATTCTTCAAAAAATTTCAGAGCTTGGTTCGCAATATTTTTGGAGATATGATTTGTGGAAGGTAGTGCTTTTTCAGGCTCCTGAATTTCATCTCAAAGAGGTGATCGTGGGAAAAGTTCAATAACTCTCTCTCTGGGGATCGGATTGGAGTGCCGTAAAAAGTGGTCGCAAGTACACGGACTGTAGTTTTGTGGCTATCCATTTAAGAGACAAAGGACAAAACAGTGACACGTGGAAAGTCTTACAAGTTCGCTCTATTGAACCAGTCCATAATTAGGTCATTGTGGGAGATTGGACACAACGTTGTCTTGGAGAATCCAAATCAGGTCAGACCTGTGGAATTTGAAAGAAGCTTCAGAGGGCTACTACAGGGCTGAATTTCAGATATCGAAAATTTTCAATTACATAGATAATTCAATTTCAATATTGAGCTCCTCAAAGCAAGTAAAAGGTGTGTATTTTTTTCCGAATTGCATAAGTCTTGTTTGAAGAATCAAGTTGAATTGATTCCAAGGGCATCTTGTAGAATATATATCAATATTGGATTCTAAAATGGCCCCTAAAAATAATTCAACACCCATTAAGCCTTCAGAAGGCTCTACTATGACTCATGAAGATGAAGAATTGCAACATGATCTATCAAAATTACAAGAGCAAGTGCAACAAATTTCACTCTCGCAAAGAGCAACAAAAATGAAATGGAAGTTTTTAAGAAAGGCGTGGAAGCTAAGATGGACGGTTTGAAGATGTTGGAAAAATGCGAGAGGGGGGGGGGGTGAATCGGTATTTACTGCTTATTCAAAACTTTTACTTTTTTCTTGCTTCTAAAACCCATACGCTACTTTCTTGATACAGACTCGCGTATATACGCGGATACCTTTTATGAAACTCGCGTATACATAGAGATCTAATTATGTCATTAATTCTTCACTTATATCATTCCATCATTCATTCATCAGATGTTTAATAAACAGTAAACATGTGCAGTAAGAACAGAATAAACCATCACACAAAGCATCACACATGAACACCAGGATTTTTAGGTGGAAACCCAAGTCGGGAGAAAACCACTGCTGCAGTTGCTCAACCTTCAATATTTTATTATAGAGAAAACATCTTACAACATATGTGCTGGTGCAGACACCTACCAGCACGCAGGCACCCACCTGCGCTCGTTTACCAGCCTCTCCTGGAAGGGAGCTCCAACCCCCTGACTCGTTTACCAGCCTCTCCTGGAAGGGAGCTACGACCCCCTGCTCTCGTTTACCAGCCTCACCTGGAAGGGAGCTCGGCTTTACTGCTCATTTTTACCGACCTCACACAGGAAGGAGCTACAACCCCACAGTGACTCTGACCCTCAGCACCTCTATGGACCACGTTTCATCAATTTTCACACTGGATCCAACAACTTCAATATAACACAACTTGCAGGCCGTTTCATCATATTTCGATGGACCTCTGTACTTTTAACCCGGATCCAACCATGAAACGGATACATATAACTCAACGACGGATATCGGTAAACCGACATAACAGGTCATAAATTTGTTACCACAGACAGCAAACCCTAGTTTGCATACGCGCTCTTGTCTGCGATGTCGCGCCTGTCAGCGCACCAGTTCACTCAGCGCATACTTCGCTTTATTCGGTGTTCGTGCACATCGCGCTGCCTGTGCGGCGCGCGTATATACGCGCTTCCTCTGCGGCGAACTAGCGTATAGATCTTCAACCATTATAGAGCAGCATACTTCTTTAGATCAGATATTCAGTTCAGATTTACCCTTTTACTTCAGACAGATGTTCGCCTCATCTCAGATCTAAGACTTCCATAAACAGATCTAGCAGATACAAATACATTCCAGATCTAGATATTTCGCTTCATCATTTCTTCATAGGTGCATCATAGTTTCAGATCTATTATCAAACCTTTACCCTTTCATACAGATATACTTCATAGAGAAGTATTCATTCAAGCTCAGACATCTTGCACCCACACTCATGATTTGCACAATGAATTTGTTCTCCTTATATAGGTTTACCCTTTTTTTAATACCATGAGCCAAAACAATACCATGAGCCCAAAACTACATTACTTCCGATGGTATTCCTGGATGGGGTCATTTAGACGAATCATTACCTAATACAATGGGTCAATACCATGGTGGTTACCCCAGGTTTTGCACTTTATGAGCGCTTTTTCCCATACGCGACTTGGCACGTACTTTACCGCGTGCATGCGCGACTTCTCCTAGGAAAATCCGCGTATGCCTTGAGACATACTCTTTTTATCATAGATCTAGCACAAACTGAATTTCTTTCTTCATTCCCTTCTGTACTCACTGTAGATACATCAGATTTACTTCATCAAGAACATATTCTATCAAGCACAACTTCATCAAGTAAGTTTCCATCATCTTCATCAGGTGGGTTGCCATTCAAGAACAACTCTCTACATCATATTGTCAACAAACATCATATCACATCATATTTACATCATTTACCAAGTCCATCAAGTCAAGAATAACTTCATCAGGTGTATTTCCATCAAGGACAACACATGCCAACAATCTCATGTCTTCATCTTCATTCAGTGGGTTGCCATCAAGGACAACACTCTGCATCATATTGCCAACAATCTCCCCCTTTGGACTTGATGGCAACCACGATGGTGTTTGATCACCACAACAGATAGGTACATTAAGAATACAATGACACCATGTCACTCTCCCCATTATTTGACACCATTCTTTCTCTTCATTCAAAAACCATGTCACTCTCCCCCTTTGACATCAAGGGCAAAGGGCGGATCAAAACCAACACACTCTCCCTCTTTTCTCCTCATGTAGAAGAAGCGTTCTGCAGATCTGATGTATACTGAAGTGACCAAGCTCCCCCTGAGTTCATGCTGAATCTTCAAACATATTTTCCAATGAAGTACATGACTCTATGACTTTCCTAACACCAGTGACTCATACTTACATCAAATATCCATCCAAGTGAATTTACATATGAGACTCAAGTACCCAACCAAGTGGGTTACAAATTTGACTCAGCTACCCAACCAAGTGGGTTTACAAATTTGACAAGTCCTTACATGACTAAATATTACAATTTTACATCATGGGTCTCAACAAGATCTTTTCATCAAATTACAAATATGACCATTTATGACCAACACCAGAAATTCCTCAAGAAAGAGAACATATTTCAGAACCATCATAATGCGAACAATGCATTATACTCAGCAAAGCTAATGCTCCCCCTGAATCTGTGCATCCAAGCATCCTTTCCATATGACTAAGGCTCCCCCTTAGTTTGTGCATCCTGAACATTTTCACCAACAAATCATCAAGGCATCTTTATCAAAACATTAGAAATAGAGTTATGAGAATTGGAACACCACCAGAGGTACCAAACAGTATCAGAGATACCAAACAGCATTGCAGCTATGCTGAAGAAAGCTGACCCCAAACAAAAATGTCAGCAACCAGACATACGCGGTTTTATGTGCATGAACTCGCGTATATACGCGACTGTGTCTCAGGAAACCCGCGTATCCAATACCATCTTCTATATTTTAACCAGATCTGATCCTCTTGTGAGAAAAAAAAAAGACAATGTTCAGCTTCTTTCTGGGATATTTGAATGCTTCCCTGGACTACAGATAGATAGAACAGTGTAGTTGTGTCTTCAAGCGTCATCCAACGGTTGTAGCATAAGCACATTAGTAACCAAGCCTTCAGATTCTTTGCAGCATCAATACAATCTTTCCAAAGGAGATTATCATACCAGAACAACATCTTCAAATATGTGTCAAGAAATCATCCATGTGGTCCAATATCATCAAGATCTTCAAGATTTAACATGAAGTAACATATGTAGGCAAAAGATCTCAACCATAGTAACAAACTCTGCATGATCTATTCTTATTTCCGAATCAAACGACATCCAACTCATCCATGTGTGAGCACAAAAGATACTTATCAGCAACCAGGGCTCAAAATCTCATCATAATAAACCATGTACCAAGTCATCATCATTTGAGCATGAGTATCACAAAAACCAAAGAATAAGCAATCATATTGCCAACAATGCAATCATTAGTATTCAACCTGCTGCTCCCCCTGAACCAGTGCTCCTTCTTAACTTGTGCAACCTGAATACGTTCATCAGTAAGTCATCAGCAACAATCTCTGCATGAACTGCCCTTATCTCCGAATTATAAGACTTTCATCTCAACAATGTATACTCTTCATCAAAAAGCAAACAGGACTCATCCACAATCTTCAACATAAGAAACCATGTATCATATCATCATTATTTAGAACTGAGAAACTAAGCTGATATTGAGTCAATAATACAATTATTAACAGTCAGACTGATGCTCCCCCTGAACCTCTGCTCCAGATCTTCAACTATCATATAAATTCTCTTATCATCAATGCATACGCGACTGTGTTTGCTGGAACTCGCGTGTATACACGACTTTTGTTAATAGAACCCGCGTATGGAAAGTGAAGCATAGAAATTTTTCACATTCCTTCATCTCCCCCTGAACTTGTACTTCCTGTACCTGTCTTCTTCATATCAGATGCTTTGTCAGAAATATATATAACCAGAATAATCAAATCAATCATGAGAGACATCATACATTGCTCCCCCTGTGACGATACATTACTAAATCTCATAATGTATCCCACATCATTCCTACAGTCAATCAGAGAAGTAAGCTTCAGAAGCGGATGACTGCAGTAGGGTCAAAATTCCCTACGTTTCTGATCAGTCCTCCATCTTTTTCAGATTTGTTTGAACTTTCTATTTGTGTGCCGGAAGTTATCCAATTTCTCATATCTGTTCAACCTGCATTCTTTTTCTACATGTCCATACTTGTTACAAGAATAACATCTCATGTGTCCAGAGAAATAAGCATAAGAATCATAATGAGTATTTCTAATCTTCCTCCTTTTACAATCAGCTACTTTATGTCCATACTTGTTACATGAAAAACAATATCCCTTGAAGAAACCAGAGTACCTTTCTATGTAGGAACTGTTTGATTGAGGATGAAATGATCTGCTTCTGCAATTTGCTGCAACATGCCCATAATGATGACATCTAAAGAATTCAACATTATTGAATGATTTCCTTTGAGAATTCATGATTGTCGGTTGACCTTTTGTTTCTTCCAACACTTAAGATTTTGCATTGGTGTCCTTTGATTCTTTAGCACTTCCTTGTGAACTAGATTCTCCTTTAACAGTTTCATGAAAACCAAGACCAAGTTTGATAGAAGGAGACCTTTGACTACTAAGAATATTGTCCAGAATCTTAGTACTATCTTGAAACCTCAAAAGTTTAACCTTTTCTTCTAATTTACCTTTGAGAATGTTTACCTCAACCTCTAATCCTTGGCATTGCTTCTTCATGCTTTCATCTTTCCTTCTTCCATCTTCTACTTGATGATTCAGATTTAGAATCTCTTCTTTCAACCCTTTTTCTTGTTCTTCAAAAGTTTGTAAGAGTTCTTCATTCTTCTTGTTTGATGCTTCGAGATCTACTTTCAGAGAGATGACTTATGCTTCAAGTTCTTCATTCTTGTTGTTGGATATTTCCGGGTCTTCTTTGAGAGAGATGACTTCAGCTTCAAATCTTGCATTCTTCTTGTTTGATTTTTCGAGATCTGCTTTGAGGGAAATGATTTCTGCTTCAAGTTCTTCATTCTTCTTATTTGATTCTTCAAGATCTGCTTGTAGAGAGATGATTCTAGCTTCAAGACCTTTACTTCGATTGGATACATCATCGAACATCCTTTTCAGTCTAAAGATTAAATTTTTGGAGGCAGATTCCTTCTCATTAAAAATTCTTTGTTGATCTTTGATAACTTTTTCTAGGTCCATAGCATAATTTCCACTATCTTCACCATTTTTTGCACAAAGAAGATTATCAGGACCCCAATCACTATCTGATTCATCTTTTTCAATTTCTGCTATACAGGTTTTCTGAGACATCTCCTTGCTTCGAGTAGTCTTCTTCTTTTGTTTCTTTGCCATGAGCACTTGTAGAGCTTGGTCAGAATCTTCTTCATCTTTAATCTTGACAGCTTCTTCTAGATCCATACTGTCACTTTCACTATCATAACCTTTGCATATACAAGTAAGTGAAATACAAGAACAACGATCAATACCTGTTTCATCTCCTTCAATTTCTGCTATACATGATTTCTGAGGCATCTTCTTTCCTTGAGTAACCTTCTTCTTTTGCTTCTTTCCCATTGCGACGGATCTCCTTCAAGCGATCAAGCTTCTGCAGAAGGACCACGCTCTGATACCAATTGTTGGGAAAAATACTGAGAGGGGGGGGTGAATCAGTATTTACTGCATATTCAAACTTTTTACTTTTTCATTCCTTAAAACCCATACGCTACTTGACTTCAGTAAACCAGCGTATATACGCGGATCCCATTTATGAAACTAGCGTATACACAGAGATTTAGATATGTCATTAAATCTTCACTTAAACCATTCCATCATTTATTCATCAGATATTCAATAAGCAGTAAACAGGTGCAGTAAGAACATAATAAACCATCACACAAAGCATCACACATGAACACCAGGATTTTTAGGTGGAAACCCAAATCGGGAGAAAACCACCGCTGCAGTTGCTCAGCCTTCAATATTTTTATTATAGAGAAAACATGTTACAACATATGTGCTGGTGCAGACTTGACCAGCATGCAGGCACCCACCTGTGCTCGTTTACCAGCCTCTCCTGGAAGGGAGCTCCAACCCCCTGACTCGTTTACCAGCCTCTCCTGGAAGGGAGCTACGACCCCCTGATCTCGTTTACCAGCCTAACCTGGAAGGGAGCTACAACCCCCTGACTGAAGGCTACAACCCTCAGCACCAATATGGACCACGTTTCATCAATTTTCACACTTGATCCAACAACTTCAATAGAACACAACTTGCAGGCCATGTTTCATCATATTTTCAAACTGGACCCTTTCCATACTTTTAAGCACAGTCAACCATGAAACAGATACATATAACTCACTGACAGATATCAGTAAACCAGCAGAACAGATTAGACATTTCTTACCACAGACTTCAACAAACCCTAGTTTGAATACGCGCTTTCCTTTCTCTGATGTCGCGTATATACGCGCTTCCGTTCACATAAACCCGCGTATACTTCAGTATAAATTATAGAGCCAATTTTATTGCGCATACGCGCTTTCTCTTCAGCGAAGCCACGTATATACGCGCTTCCTCTGCGGCGAACTAGCGTATAGATCTTCAATTATTATAGAGCAGCATACTTCTTCAGATCAGATATTCAGTTCAGATTTACCCTTTTACTTCAGACAGATGTTCGCCTCATCTCATATCTAAGCCTTCCATAAACAGATCTAGCAGATACAAATACATTCCAGATCTAGATATTCCGCTTCATCATTTCTTCATAGGTGCATCATAGTTTCAGATCTATTATCAAACCTTTACCCTTTCATACATATATACTTCACAGAGAAGTATTCATTCAAGCTCAGACATCTTGCACCCACACTCATGATTTGCACAATGAATTTCTTCTCCTTATATAGGTTTACCCTTTTTTCAATACCATGAGCCCCTTTTTCAATACCATGAGCCAAAACAATACCATGAGCCCAAAACTACATTACTTCCGATGGTATTCCTGGACGGGGTCATTTAGACGAATCATTACCTAATACAATGGGTCAATACCATGGTGGTTACCCCAGGTTTTGCACTTTATGAGCGCTTTTTCCCATACGCGACTTGGCACGTACTTTACCGCGTGCATACGCGACTTCTCCTAGGCAAATCCACGTATGCCTTGAGACATACTCTTTTCATCATAGATCTAGCACATATTGAATTCCTTTCTTCATTACCTTCTGTACTCTCTGTAGATACATCAGATTTACATATTTTAACAGGTTCATCAAGACATATTCTATCAAGCACAACTTCATCAAGTGGGTTGCCATTCAAGGACAACACTCTATCAAGTGGGTTGTCATCAAGGACAACACTCAGCATCATATTGCCAACAAACATCATATCACATCATATTTACATCATTTACCAAGTCCATCAAGTCAAGAATAACTTCATCAGGTGGATTGCCATCAAGGACAACACATGCCAACAATCTCATGTCTTCATCTTCATTAAGTGGGTTGCCATCAAGGACAACACTCTGCATCATATTGCCAACAAGAAAGGCATGGAAGCTAAGATGGATGGCATGGAAGCTAAGATGATTGGTTTGGAAGCTAAGATGGATGGCATGGAAGTGGGCATGGAAGCTAAGATGGATGACATGAAAGACAACATGGAAAACATGAAGAATGATCTAAAATCATACATGGAAGGCTTGATGACAAGCTTAAAACAAGAAATGATTCCTAATGGCGTAAATATAGTAGAAGAACCTCATGATGAGAACAAAATAAATGTTAATCATGATTTCATAAACTCTAATGTTGGCGGGAAGAACCACCATATTCCAAAAATGGATATGAGGAAGTTTGATGGAAAGGATCCTGTAACATGGATACTACAGATGGAGCAATATTTTGATCTCCACAACGTGCAAAACACACAAAAGGTACGCATTGCAACTTTACATTTAGAACAAAATACATTTGTATGGTATCGATGGCTTTGTTCCCGTAAAAAAATTGTCACTTGGTCAATTTTTACTGAGGAAATGATAGCACATTATGAGGATACAAAGAGCAACACCTTCTTTACCCAATTGATAAATCTCAAACAAAAGGGTTTAGTGGGGCAGCACATTGAGGACTTCCCAAAATTGAATATAAGGGTAACTGATCTTACAGAGGAACACAGGATTGATCTCTTCCTAGGCACTTTAAAGGATAACATCCAACATGAAGTTCGCGTTTTGGAACCCGATTCATTGGAGAAGGCATTCAGGTTGGCAAGAAAATTTGAATGTAAAATTATGGCGACAAGGAAGCCTACCACTCAATTCTATAAAGAAGGAAGTGTTGCTACGCCTAGATTTCCACAACCTACAAGGTTGACACCACAACAATTGGAAGAAAAATGAGAAAAAGGGCTTTTCTACAGTTGTGATAGCAAATACACTAAAGGTCATAAGTGTGCTGAGAAGAAATTATTTTACATAGATTGTGAAGAAGAAGAAGAAAATTAACAAGAAGAGGATATACACCAGGAACCAGCCCTAGAAGAGGAAGAAATGAATCCGACCATATCGTGTAATCCACTGGCAGGAATTACCACTCCTCAAACTCTCAAGATAGAAGGACATATCAAGAAGAAAAGGGTAATAGTGTTGATTGATTCAGGTAGCACCCATAATTTTATTTATTATAAGGTAGCCAAGGAATTAAAATTGTTTCCTATACCCAACACCAGAATGTCAAGTGATGGTTGCAAATGGAGGAACTATAAATTGCTCTGGAAAATGCCATAATATCAAGCTAACCATGGGGGAATATGTATTGACTAGTCCAATGCTTGCCATTCCTATGGGAGGTGCCGATGTTGTACTAGGAGTACAATGGTTACAATCTTTGGGGACGGTAGCTTTTAATTTTCAAGAACTTTTCTTGAAATTTTTTTCAGAAGGAAAGGAAGTCGAATTACGGGGTATTGCGGGAAAGCCAGGAAGGATAATAAGCTCTAATGTCATGACAAAGCTTCTAAAGAAAGAACAGCGAGGCGTAATTGCACAATTATGCTCACTAGAAGTTCCAACATCAAAATCATCTATTTCTGCAGATCTCCTACAAGTCTTGGACAATCATTCCAAGGTGTTTGAAACTCCCAAAGGACTCCCACCTATTCGTGATCATGATCATGCTATTCATTTGATTCCAGGAAGTGTTCCTCCAAACATCAGGCCTTATAGATATCCTTACTTCCAAAAGAGCGAAATTGAACGTATGATTGCAGAAATGTTAGAGGCGGGTATAATTCAACCCAGTCAAAGTTCTTTCTCTCCTCCTGTAGTATTGGTACACAAGAAGGATGGATCATGGCGAATGTGTCCAGATTATAGGGAGCTCAATAAGCTCACCATTAAAGACAAATTTCCCATTCCTGTGATTGATGAATTATTGGATGAATTACATGGAGAATTTATTTTACCAAGTTGGATCTTCGTTCAGGATATCATCAAATTAGAATGAAGACTGAAGATATTCCAAAAACAACATTTCGAACTCATGAGGGTCATTATGAATTCTTGGTCATGCCTTTTGGCCTTACCAATGCACCTTCTACATTTCAAGGGTTGATGAATTCCATTTCAAACCCTTCCTTAGAAAATTTGTGCTAGTATTTTTTGATGATATACTAATCTACAGCAGGTCTTGGAAGGATCATGTTCAACATGTTGACAGGGTGCTCAAACTATTGCAGGAGAAACAATTATATGCAAAAACATCCAAATATTTCTTTGGAGTGCAAGAGGTGGAATATCTGGGTCATATTGTATCTCATGAGGGTGTTAAGGTAGACCCTAACAAAATTAAAGCCTTTAAGGAATGGAAAGTCCCCACAACCATAAAGCAGTTGCGAGGATTTCTCGGGTTAATAGGGTATTATCGCAAGTTTGTTAAGAATTATGGGAGAATAGCAGCACCTCTAACAACATTATTGAAGAAAGATGCATTTTCATGGACTCCCGAAGCAACTAAGGCCTTTGAACGTCTTAAAGAGGAAATGTGCCTAGCACCGGTCTTAGCTACACCAGACTTCACAAAAACCTTTATTGTGGAATGTGATGCCTCAGGAAATGGAATTGGTGCAGTTTTACTGTAGGAAGGAAGACCCATTGCTTTTGAAAGTCGTCCAATCAAAGGAAAGTATTTACAAAAACCTATTTATGAGAAGGAAATGTTAGCAATATTGCATGCACTAAAGAAATGGCGAACTTACCTAATGGGAAGACACTTCAAGGTAAAAAATGATCATGATAGTCTTAAACACTTTTTTGAACAAAGACTATCATCAGAAGAGCAGCAAAAATGGGTCACAAAGATGTTGGGTTATGACTTTGAAATAATCTACAAAAAAGGAAAGCTTAATGTTGTTGCAGATGCACTCTCAAGAAAGAATGAAGAGGTGGAAGCATTGCTTTGTGCCATTTGTATTATCCAACCAGATTGGATAACCAAAGCAAGAGATGAATGGAAGAAGGACAAACATGTATGGACACTCATTCAAAAGTTGCAGCAAGATCCTAGTACATCTGATACATTTAGTTGGAAAAATGATTCCTTATGGTACAAAGATCACTTATATCTTTGTAAGAATTCCCAACTAAAACAAAAGATTCTTCTGGAATTGCACACTTCTCCTTTAGGAGGACACTCGGGATTTTTAAAATCTTACCAGAGGGTGAAGAAAGAATTTTTTTGGGATGGCCTTAAATCTGATATTCAAAAGTTTGTGACGGAATGTTTGGTTTGCTAGCAGAATAAAGTTGAGACAATTAAGACCCCGTGACTTCTACAACCTTTATCCATTCCAAGTCAACGTTGGGAGGAGATTTCAATGGATTTTATCACAGGTTTACCTAAGTCCGAAGGAAAGAATGTCATCATGGTGGTAGTTGATAGACTTACCAAGTATGCACACTTTTGTGCATTATCTCATCCATTTAAATCAAGTACAGTTGCTACTACATTTATAGACAGAATTCAAAAGCTAAATGGAAGCCCAAGGGTTATTGTGAGCGACAGAGATCCCATTTTTACTGGAAATTTTTGGACGGAGTTATTTTCTTGTTTGGGTACTCAATTAGCTCATAGCTCATCTTATCATACTCAATCTGATGGTCAAACTGAGATAGTAAATAAATTTTTGGAAGGATATCTTCGTTGTTTTGTATCTGATAAACAAACACAATGGGTCAAGTGGTTACCTCTTGCTCAATGGTGGTATAACACTTCCTTCCATACTGCAGCAAAAATGACCCCATTTATGGCACTTTATGGATATCATCCACCATCCATCACATCATCTTTAAGAGAAAATTCGAAGGTTCAAGCAGTGGAAGATCACATCGAGCATCAAGAAGAAGTTCTCCAACTCTTAAAGGATAACCTGAATTTGTTACAAAATTGAATGAAACAACAGACAGATCAACATCGCAGCGAGAGAAGTTTTGATGTAGGAGATTGGGTATTTTTACGGCTACAACCATACAAACAAATGTCCCTCAAGCAAGCTAAGAAGGATAATAAATTATCACCAAAGTACCATGGTCCTTACAAGGTGTTGCAAAAGATTGGTACTATGGCATACAAATTGGAGCTTCTTGCTTCTTCGCGAGTACATCCAGTTTTCCATGTTTCATGCTTAAAGAAGGTTATAGGTGAAAATCTTCCAGTTCAAACAGTATTGCCAGAACTTGATGAGGAAGGGAAAATCATATTGGAACCTGAAGCAGTCATGGAAACAAGAACTCGACAACTACGGAATCGATCAATTTCAGAGTATCTCATCAAGTGGAAGAACTTACCCACTGAAGATTCTACATGGGAGGATGAGAATTTTATACGGAAGCACCCGAAGCTACTCAAGTGTTGAGGACAACACTTTTTTGAAGGAGAGGGGCATGTTAGGTCCCTATATCACTAGTATAGCCCCTTATTATTGTTAGTGTAAACCCTTATTGTTATTATTGTACCCTTGTAACCCCCATTTTGTTATTATTGTGCCCTTAAATTATTATTGTTAGGTCGGCTAGGATTACATTGTGGCCCACTAGGATTACATTATGGCCCCATGGACTCCTATATATATAAAGGAGGTTTTGTGAATTGTATCATCCAAGAATTGTTCATTTATGTAATGTATTGAAGGTTTCCCCCTCGAAGTGGCTCATTTATAAGGCATTTATATCTCTTTTCTTCTCTTTTTGGAGCTGGTTACACAACAGGTCTGTATCTTATGTTGGCTTGATTATTTCATCATCATCTTGATTCTCTTCTTCATGAACTTCAGGAGGATTGCTGCAATCTGTACTTCTTATCTTGTCTGATAGTTCTTCATCAAATATTACATCAATACTTTCTACAATTTTGTGAAGTATTTTGTTGTAGCACCTGTAACCTTTACTCTTGGATGCATATCCTAAGAATATTCCTTCATATGCTCTTGCATCAAACTTTCCCAGATTTTCATCATTATTTTTTATAAAACACTTACTTCCAAAAACTCTAAAATGCTTGATTGATGCTGGTTTACCATGCCATAATTCATAAGGAGTATTGTCACTGTTTGGTCTTAAATGAGCTTTGTTTAGGATATGCATAGCTGTGTGTACTACTTCTGCCCAAAATTTTTGAGGAATGTTACTTTCTTGCATTATGGCTCTGGCAATCTGTTGTACAAACCTGTTTTGTCTCTCTGCCACTCCATTTTGCTGAGGTGTTCCTGCAATTGCGAAATGTTGCTTTATCCCATGCTCATTGCACAGATATGAAAAATAATAATCTGTAAATTCACCCCCTCTATCTGATCTGATGCACTTTAGCTTGCATCTTGTTTGATTTTCTACCAAAGCCTTGAATATTTTGAATTTCTCAAGTGCTTCCGATTTGTGCTTGAGAAATGCAACCCATGTCATTCTAGAAAAATCATCTATTATTAGCATGAAACAGGATTCTCCACTTGGTGTTTTAGTTCTCGAAGGCCCACACAGATCCATGTGAACAAGTTGAAGAGGTCTACTTGTAGATAGCTTCTCTTTGGTTTTGAAGGATGTACGGGTCTTCTTACCTAGCTGACAGGATTTACATATTGTATTTGAAGGCTTCTTTATGGCTAGCATATCTCTGAATGCATTCTTTTTGCTTAGAATTATGATATGATCAAAGTTTAGGTGTCCCAATCTCCTATGCCATAACCAAGACTCAAATTTTCTAAGATGACATGCTTCATTTTCTTCTTTTACTACATAGACATTACTTTCTGTTCAAACACCTTTGATCAGGGTTTTTCCAGTGGTGCTTGATCTTAATTCACAGTCTTGAGCTCTAAAAAGAACTTCACAACCTTTATCACACATTTGACTAACACTCAACAGATTTTCTTTTAGCCCATCCACAAATAGTACATCCTGGGCTTTTCCTCTGCCATTATCCAGACTGACTGAGCCTCTTCCTTTGATCTTTCCTGCTTTATCATTTCCAAAAGTAACATTTCCAGATTTCTTTTCATCAAAGGTTATAAAATTGTTTCTATCTCCTGACATATGCTTTGAGCAACCGCTATCCAAATACCATTAGCTTTTTAGATCTTGAGCTATTAGGTCCAAGTCACATTTATTCACTTTCTTTTTCCACTGTAAGCATCCTCTTGTTCGGTACCTTTTCTGAGATGATGAACCATATTCTCTTAGAGGACATTTGGAAGACATATGTCCACTTTTATTGCATACACAACATTTGGATATATCTTTAGTAGAATTATAAGTAGGATTAAAATCTCCATGATTCATAAACCTCCTTGAGGTTTTGAACATTATTCTTTGTCCATATTTTCTGCATTCTATGATTTTATGGCCAAATTCATTACAATAAAAACAGTATCCATAAAAACAATTTGCATACCTGATAAAAGGTTGTCTTCTCCATTTTCCTGCTTGAGTAAAACTTTTTACTGTTTGCATCCTTTGCGGGTTTGTATTTTTTCTTCTTGTATGACAATATGCAACAATATGTCCCAATTTGTGGCAGGCATAACAAGTGGCATTTTTCATAGAAGGAAAAAATCTCCTTTGATGAATTCCAAATTTGACATATTCAGGAGTATACGAGCTTTTTTCAGTTGATAATTTATTTACTTCATCCTTTTTCATTTGAGCTTCCTCTTGGTTTTTATCTACTTTATTGCAGGATTCTTCTTCCTTTGAAATCGTCTGAGCTGATTGGAAATTCTCATCTGCTTTACAAAAATAATATTTTCTTTTTCTTTTTCTTTGCCTTTGCTTGATTCTCCTTCATAGCCTATCCCAGTTTTTATCAGAGGAGATCTTTGAGCATCTAGAATCTCATTCAACTTACCAGAGCTTGTCATTTAAGAAGTATCTATTTTCCTCTGGGCATTTTCTAATTTCTTCCTTAAGCAAACTACTTCTTCTTCCAACTTCTCTTGTTCCTGAGTTTTATCCTTGATCTGCTTAAGTAGAATATCCTCTACCTTCTTGGCTTCTTCAAGCTCTACTTTCAATTGAATGACGGCTTCTGAATTTTTTTCCTTTCTTACGTATTTGAGAAGAATGTCTTTCTATTTTCTGCACTTCAGTTTTAGTCTGTCAATTTCCTCCAAGGCACTTCTTAGCTCCCCCTCAAGGTCCACTTCAACTTCTTCCTCATCTTCTAAAAGAAATTCTTCCAGCTCTTCTATAGCCATCAAAACAAATTCTGATGTTCCTTCTTCACTTGAGAATTCAGCTGAGTCTTCTAATGCACTGCTGTCTTGCTGAGCATAGAAAGATTTTCTATTGAATCTCTTCCCTTATTGCCAGTTCTTAGATATGGTCCTCTCTAATTCCTGAGCCTGATTATTTGTTTTCTTATAAGGACACTTAGAAGCATAATGTCCAACTCTTCCACAATTGAAACATTTAAATGGAAGTTTACCTTTATACTTACCTGAGCCTTGATCCAACTTCCTGATAAATTTAGCCTCTTCTTCATCAGAACAGGAGCATATATCTTTTTTTTCTTCTTTCTTCTTCTCTGCCTTAAAGGCTACCTCCCTTACATTTGTTGAAAATGCAACAAGATGATGGAGCTTAGTGAAAAGAAGTCGCCTTCACTAAGTGGGCCTGCAGGCTATTTTTGGCGCAAAGTCTATTTTTAGACTATTTCTATTTTTAGACATATGGATCATGGTCTATGAGTTGCAGGATGCTATTTGTGGATGGTTGGTCAAGTTGGTAAAAATAGATGGACCTCTATTTTTAGACATACTGGGCGAATTCTATTTTTAGACTGCCAGTCTAAAAATAGATCAGTCGAATATTATTAGCTCTTAATAATATTTTGACTATAAACATTATCTTATCCTCTTGCAGCACTTTAGTTCGAGCTACGGATGTGGCACATGCAGCTGACAGAAGGAATTATGCTATTCCTAGGGTTTAGTTGAGCTATTGCATGGTTGACTTCAGTTAGAACTCATGTGGCAGAGTTTGGTGGAGTTGATGAGACAGTTGATGGAGTTGTGTTCGGTTTAACTTAGTTGAACTAGTTGTATTTATTCTAATTGATAAATACACTAGTGATGAGTGGTGTGAATTAATTATTAATTAATTCACTAATTATTAACTCATAAATCAACTAAAGAATACATCAGTTAACTGCAATGCATGGACAGTTCAATGGAGACCAGTGTTAGAGGTGGGTGAAAGGGTGGAGTCTACTATCAGTTGTGACTATACTTGTGCATGAGATTTGCACACACATTGATTGAGATTGCCAATGAGGATTGCACAGTATAAGCTAGTGGGATTCGAACTTGGATCAATTCTTTTCTCATCTTGGATTGCGCAGTAGAGGCAGGCAAACAGTGGAGGAGATTTGAACCTGTGACTTGTTCAGATCTGAGCTAGTTTGTGTGTAGCATGTGAGATAGTGCTGAGAGCTGTGAGGAGCTTTGTGCTATGTATTTTTACATGTTCTCTATCATTATAATATACAGATAGTTGGGGGTTTTCAGCTGTAAGCTTTCCCCATTACATATTGTGTTATATGTGTGCTTGATTATGTTTTATTGTGCGCATGCGACTGCTTCTATTTCCGCAAATTGATGATCAATTGTAGAAGAGGTTATGTATTATGCATGAAGCTTAAATAGTGTGTAATCAGGATAATCTCGGTGAATAATTCAGCCATTATTCAAATTTCTACATGGTATCGGAGCGAAATTGATCATCGGATCTATTACAGTGATTACAATTTATTTCGGTAGACAGAGTCTGTAAGCGGGCCAGGTAGCCTCTGGATCCATCCTTTCTTTGAAAGGTGATATATCCAGTAAATACCCCTACAGTCGATCTCTGTGCTAGAAATACTTTTTTCTCATAGATCAGAAGCGGTTGAGTTTTGAGCTAGTGGAATTCGAATTTGTAGCAGTGTTTTCTTGGTGTCGAAGTCAAAATGTCTTTCAACGGATTGCGATTGGAGTATGCTCTTGAAGGCAACTCGAATTATATTGCATGGAGAGATAGGATGGAGGCGGTGTTAGATGACAATGGGTTGAAGGAGTTCATAGATGCTGAAGTCCCAAAGCCTACTGATGCTGCTCAAGTTGAGGCTTGGCAAAAGAAGACAACAAAATGTCGAAGGATTCTGTTGGAGGGCATGAAGGATCACATTGTATCCAGCCTGCATGGAAAAGCTTCTCCATACTTGATGTGGAAAGCGTTGACAGATTTATTCCAAAGCAAGAGCGACCAGAGGAAGTTGGCGCTCAAGGATAAACTCATACACATAAAGATGGAGAAAGGCGACAGTATGCCCAAGTACCTCACGAAGTTCATCCAATGCAGGGATGAGCTGGGAAGTGTGGGGGTGACTGTAGATGATGAGGAATTGGTGAGCTTGGCTCTCCTTGGTCTTCCAAAGAGTTGGCATGCCTATCAGGATTCTGTCAATGGTCGGGAGAAATTGCCAGGATGGGAGCGACTTTGGTTGGATCTTGTGCAAGAGGAGATAAGGCGGAATACTAGGGACGGATCTTCATCAAAGGCATCTGATGAAGAAAATTGTGCTTTGGTTGCCAAAGCAAAGAAGGTGAAGAGCAAGAAAGCTTCTCATTCCGGTGCGAAAGGAAAGAAGCAGGACATGTCTAAGGTGAAGTGTTTTCACTGTCACCAGCACGAACATTATGCCACAAATTGTCCGTAGAAGAAGGAAAATAAGCAAGCTGCTAGATCTACAGTGGGAGAGGTCTTAGCTTCGCAGTTTGAGCTGTATTTTCGCTGATCGCATGCTTGGTCTCAAGTGTGATGGGATCAGTATGGTTCTTGGATAGTGGTGCGTCTTTTCACATGACTGGAGATCGAGATCTGTTTTTAGATCTGGATGAGAAAGATCTTGGAGTGCACATCGAGATGGGCGATGATGGTAGATACAGTGCGACCGGTATCGGTACCATTTCCTTTGAGAGGGAGTCCGGTAAACCCTTCGTATTAAAGGAAGTGATGCATGTTCCAGGATTGAAGAAGAATCTGATCTCTGTGGCGATGTTAGAAGACAAGGGGTATGATGTTGTCTTCAGCGAGGGAAAGGCTTTCCTGCGCAGTAAGACAACTGGAGAAACCCGGAAGATAGGGGTTCGAGTCAAGAACCTTTATCAATTGCAAGTAGATGGTTGCGCAGCAATGGCATGCAAGGCAGAAGGAGTGGTGAGCCGGGATGATGGCGAGCTGTGGCACCGGAGATTGGGCCACCTTCACCATGGAGCTTTGAAGATACTGCAGCAGATTTCTACTGGGCTTCCTAAGGGCACTCTTGCGTAGTCAGATCAGTGAAAGGGGTGTACCTTGGTAAAATTTGTGAAAGCCACCTTTCACGAGAAGGATAGTCGCGCCATGATGATCCTTGAGAGAATTCACACAGACGTGTGTGGACCTTTCTCAGTAGCTTCGACAGCAAAGCACAGGTACTATGTGATCTTTGTTGATGATTATTCTCAGAAGTGCTGGATCTTCTTCATGCAAAAGAAGAGCGAGACATACTCAAAGTTCTGTGAGTTCAAGGCACTGGTTGAGAAATAATCGGGGAAGCAGGTGAAGGCTCTTAGGAGCGACAATGGTGGTGAATTCATCTCTAGCGAATTCAAGGACTTTTGCAGCGCAGAAGGAATTCGAAGAGAGCTCATAGCACCTCATAACCCACAGCAGAATGGGGTTGCTGAGCGGAAGAACAGAACGATCGTGGGTGCTGCACGGGCGATGTTGCATGATCAGGGCCTACCCATTCACTTGTGGGCGGAGGCATGCAATACTGCAGTATATGTGTAGAACCATTGTCCTCACAAGATACTTGGCATGAGTACACCCGAGGAGGCGTTTTCTGGTAAGAGGCCTGATATTTCCCATTTGAGGATTTTTGGTTCACCTGTTTACATTCATGTGACAAAGGATGCCAGGAAGAAGCTGGAGCCGACCGCAAAGGTTGGGATATTTGTGGGGTACACTGATACACCCCACAACTATCGTGTGTATTTTCCAGACAATCGCAAGACTGTTGTGCGATGGGATATCAAATTTCAGGAGGAGAAAGCCATGAAGTGTTCGCTTGAGAGGGAGCCACACTTGCATGCAGAAGAGGAGCTATTAGTTCCTAAGGAGGAGCTTCCTGATGTGGATCAGCCACAAGAGGAAGATCATGGAGTGGAAGAGACCACTCATGCAGCGCCAACCATCAGAGGGCGCAAGCGCACTACAGAAGCTGAGTGACTGGCTCGAGATGTAGAGAAGGTTGTAGGACCACCTTCAGCACAGCGCAGACAGAGACAGTCACCGGACCGGTACACTGGATACATGGCTCTTGTGAGAAAATGTGTCGTGACAGAGCCATCCTCTTTCGAGGAAGCTATGGAGGACCCCGCATGGGTAGATGCCATGGTGGAAGAGTATGATTCGATTTTCAGAAACAACGCATGGGAGATTGTCCCATGACCAGAGGGGAAATCAGTGGTGGGTTCGAGATGGATCTACAAAGTGAAGCAGGCGATTGATGGGAGTGTGGAGAAGTACAAGGCAAGATTTGTTGCCCGAGGCTTCTCACAGATAGAGGGGATTGATTATGAGGAGACCTTTGCACCTGTCGCAAGGTATTCTTCCATACGGAAGATTCTTGCTCTCTCAGCGCAGATGGGGTGGCACATTCATTAGATGGATGTGAAGACTGCGTTCCTCAACAGAGTCATTGAGGAGGAGGTGTACATAGAGCAGCCCGAAGGTTTTGAGATCTTCAGTAGCGAGTCGCATGTGTGTAGGCTCAAGAGAGCGTTGTATGGGTTGAAACAAGCACCTCGTGCTTGGTACACATGGATAGACAGTTATTTCACCGGACTTGGATTCTCCAAGAGTGAGGTGGATCCTAACCTATACCAGATTGTGGTGGAGGGTAAGTTGCTGATCATTGTACTTTATGCAGATGATTTGATTTTGACAGGTGATGAGCTGTTGATACTTTCATGCAAGGAGGATCTTGCAAGAGAGTTTGAGATGAAGGACTTGGGCCTCCTTCATTATTTCCTGGGATTGGAAATTTGGCAGCGCAGTGATGGACTATTTGTTTCTCATGGTAAGTATGCCCGGGAGATACTGGAGAAGTTCAACATGCATGGCTGCAAGCCTGTTGATACTCCTCTTCCTGGTGGTTGGAGGAAGGAGGATGCTACTTCAGCGGAGGTAGTGGATGCCATTGTTTATCGACAGTTGGTGGGGTCGCTTATGTATCTAGTCAATACATGACCCGACATATGCTATGTTGTTAACCAGCTTTCACAAGCTATGGTTAAGCCAACCAAGCTCTTCTGGAAGGCAGGCAAGCATGTATTGCGTTATCTCAGAGGCACATCGGGATATGGATTGTGGTACAGACAGGAGGATGAGGTGAAGCTGTGTGGCTTCACGGATGCAGATTGGGCAGGGATCCCAACAGACAGAAAGAGCACATCTGGAGGGATATTCAGTATCGGGTCGACAGCAGTTTCTTGGTACAGCAGGAAGCAGATATCCGTGGTACTCAGTTCAGTAGAGGCCGAGTACATGGCACCGAGTTTGGCTGCATGCGAGGCTATATGGATGAGGAAGATCCTGGTCGGGTTGTTCGGGTCACACTTGGAGCCTACTGTGATTTATTGTGATAACCAGAGTTGCATTAAACTCTTGGCTAATCCAGTATTTCATGATAGATCCAAACACATCGACATCAAGTACCATCATATCAGAGATTGTGTGCAGCGGAGAATCATGTTACTTTCATATATTCCCACGGAGGATCAGGATGCTGACATCTTGACGAAGGCGCTCACCAGGAGAAAATTCGAATACCACAGAGGCAAGATAGGGGTTGCAGATAATCCATATCTTGTTGAGAGGGAGTGTTGAAAATTCAACAAGATGATGGAGCTTAGTGAAAAGAAGTCGCCTTCACTAAGTGGGCCCGCAGGCTATTTTTGGCGCAAAGTCTATTTTTAGACTATGTCTATTTTTAGACATATGGATCATGGTCTATGAGTTGCAGGATGCTATTTGTGGATGGTTGGTCAAGTTGGTAAAAATAGATGGACCTCTATTTTTAAATATTGGGCGAAGTCTATTTTTAGACTGCCAGTCTAAAAATAGATCAGTCAAATATTATTAGCCCTTAATAATATTTGGACTATAAACATTATCTTATCCTCTTGGAGCACTTCAGTTTGATGCTTGGATGTGGCACATCCAACTGACAGAAGGAAATATGCTTTTCCTAGGGGTTAGTTGACCTATTGCATGGTTGACTTCAGTTAGAACTCATGTGGCAGAGTTTGGTGGAGTTGATGAGACAGTTGGTGAAGTTGTGTTCGGTTTAACTTAGTTGAACTAGTTGTATTTAGTCTAACTAATAAATACACTAGTGATGAGTGGTGTGAATTAATTATTAATTAATTCACTAATTATTAACTCATAAATAAACTAAAGAATACATCAGTTAACTGCAATGCATGGACAGTTCAGTGGAGACCAGTGTTAGAGGTGGGTGAAAGGGTGAGTCTACTATCATTTGTGACTATGGCTGTGCATGAGATTTGCACACACATTGATGGAGATTGCCAATGAGGATTGCGCAGTTGGAGCTAGTGGGATTCGAACTTGGATCTCATTCATTCTCATCTTGGATTGCGCAGTAGAGGCAGGCAGACTTGTGGAGGAGATTTGAACCTGTGACTTGTTCAGATCTGAGCTAGTTTTGTGTGTAGCATGTGAGATAGTGCTGAGAGTTGTGAGGAGCTTTGTGCTATGTATTGTTACATGTTATCTATCATTATAATATACAGATAGTTGGGGGTTTTTAGCTGTAAGCTTTCCCCATTACATACTGTGTTATATGTGTGCTTGATTATGTTTTAATGTGCGCATGCGACTGCTTCTATTTCCACAAATTGATGATCAATTGTAGAAGAGGTTATGTATTTTGCATGAAGCTTAAATAGTGTGTAATCAGGATAATCTCGGTGAATAATTCAACCATTATTCAAATTTCTACAACATTTAACTTCCTTTGCGGCAGTCTCATCTCATAAGCTGTTAGTTTTCCAAGAAGCTGGATCATGCTCAAGGTTTCCCAATCTGTTGTTTCTTCTATGGCAGAAACCTTGAGGTTAAAAATAGATGGCAAAGATCTTAGGATCTTTTGAAAAATTACACATTCTTGCATGGTTTCACCTAGTGCTTTCATATTATTGACAAATTTTGCAACCCTTAAAAAGAAACTAGCAATATATTCATCATCATTCATCTTTAAATTTTCAAAATAGGCTCTATAGACTTGAAGTTTAGCTGTCTTCACCCTTTTGTCTCCCTCAGGAATATTTTCTAAAGTTTCCCACATTTCTTTGGCAGTCTGGCTGTGCATTACTTTGATGAATTCTGCCTCACATAGTCCATTCAAGATTGCATTCATTGCCTTTTCATTAGCCACAAAATCTTGTTTGGCTTCTTTCTCTGAGACATTTGCCTTAGAGTCATATCCAAATTCCACAGCAACCAAAAATTCTATTCCTAAGGACATTATATATGTTCTCATTTTGATTTTCCAGAAGGCATAATTTGCACCAGTGAAAAAAGGGGCTTTGTTCGTTGAGGATCCTTCTTGACTAGCCATCCCAAGAACCTAGGATCTCCTTTCAGTTTTTAAACTGCTACAAAAAGGAACCTTCTCTGATACCAATTGTTGAAACCTTAGTTAAACTGAGAGGGGGGGGGGGGTGAATCAGTTTAACACCTTCATGAATTTTTAAAACCTTTCAATTAAACTTATTTACACTTTATCTTCATGATCCACTTTATATGGAAACAAACTTATATGTGCATAAATGTTAAGATAATGTAACAATAGAATTATTACAAGAGCAGTAAGTATTAAGCAGATTGGATAACCATATCAACACATAGACATCACACACAGAGACAATAGATATACGTGGAAACTCATAAAGGGAGAAAACCACATCTTATTATTGTTGTGATGTAAAGTCAAGCTCCAACTCCCTCTCACCACTGATTTTCTGTAAGCACCAACCTACAGGAGGCTCCAACCTCAAATTATGCAAGCTATACCTTGCAAGGAAGCTTCAACTCCCTCTTTTTCATAAAAGAAACATTTGCTGATTTACCTTGGATATCAGCTCTGTTCTGTACCTTTGATTGTTATTTTTATTTATTTTTACTGTACTCCAATCTTCATATTTGTTGATTATTTATTTTTCTTCAATTCTGCATTCTCTTCTCTTTTATCAATTTACTCAAAGAAATGTATCCATTTCAACTTTACAGTGGGATTTTATCTTTCTCTGGAGACTTGCCAATTACATCATAAACAATGTAAACAGTTAAAAACTTTCATTCAATTGCAGTATAAATTTCGAGCAACACTGATCTTTCTCTATTTTCCT
The DNA here is from genome assembly GCA_034641835.2 of Pinus albicaulis. NCBI lineage: Eukaryota > Viridiplantae > Streptophyta > Pinopsida > Pinales > Pinaceae > Pinus > Pinus albicaulis. The sequence continues at coordinate 1,547,879,859 of CM076582.1, forward strand.
CTCTCGTTCATCAACCACCACGCCTCACTTTTTCGTTTCACTATATTCATTTTCCCTGTTCATTGTAGTTGCATAACTGTTGCCTGTACAACTATTTTTTAATCGAACATAAATAACTCTCGGCGTTATTATAAAACCTTTTTAACAAAACGGATATATCTGTACTCACAATTCTTATCATGAAATATGACCTTAATCATTTCGTATTTAGAAGAAATGCTCGTACTCATTAAACATACATCCCGAATTTGTCATTCTCATAAAACAAATATCTGCTCCCCAATCAAATGTTATAAAACTTTCTTAATAAACCTTGGGTTTTATATTAACTGTTAGGTCCCTATATCACTAGTATAACCCCTTATTATTGTTAGTGTAAACCCCTTATTGTTATTATTGTACCCTTGTAACCCCCATTTTGTTATTATTGTGTCCTTAAATTATTATTGTTAGGTCGGCTAGGATTACATTGTGGCCGACTAGGATTACATTATGGCCCCATGGACTCCTATATATAGAAAGGAGGTTTTGTGAATTGTATCATCCAAGAATTGTTCATTTATGTAATGTATTTGAGGTTGCCCCCTCGAAGTGGCTCATTTCTAAGGCGTTTACAACTCTTTTCTTCTATTTTTGAAGCTGGTTACTCAACATTTGGTATCAGAGCTTTGGATTCTAGGGTTTCGCTGCTCCAAACAGGTCATCGTGGCATTTTCGCTATAAATTTTTTTCTACGAAGTTTCAGAAGCTGAAAGTTTTAGGGTGCGAAGAAAAAATCTTGAGGAAGCTTGTATAAAAATTTCAGAGTTTGGTTCGCAATAATTTCGGAGATATGATCTGTGGAAGTCAGGTATTTTTTCAGGTTCCTAAACAGGTCATCGTGGAATTTGCACTATAAATTTTTTTCTACGAAGGTTCAGAATCTGAAATTCATATGGTGCGAAGCTGAAATCCTGAGGAAATTCATCAAAACATTTTAGAGCTTGGTTCGCAATATTTTTGGAGATATGATCTGTGGAAGGTAGTGCTTTTTCAGGCTCCTGAATTTCATCTCAAAGAGGTGATCGTGGGAAAAGTTTAATAACTCTCTCTATGAAGATTGGATTGGAGTGCCGTCAAAATTGGTCGCAAGTACACGGCCTGTAGTTTCTTCGCTATCAATTTCAGAGACAAAGGACAAAACAGTGACACGTGGCAAGTCGTACAAGTTCGCTCTACTGAACCAGTCCAGAATTAGGTCATTGTGGGAGATTGGACACAACTTTGTCTTGGAGAATCAAAATCAGGTCAGACCTGTGGAATTTGAAAGAAGCTTTAGAGGGCTACTACAGGGCTGAATTTCAGATATTGAAGATTTTCAATTACAGAGATAATTCAATTTCAATATCGATCTCCTAAAAGCTAGTAAAAGGTGTGTATTTTTTTTCCGAATTGCATAAGTCTTGTTTGAAGAATCAAGTTGAATTGATTCCAAGGGAATCTTGTAGAATAGATATCACTATTGGATTCTAAAATGGCCCCTAAAAATAATTCAACACCCATTAAGCCTTCAGAAGGCTCTACTATGACTCATGAAGATGAAGAATTGCAACATGATCTATCAAAATTACAATAGCAAGTGCAACAAATTTCACTCTCGCAAAGAGCAACAAAAAATGAAATGGAAGTTTTGAAGAAAGGCGTGGAAGCTAAGATGGATGGCATGGAAGCTGGCATGGAAGCTAATATGGATGACATGAAAGACAACATGGAAAACATGAAGAATGATCTAAAAGCAGACATGGAAGGTTTGACAAAGTTGATACAAGAAATGCTTCCTAATGGTGAAAAGATAGCAGAAGAAACTCATGATGAGAAAAAAATAAATGTTAATCATGATTTCATAAACTCTAATGTTGGCGGGAAGAACCACCATATTCAAAAAATGGATATGAGGAAGTTTGATGGAAAGGATCCTGTAACATGGATACTACAGATGGAGCAATATTTTGATCTCCATAATGTGCAAAACACACAAAAGGTACGCATTGCAACTTTACATTTAGAACAAAATGCATTTGTATGGTATCGATGGCTTTGCTCCCGTAAAAAATTGTCACTTGGTCAATTTTTACGAAGGAAATGATAGCACATTATGAGGATACAAAGTGCAACACCTTCTTTAGCCAATTGATAAATCTCAAACAAAAGGGTTTAGTGGGGGAGCACATTGAGGACTTCCAAAAATTGAATATAAGGGTAACTGATATTCCAGAGGAACACAGGATTGATCTCTTCATAGGCACTTTAAAGGATAACATCCAACATGAAGTTCGCGTTTTGGAACCCGATTCATTGGAGAAGGCATTCAAGTTGGCAAGAAAAGTTGAATGTAAAATTATGGCGACAAGGAAGCCTACCACTCAATTCTATAAAGAAGGAAGTGTTGCTATGCCTAGATTTCCACAACCTACAAGGTTGACACCACAACAATTGGAAGAAAAAGAGCAAAAGGGCTTTGCTACAGTTGTGATAGCAAATACACTAAAGGTCATAAGTGTGCTGAGAAGAAATTATTTTACATAGATTGTGAAGAAGAAGAAGAAGAAAATGAACAAGAAGAGGATATACACCAAGAACCACCCCTAGAAGAAGAAGAAATGAATCCGACCATATCGTGTAATGCACTGGCAGGAATTACCACTCAAACTCTCAAGATAGAAGGACATATAAAGAAGAAAAGGGTAATAGTGTTGATTGATTCAGGTAGCACCCATAATTTTATTCATTATAAGGTAGCCAAGAAATTAAATTGTTTCCTATACCCAGCACCAGAATGTCAAGTGATGGTTGCAAATGGAGGAACTATAAATTTCTCTGGAAAATGCCATAATATCAGGCGACAAGGAAGCCTACCACTCAATTCTATAAAGAAGGAAGTGTTGCTACGCCTGGATTTCCACAACCTACAAGGTTGACACCACAACAATTGGAAGAAAAAAGAGCAAAAGGGCTTTGCTACAGTTGTGATAGCAAATACACTAAAGGTCATAAGTGTCCTGAGAAGAAATTATTTTACATAGATTGTGAAGAGGAAGAAGAAAATGAACAAGAAGAGGATATACACCAGGAACCAACCCTAGAAGAGGAAGAAATGAATCCGACCATGTCGTGTAATGCACTGGCAGGAATTACCACTCCTCAAACTCTCAAGATAGAAGGACATATCAAGAAGAAAAGGGTAATAGTGTTGATTGATTCAGGTAGCACCCATAATTTTATTCATTATAAGGTAGCCAAAGAATTAAATTGTTTCCTATACCCAGCACCAGAATTTCAAGTGATGGTTGCAAATGGAGGAACTATAAATTGCTCTGGAAAATGCCATAATATCAAGCTAACCATGGGGGAATATGTATTGACTAGTCCAATGCTTTCCATTCCTATGGGAGGTGCTGATGTGGTACTAGGAGTACAATGGTTACAATCTTTGGGGACGGTAGCTTTTAATTTTCAAGAACTTTTCTTGAAATTTTTTTCAGAAGGAAAGGAAGTCGAATTACGGGGTATTGAAGGGAAGCCAGGAAGGATAATAAGCTCTAATGTCATGACAAAGCTTCTAAAGAAAGAACAACGAGGCGTAATTGCACAATTATGCTCACTAGAAGTTCTAATACCAAAATCATCTATTTCTTCAGATCTCCAAAAAGTCTTGGAAAATCATTCCAAGGTGTTTGAAATTCCCAAAGGACTCCCACCTATTCGTGATCATGATCATGCTATTCATTTGATTCCAGGAAGTGTTCCTCCAAACATCAGGCCTTATAGATATCCTTACTTCCAAAAGAGCGAAATTGAACGTATGATTGCAGAAATGTTAGAGGCGGGTATAATTCAACCTAGTCAAAGTTCTTTCTCTGCTCCTGTAGTATTGGTACACAAGAAGGATGGATCATGGCGAATGTGTCGGGATTATAGGGAGCTTAATAAGCTCACCATTAAAGATAAATTTCCCATTCCTGTGATTGATGAATTATTGGATGAATTACATGGAGCAATTTATTTTACCAAGTTGGATCTTCGTTCGGGATATCATCAAATTAGAATGAAGACTGAAGATATTCCAAAAGCAGCATTTCGAACTCATGAGGTCCATTATGAATTTTTGGTCATGCCTTTTGGCCTTACCAATGCACCTTCTACATTTCAAGGGTTGATGAATTCCATTTTCAAACCCTTCCTTAGAAAAATTTGTGCTAGTATTTTTTGATGATATACTAATCTACAATAGGTCTTGGAAGGATCATGTTCAACATGTTGACAGGGTGCTCAAACTATTGCAGGAGAAACAATTATATGCAAAAACATCCAAATGTTTCTTTGGAGTACAAGAGGTGGAATATCTGGGTCATATTGTATCTCACGAGGGTGTTAAGGTAGACCCTAACAAAATTAAAGCTATTAAGGAATGGAAAGTCCCCACAACCATAAAGAAGTTGCGAGGATTTCTCGGGTTAACAGGGTATTATCGCAAGTTTGTTAAGAATTATGGGAGAATAGCAGCACCCCTAACAACATTATTGAAGAAAGATGCATTTTCATGGACTCCTGAAGCAACTAAGGCCTTTGAACGTCTTAAAGAGGCAATGTGCCTAGCACCGGTCTTAGCTACACCAGACTTCACAAAAAACCTTTATTGTGGAATGTGATGCCTCAGGAAATGGAATTGGTGCAGTTTTAATGCAGGAAGGAAGACCCATTGCTTTTGAAAGTCGTCCAATCAAAGGAAAGTATTTAAAGAAACCTATTTATGAGAAGGAAATGTTAGCAATACTGCATGCACTAAAGAAATGGTGAACTTACCTAATGGGAAGACACTTCAAGGTAAAAGCTGATCATGATAGTCTTAAACACTTTTTGGAACAAAGACTATCTTCAGAAGAGCAGCAAAAATGGGTCACAAAGATGTTGGGTTATGACTTTGAAATAATCTACAAAAAAGGAAAAATTAATGTTGTTGCAGATGCACTCTCAAGAAAGAATGAAGAGGTGGAAGCATTGCTTTGTGCCATTTCTATTATCCAACCAGATTGGATAACCGAAGCAAGAGATGAATGGAAGGAGGACAAAGATGTATGGACACTCATTCAAAAGTTGCAGCAAGATCCTAGTACATCTGATACATTTAGTTGGAAAAATGATTCCTTATGGTACAAATATCGCTTATATCTTTGCAAGAATTCCCAACTAAAACAAAAGATTCTTCTGGAATTGCACACTTCTCCTTTAGGAGGACACTCAGGATTTTTAAAAACTTACCACAGGGTGAAGAAAGAATTTTTTTGGGATGGCTAATGGGAAGACACTTCAAGGTAAAAACTGATCATGATAGTCTTAAACACTTTTTGGAACAAAGACTACCTTCAGAAGAGCAGCAAAAATGGGTCACAAAGATGTTGGGTTATGACTTTGAAATAATCTACAAAAAAGGAAAGCTTAATGTTGTTGCAGATGCACTCTCAAGAAAGAATGAAGACGTGGAAGCATTGCTTTGTGCCATTTCTATTATCCAACCAGATTGGATAACTGAAGCAAGAGATGAATGGAAGAAGGACAAAGATGTATGGACACTCATTCAAAAGTTGCAGCAAGATCCTAGTACATCCGATACATTTAGTTGGAAAAATGATTCCTTATGGTACAAAGATCGCTTATATCTTTGTAAGAATTCCCAACTAAAACAAAAGATTCTTCCGGAATTGCACACTTCTCCTTTAGGAGGACACTCAGGATTTTTAAAAACTTACCACAGGGTGAAGAAAGAATTTTTTTGGGATGGCCTTAAATCTGATATTCGAAAGTTTGTGGCGGAATGTTTGGTTTGCCAGCATAATAAAGTGGAAACAATTAAGACCCCAGGACTTCTACAACCTTTATCCATTCCAAGTCAACGTTGGGAGGAGATTTCAATGGATTTTATCACAGGTTTACGTAAGTCCGAAGGAAAGAGTGTCATCATGGTGGTAGTTGATAGACTTACCAAGTATGCACACTTTTGTGCATTATCTCATCCATTTAAAGCAAGTACAGTTGCTACTACATTTATGGATAGAATTCAAAAGCTACATGGAAGCCCAAGGGTTATTGTGAGCGACAGAGATCCCATTTTTACTGGAAATTTTTGGACGAGTTATTTTCTTGTTTGGGTACTCAATTAGCTCATAGCTCATCTTATCATCCTCAATCTGATGGTCAAACTGAGATCGTAAATAAATGTTTGGAAGGATATCTTCGTTGTTTTGTATCTGATAAACAAATACAATGGGTCAAGTGGTTACCTCTTGCTGAATGGTGGTATAACACTTCCTTCCATACTGCAGCAAAAATGACCCCATTTATGGCACTTTATGGATATCATCCACTATCCATCACATCATCTTTAAGAGAAAATTCGAAGGTTCAAGCAGTGGAAGATCACATCGAGCATCAGCAAGAAGTTCTCCAACTCTTAAAGGATAACCCGAATTTGGCACAAAATCGAATGAAACAACAGGCAGATCAACATCGCAGCGAGAGAAGTTTTGATGTAGGAGATTGGGTATTTTTACGGCTACAACCATATAAAAAAATGTCCCTCAAGCAAGCTAAGAAGGATAATAAATTATCGCCAAAGTACTATGGTCCTTACAAGGTGTTGCAAAAGATTGGTACCATGGCATACAAATTGGAGCTTCCTGCTTCTTCGCGAGTACATCCAGTTTTCCATGTTTCATGCTTAAAGAAGGTTATAGGTGAAAATCTTCCAGTTCAAACAGTATTGCCAGAAATTGATGGGGAAGGGAAAATCATATTGGAACCTGAAGCAGTCATGGAAAAAAGAACTCGACAATTACGGAATCGATCAATTTCAGAGTATCTCATCAAGTGGAAGAACTTACCCACTGAAGATTCTACATGGGAGGATGAGAATTTTATACAGAAGCACCCAGAGCTACTCAAGTGTTGAGGACAACACTTTTTTGAAGGAGAGGGGCATGTTAGGTCCCTATATCACTAGTATAACCCCTTATTATTGTTAGTGTAAACCCCTTATTGTTATTATTGTACCCTTGTAACCCCCATTTTGTTATTATTGTGCCCTTAAATTATTATTGTTAGGTCGGCTAGGATTACATTGTGGCCCACTAGGATTACAATATGGCCCCATGGACTCCTATATATAGAAAGGAGGTTTTGTGAATTGTATCATCCAAGAATTGTTCATTTATGTAATGTATTGGAGGTTGCCCCCTCGAAGTGGCTCATTTCTAAGGCGTTTACAACTCTTTTCTTCTATTTTTGGAGCTGGTTACTCAACATTAACGAAAAAGCAATGCTAACCTCTGAAAGATTCGGGCCCCACAGCATTATAAACTCTTTTTCTCTATTTTCCGATGCGATTAATCGCAACTGAATACTCTCGATGCGATGAATTACTGTTCACTCCATAATGCCGATGCGATGAATTACTGTTCACTCCATAGTGCCGATGCGATGAGTTACTGTTCACTCCATAGTGCCGATGCGATGAATCGATCCAACACGATGGTTTGCTTTGATGCGGAACTCAAACACATATGAATCATGGTTCATTAATCCATCGGGTCCACATCTCAATCGAAACTCTTGTCAACACGTTCCGCTGCCAAAGTTTTCTCCGATGCAATTGGGTGAGGGTCCCACATGCGAAATAACTTTGGATTAAGTTCATTGGTTGACTTTGTTAACCCAACACACCAATGCATATATCCACAGGGATTTTTGGGCCCAACAACTCTACTCACTTTACCTTTGTTATTAAACTCTCAAATAATATGACCTTCGGTAAATTAAATGAATCACCCGAACTATATCTCCCTTTTATATAAGCCTTGGCCTTTATACAAAGAGCTTTAATAATGTTAACCTTGCAACAGTATTCAACCTTTCGACTCGAACCATAAACCAACACCTTTTATTTGATTTATTTAAAAACAGGACCTTAGCACTTTATACAATGGCTCGACCCTTAGCTTATAATAAAATCTTAATATAGTGCACAAACTTTGGACTTGTGTTATGAAACCGATTACACTACCAACACAATGTTTTAACATATATTTCTCCCACGGGGCCCATAGCTCAACATGTAAATGAATGGTTTTAAACATAAAACAACCGAGCCATACCTTAACTTATCTCTCGTGAAACTTGTGGTGCAACCATCGTTTGATCCACCGGCCTCTAGATCGGACGAACCAAGTTGATATCGCGTTTTTTTTTTCAACAGAAGATTAACGTTCCAAAGAAACGCGATATGAGCGGTTTTGGACTACTAACGTGGCACAAATGTATTGGATTGCGTTATGTTGTGAGTTTTTTCTCTTGGCCCAAAAGCAGCACGATGAAGGTGGTATTGGTTTCACAAAACCACTCCAGGTAATTGCACAGTACTTAAATTGGTTTCTTACTATGGTTAACATAGTTCTTCGACTTAATTCCTCACTCTAACTCAATGATTAAGTCTCACAGATATTACTCTGCCAACAATAAAACAATTCTCTTTTACTCCAATTCTAGCGAATCTTCACATTTTATACACAGGGTTTATCACTTAGACAGAGGTTCACGCCTTCCACTCATGGTTTCCCTCCAAATCCTTCGCACCTTCGTTATATACATAGATATATATACTCCGTTCAAAGATTTTCCTTCTTATTTCTACCTTAACATAAAAACCTGTGTTTCATTCTTACTTTAATACGACGCTACCATAAGATTTAACGCCAAACCCCATTATGTTTTCACTGCTCGAAGCTCGGTTCCATCTCTTACTCTCAGGGTTCCATCTTGACCTTTCAATGGTTTTTATACACATTCTGTTACACTCTTGGCACTTCCGCATGCTAAATCAACAGTTCTATCAAAAAACTCAATGCGCATTCCAGGTTTGTATTTTTAATTCTTTGAAGCCCTTACTGTATTTCCTGTATGTGCAGTCTGTTTCTCTGCCAAATGTAAACACTTGTCCTTTCATGATCTATATGTATAGTCTTCTGCAGTATTTTAAATCTGCTCCTCATGCTTCCTGTCTACACATCCTGTCACTGTATTCTTCTTTGCCTCTTTCTCACTTTGTTCTCCTCATGCTCCTGCATATCTTGTCACTATATTCTGCTTTGCCTCTGCTGCTGTCCTTTGCCACTGCTGCTGTCCTGCTGTTGTCCTTTGCCATCAATGACAACACTTATAACACTTCATCTAGTTAGGAAGACTAGTTTGAACACAACAATTAGAGCTCACCACTTTCACTAAGTAGGAAACATGAAAGATTCAATAGATTTTAGAGTGGGTTGGAATTTTTTATCAGTGTAACCCATTGGCCTAATACATTGGAGGAACTTTTAGGGTCGGAAAAATTTGGAGCAGTGTTCATGTGGTGGTCATATTTGAGGGAGGTTTGTTTGTAAGGCTATAAATGAAGTAATGTTTGATATCCTTCTTTAAAATGACGTTTAGAGTGATGTTTCTATGCTTGTCACTTCATCTAATTCTGACCCATGACTAGATTATCCTTAAGAGTGGAAATAATATCATCCAAAATGTGAGGGTTTCTTTGACCTTCTATATTGTGGATACTCTCAATAAGATGGATAAAACTAATGGGGGATTTCGACCATAGATAGCCTCAAAGGGGGTCACTCGAGTGGCACCATGATAAGTTGTATTGTACCACAATTCAATTTGAGGTAACCACTAAGCCCATTGGGACTATCATTTGAATGTAAAGAGTCTCAAACATGCTTTGAAACACTTGTTTACAACCTCATTTTGACCATTAGTTTGGGGGTGATAGGTGGTGTGAAGATGTAATTGAGTGCCTGGGAGCTTAAGTAATTATTACCAGAAATTGCTAATGAAAGTGGTATCACAATCCATGAAATTGGCACTGCAAAGGAAACACCCTGTTGTGGAGGTTTTTAATGTTATTAGATTGGGCACAAGTTAAAAAAAAACCAATGATATTCGTAGAAGACGTTTTAATGGACATTCCTTATAACTAAAAACTTTTGGGTGGGTAGAAATTTTAGAAAAGTTTTTTTTTTTTGGTACTTGAATTGGTTACACATGTCAGTGCGTGTTTACATAACATACACTTGTACATACCTATAATGAAATGCCTCAATGCTTGTATAATTATTATGCACCTATTTTATGTTTCTTTTTATACGATGCATCAATGATCGTGTAAATATTATGCATATGTTTATTGTATTTTATTCTATGCCACGTTGGTGGTTATATAATTTGTATGCACCAATTTTTTATTTTTGTTTTAAAATAGTTGGTGTTCATATACCTAAATAAAGCATTGGGGGTGTATGAGCTTTGTATTGTACACATAAAAATATCAATGTCTATAATTCCATGTGCACCTAAGGGATGTGAAATTTCGAACATGTGAGGTGAGATGTCAATATCATTCTTTCTTAGTAATCATGATTGCATATATCATGCATAATGCACTAGTGTGTAATGTAATCGTGCGCAATGTAATATTTTGAAAATTTAAATATAATTGCATGTTATGTCATTTAAAGTAATGGTGTTTTTTCACAATTTTAAGAGCGATGAAATAATGCAATTTATAGGCATCGATGCATATGACTCATATGAATGCACCAATGTCTATTTTTGTGGAAAATGTTATTTTATTATGGCATTTTGATATACATTATCTAATAGATTACAATTCTATTATTTGTAATAATGTGAATCATCCATATATTAGTTAATTAGCATCTTAACATTTTATTGGAAAATGCAATAAAATAATAAATTCACTTTATTATATATGAATAAAATTTAAAAAAAAAAATACAATTTATTATATATGAATAAGAGATCAATCATCATACAAAATGTATTCATGTAAAGGTCCACGATAATGAAAATGTAGTCAAAATGTAATTATGACATTATTTGGTAACCTATTGGCATCCATTTGGGACAATATGCTCAATATATTAAACAAAATGTCCTATGTAATTGTTAAATTTATTGGTAACATGTCCTCATACAATTGGAATAATATAAAGTCGATTTCATTAAACAAAATCCCTCATTTTCACAACAAATATTTCAAAAGATACAACTTTCAATAACATATTTAATTATATTGATTGTTGTTTATCACTTGAACTACTATCATCACTTAAGTTGCATGCTTGCTTTGTTTTTTCATCACTTGTAAGAGATATTGTGCTTAGATTATTTAACCTAATGTTTTCTTTATTGACTTGTTTTTTGCATTCCTCTTCAATTTCCATCTATAAAAATGGAAATAAAATGTAATTATATCTACATTATATAGTATAATACACTGATTGCGTCAATAAAAAAGTGTACCATAGCATCAAATGCTTCCTAAATAAAACATATTCTTTTGAAGCCATACTCCATGCCATGTCTTAAAATATTTTTTGTTGACCCCATTCCATAGTTTGTTTCTTGCGTGTATCATATGCCTTGACAAAGCATATATATAATTAATATAAAAGTTTATTGTTGTTACATTAATTATAAAATGAGGTAAGTTGAACAACATAGTTAGAAATTATTCAATTAACTCTTAATATTTCAACATATTTTCACAACCCATACTTAAACCTAGATCAATTATTCGATTGTTTTTTCTTTGTATATTAGCATCTATTAGAAGACATCCATGCTCTGATGTACAATTAATTATTTAAATATAAATACCGCAACAAATATGAAATCTTAAGTAATATTCAAAACATAAGTACCTATAAATATTGTAATCAACCATTTTCTTCCTTGTCATCTTGTTCTATATGTTGAATGGCTAACATTTTTTTCTTCTTTTGCAACAAAACAAGTTGCAATTAGTATTTTGTGCGATCATTAAATTCAATGTACATAGAATAATAAATTAATGATTACATAGCTTTGATGCACATTGTTGTTGGAATGGTTCCTCTTTAAATGAAATTATGTTAATTTATTTTATCATCTCGTACATTTTCTTGGACATTTCTATTGACATGTATTCGTTTTCCTCTCGCTTGTCCTTTCGAATTTGCATATTTTTCTTGAAAAATGAAAAACACGATATTCTTTATTTAAATTGGCATAAATGTAACTATAGCCAACAAATTAATTTGGTAATTTTTAACACATGTTATAGAAAAATATGTTTAGTAATATTAATTTTAAATAATTATTTTTTGTTATTGTAAGTTTTTACTATTGCAAATCTCACAAGTTTTATAGACCACTTCTCTAGAAACACTTCATGTAATTTATATATAAGTTTATTTTTTGGAATCATTGGCTTTATTTTTGTATTGTAAGTGTGTGTGTGTGCATATTATTTTCATTGTGTCCTGAGTCATTGTTTTTTAAAACAAATCCCCCTTTTGTTAACTTCTAACACCACTCTAGTTGAGATGATGACCAAGACATGATCATTTACATTCGTCATCATTCTTATCTTCTTAGAACAACATTCTATTACCTCACTATCGATCTGTTGAGATTCAACAAGAAGATTCATCACCCACACTAGTGCATTAAGCACTCGGTTGCATAAAGCACCTGGTTGCATTAAGCACCTACACTAGGATCACAGGAATTGCAGAAGTGAAGCAGGAGTTGAGTTTGTGACTGGATATAATTCAAATTTGCATAAAGACTTTCTTGATGCCACAGCTGATTCAAGATCGAAATGGCTTTCAATGGCTTGAGGTTAGAGTATGCACTCGAGGGCAGCTCGACCTACATTTCTTGGAAGGATAGGATGGAGGCAGTACTCAAAGAGAATGGCTTGAAGGAATTCATTGACAATGATGTTCCCAAACCCGTTGTGACAGATGCTGCAAATATTGATGCATGGAAAAAGAGAGTGGCAAAGGCGAGGATGATCCTATTGGAGGGAGTATGAGACCACATTGCCTCAAGCCTGCATGGGAAAGCCACACCATATTATATGTGGAAGGCTTTGAAAAATCTATTCCAAAGCAGCAACGACCATAGGAAATTGGTGCTCAAAGATAAACTCAGGAAGATCAAGATGGAAATGGGCGACACCATTCCAAAGTATCTCACGAAATTTGTCCAATGTCGAGATGAATTGGGGAATGTGGGAATAACAATCACTGATGATGATTTGGTGAGTTTGGCTCTCATAGGACTTCCTAAGAGTTGACACAATTATGAAGACACTGTCAACAGACGAGAAAAATTGCCATATTGGGAACGTCGTGGTCGGATTTGGTGCAGGAGGAGTTCAGATGGAACACCAAAGATGGATCTTCATCAAAGCATGATGATGAAGAGGATTTTTCTTTGGCTGCCAAGGCGAAGAAGGGGAAGGGGAAGAAATTCCATTCTAAATCCGAGTCTAAAGACAAGAAGCAAGACATTTCCAAGGTGAAGTGTTTTCACTGTCATGAACATGGGAATTTTTTTACTAACTGTCCACAAAAGAAGAAGAACAAGAAGAATGTTGGATCTGTAGCTGGTGAGGCCCTTGCCTCGCAATTTGAGATTGAATTATCCTTTATTTAATGCATGGTGTCAAGTGTATTGGGATCAATGTGGTATTTGGATAGTGGCGCTTCCTTTCACATGACGAGAAATAAGGAACTTTTCAGTGACTTGGAGGAGAAATATCTCCAGATGCATATTGATATGGGTGACGACGGACGATACAGTGCTATCGGGATTGGTACCATTACCTTTCAAAGGGAGTCAAGTAAACCATTTTTATTAAAATATGTAATGCGTGTACCAGGTTTGAAGAAAAAATTGGTCTCAGTCGCAATGTTGGAGAAAGAGGCTATGACGTTGTTTTTATTAATGGAAAAGCTTTCCTACGACATAAAAAAATGGGTCAAGCCAAGAGGATAGGGATTCAAGTTAAGAATATCTAAAAGCTAGAGGTAGATGGTTGCATTGCCATGATGGGAAAGGCAGAAAAAGTGGTGAGCCAAGATGAGGGCGAATTATGGCACAGGCGATTGGGCCATCTTCATCATGGAGCCTTGAAAGTCATGCAGAAAATATCTACTGGACTTCAAATGGGAACACTTTCTCAGATAGATCAGTGCAAGGGTTGCACCATGGGGAAGTATGTAAATTCCACCTCTCATGAGAAGGAGAACCGAGCTTCGGGGATCCTTGAGAGAGTTCAGACAGACGTGTGTGGAATGTTCTCGGTTTCTTCAACAACAAAAAATAAGTAATATGTAATATTTGTTGATGAATTTTCTCGTAAATGCTATATCTTCTTCATGCAGAAGAAATATCAAGCATTCTCTAAGTTCTGTGAGTTTAAGGCATTGGTGGAGAAAGAGTCGAGGAAGCAAGTGAAGGCTCTTAGGAGAGATAATGGTGGAGAATACATCTCTAACGAATTCAAGAAATTTTGTAGCAAAGAAGAAATTTGAAGAGAATTCATAGTGCCTCATAACCCACATCAAAATGGGGTCGCCGAGAGGAAGAACAGAACAATCGTGGGTGCAGAACAAGCGATGTTGCATGATCAGGGCCTACCAATGCATTTATGGGCGGAAACACACAACACTGTGGTTTATGTGCAGAACCGTTGTCATCATAGAGTACTTGGCATGAGTACACCTGAAGAGGCCTTCACTGGTAAGAAACTTGATGTTTTAAACTTTAAGATTTTTGGCTCATCTGTTTATGTGCATGTGACCAAGGACACTAGGAAGAAGCTGGAATTGATTGTTGAAGTTGAGATTGTTGTGGGGTATACAAAAACAGCCCATAATTATCGTGTGCATTTTCCAAATAGAGGAATGACTGTTGTGCGATGGGATATAAAATTTGATGAGGGGAAACCCATGTGGTTGCCCCTTGAGAGGGTGCTCGACTTGCATGCAGAGGAGGAACTGCTAGTTCGCAAAGATGAGTCTCAAGATGTGGATCAACCACATGAGGAGTTTCATGGAGTGGAAGAAACCACTCATGCAGAGCCATCCATGAGAAATGGTAGAAGGCACACCGCATAAGTTGATAGGATGAGACTTGATGTTGCAGAGAATGTAGGAGCCCCTACTTCACAATGCAGATAAAGACAATCTCCTAACCAATTTACTGGATACATGGATCTCATGAGAAAATGTATTGTGACTGAACCATCTTCCTTTCAGGAAGCAGTGCACCAGCCTACTTGTGTTGATGCAATGGTGGAGCAGTACGACTATGTTGTCAAAAATAATGCATAGGAAATTATCACAAGACTGGTTGATAAATCAGTGGTAGGTTTGAGATGGATCTACAAGGTAAAGCAAGCTACTGATGGGAGTGTGGAGAAATACAAGGCTAGATTTGTGGCCTAGGGCTTCTCACAGATTGAGGGGATACATTATGATGAGACCTTTGCACTTGTCGCAAGGTACTCTTCCATAAGATCCATCCTTGCACTCTTAGCGCAGATGGGCTGGCGCATTCATCAGATGGATGTGAAAACTGCATTTCTCAGTGGGATCATTGAGGAAGAGGTGTACATAGAGCAACCTGAAGTCTTCAATATCAGCGAGTCACATGTGTTAGGGCTTATTGTATGGGATGAAGCAAGCACCTCGTGCCCTGTACACTCATATAAACAGCTATTTTGCCAGACTGGGCTTTACCAAAAGTGAAGCAGAGGAAAAATTGTACCAGATTGTGGTTGAGGGTAAGATATTGATCAAATTTCTTTATGTTGATGATTTAATTTTGATTGGTGATGAGAAGCTGATACACTCATGCAAGGAGGATCTTGCAAGGGAGTTCGAAATGAAGGATATAGGCCTACTTCATTATTTCCTTGGATTGGAAATATGGAAGTCGGGATGGTGAAATTTTTGTGTCTCAAGGAAAGTATGCAAAGGAGATACTGGGTAAGTTTAACATGGAGAGTTGAAAACCCATGGATACTTCTATTCCAGGAAATTGGATGAAAGAGGATGCTACTTCTGGAGAGGTAGTGGATGCTACTGTCTATCGATAGTTAGTGGGTTCACTAATGTATCTAGTGAACGCAAGACTAGAAATTTGCTACGCAGTTAACCAGCTGAGTCAAGCTATGGTTAAGCCTACCAAGCTCTTTTGGAAGGCGGGGAAGCATGTCCTGAGATACCTGAGGGGCACATAAGAGCATGGTCTATGGTACAGAAAGATGGATGGAGTGAAGTTGCATGGCTTCACGGATGCATATTGGGTTACCAATCCATCAGACAGAAAGAGCACATCAAGGGGGATCTTTAACATTGGGTTGAAAACAATTTCCTAGTACAACTGGAAACAACGATTTGTGGTACTCAGTTCAATGGAAGTGGAATACATGGCAGCAATTCAAGCTTCATGTGAGGCTATCTGGATGAGAAAGATCTTGGTTGGTTTGTTTGGTTCTCAGATGGATCCAACAATGATTCATTGCGATAATCAAAGATGAATTAAACTCTCAATTAATATTTTGTTTCATGATGGTTCCAAGCATATAGATATACGATACCATCATCTTAGAGATTGTGTGCAGAGGAGGATCATGTTGCTTTAGTACATTCCCACAGAAGATCAAGATGCAGATATTCTGACGAAGGCGCTCACTAGGAGCAAATTCGAATATGATAGAGAGAGGATCGGGGTGAATGATATTCCATTTCTTGTTGAGAGGGAGTGTTGAGATTCAAAAAGAAGATTCAACACCCACACTAGTGCATTAAGCACCTACACTAGGGTAGGGCCCACATGGTTATTTTTAGTTGCATGTCTATTTTTATTATCCCTTAATTTAGATGGACATTAAAATGTAATATATTCTCAATGTGGACTTGAAATAATTAACTAAAGTGGAAAATTAAGTTAGCTAGCAAATTTCAAGTTAGAGGTTGGTTGGTGGGACATGCAGAGCAATTCTAGTTATAAAAGAGTTTGAAGTGCAGTGGTGCATGAGTTTGCGCAAGTTGTAAATAGTTTAACTCAGTTAAGTGAGATAAACTGAGTTGTGCTAGTTGTAACTGAAGATGCACTAGTAAGAGATCAAGTGAATTAAATATTAATTAATTCACATGTGGTGATCTCACATGCAATTGAAGATTTACTATTATTAGTTGCATGCATGTAAGATCCAGTGGAGACCTATTTGAGTTCTAGGTGAAAGGGAAGTTGACAATCAGTTGTGACATTATCCGCTTGCACACATGCAAGTAAAAACTCATTGGATGTGCCCATGATACTTGCACAGTGAAGGCATGCAGTATTGCATCAATTCATGGATTTCATTCAGTAGGGATTGCGTAGTGAAGGCAGGCTATCAGGAGGCAGTAAATTGGCTAAGGAATTTGCCAATTTTGTATAACAGTGTGAGACAATTAGCTGATGTACTAAGGGCTCTTGTGAGAAGATTTTTGTATGTAATTGTTTCATGATCCATGATATAATATGCAATAGAAGATAGTGGGATTTTTTAGCTGTAAGCTTTCCCCGGGAAATTATATGTGTTGTGTGTGATTGATATTTCTTCATGTTCATGTGATTAGTTATTGTGTTTTTAATTCCGCAAAATATTTGTAGAAGCGATTCAATATTTAACTTTATCACATTTTTATATCGAGTGAATCCAAGATATACATGCTTGTTGTATAATTTCTACATGATCTCTACACAACATTAAAAAAATGTAAAATCGAGTGTTCAAAACACTCTAGCAGTTATTATTGAGAAATACATTTTTAGTATAAGTTCAAAGAAAAAATTCATGTCGATTATGTTCCGATCCAGTTTATTTATGTCGTTACAACATTTCCATAAAATTTCCATGCTCTTTTGACTACATATTTTGAATAATATTATTGAATTTCTTGTAGTTTTTTCTCTACATGGCATACATTAACTATCACACCCCTGACCGAGGTGGTAACATGGTTGAGCATGCAAATAATAATTACTAGGAGGGGGGGAATGCTTATTTTAGTCACCCCAATCCACCTTGTCATAGCATGAATCCACCATGAATCTAGTTGGAGACTGCACATTCAATCCAATTTATGACATGACAACACAATTGGAGTCTCTCAAGACAGGTAAAATTTGTAAAAGGCTCCCATAGGGAAGAAAGTATCCCTTTTTGGTTCATAAAGGGTGGAAACTTGCTGCTTTGAAAGTCTTACTTCTACTTGAAGTTGTTGTTTTCTATCCTTAGTGGGGGGCAGGTCCAGGCCCCCATGACCTAACCTCCCCTGTCCTCCCCTTTCTAAGGTCTCTCTGGGTGTGCAAATTGGTTGTAGCTACAAAAAATACCTTGTGGTTTAGTTTATTCAATTAAGGTGGCTGTTGGATGTTCAGGGTTAATAAAACCAATAGGATGAGGAGCTTTGAGATATGTGTTTTGGCTACGCATTTCACTCACCGGGTTCACCTTGCAGTCACTCTCAACAACACTGAGCATAAGGTATTATGCTCAAGCATCTTGACACAAGATTGGTTAAGTCATGTTGCCATTTGTTCTTGGATATATGTGTTTCATATTCCATACACTATTTATTTCTTTAAATTTTGGTACTTTGAGTGCACCCACAGGTGATATAGAGGTGGGCCTCACTCTGTATGGCTGTACTCTGTGTAAATCTTGAACATATGTAAACTATGTGAAAATAAATTGGTGACTAGTTAAAGGGAGGGGCATATGGATCCAAAGCTTTTAGGGGAGGGTTGTTGCGTGCTTGATGAAGTTCCTATTATGTGCTTGTTTGGTTGCTTATGGAGTGTTGTGAGAAGGTCAAACCAACCTAAACAAATTATCTTGAATACCACTTAACCTAAGGACTATTTGGGCCAAAAAGTAGTGAAGTTTAGAATGTGAAGATTGGGTGAAAAACACCACCCATATTATCCCCCTTCCTCGTGGAACGTGGTCGAGATAGGATGATAGCCTCGATGGAAAATAAAATATGATCAAATGAAGAGACGAGGGGGTTACTCAAAGTGTGTGGCGAAACACAAAATGATTAATGCAAAAGCTTGTTGTGCGGAGAGAATGTACAACACAAGAGACCACATAACAAGGGATATTTAGGGGAAGACACTAGAGAGGAACTTTGTTTCATGTTATTGGTGTGAAGGTAGTATGATAAAATTTGGGTGTGGCTAAACCTTGTGCTCTATGAATCCAGAGAGCATTGCTTGTGAGTGTGTAGAGGCCATTAGACTATGTGTTTAAGCATAGAGGATCAATGGGAAATTCGGCGAGGGAACTAAATAATTGTGGTGCTTGTCGTGAGGCTGAAAAACCACCTATTGCTTGTTTCATGGTTGGTAAACCACTAGAACTGGTAAATATAAGCCATTCTGATGATTGTCGTGAGGTTGATGAACCACCTGGAAAATGGATTGTAAACCCTTGTGGTGTTTTCCATGAATAAAAAACTGATAAAACACAAAATATAATTGATTTCAGCTCGTGGAATTGAGATGTAACCCATCTGATCTTGGGTGAAGTCTTGTGTTTTAAACCACAGAAAACTTGAGTCACTATGGTGGTTACTCCTAGAGAGTGGTTTATAAACCACCTAGACAATGGACTGCTTATCTTGCTTATGTGACTAAGCATTGGGTGTGAATTTCCCTGAATACATATCTCCTCAAACTTTGGATCTAGACTAGGGGTGGTCAACTACAATAAAGACTTCATTGTGGCTAGCCTATGGTTGGGTGGAGAGTTTAATTCCCTCCTTTAGTTGCTAGTCATATCTAAGCACATATATAAGTGTTAATTTCTTATGTATATTGTCTTATGAACTATGATGAATCTTGTTATGTTGTGAATGGTGCAATATCTTGAGTTTTTGTAAGTGTAATTGAATGCTTGAGTTGTGAGGCTCAGTGTTATGTTCATGATTAGAACAATGTCATGTATGCTCATGAATTTTAAAGTATTCCTAGAATATGCTATTCATTATCACATTCATAATGAATGAGAAATTATCCCATGATTTTATTTCCAAACTCATGGGAATAGCTAGTTTAACTAGTCCCTACATTGGTTATTTTGTTAAAACTGAGAATTTGGGTATTAGGCCTTTGGGACACAAGTCGCCTCAAGGTTGTTGAAGGTTGGGCAAGGAGTGGTAGCCTATTTTCTTTACAAACCCATCCTAGGTTATTTTTGTTGGGTATGTGTTATATTATTTCGATGATGGGACCCTATTTTTTAGTGGGCAGACCTGCCCATGGTTTTGTTCATGGGTTTGCACATGGTTTTGGGGCATGATGGTTTTCAACCCCTAGTATTTTGTAGATCTAGACAAGGGAACTATAGTTATGTTCTAATCCAGGGTTAATGTATTTTGGTTTATGAATGCTTCAACATGTATATATTTGTGTTGTGACACTAAAAGGAATATAATGAAAAATCAAGTTGGTAGTCCCGATTTGGGATCTAGGGGGAAATCTCTATGTATATATGTTTTAAGTTTTATGCTCTCGCTATTGTTTATTTTCTAATTTTAACATTCGTTTGCAGATAATTTTTGTACAGGGTTAAAACCTAAATTTGGTATCAGAGTTGTTTCAGCTTCAAGGGGACTTCTTTGCCGCTAATGGATTTGTTGCTCAGGCCTATGGTAGACCCTTTTCAGTGGGAGATTTGCGGGATCGATTCTTGGGGTGAAAGAAGATGGAAATCAGTGGAAATATAGAGATCGAGAAATTTGATGGTCAGAGTTTTGAGTTGTGGAAGCTCAAGATGGAGGATCTGCTAGTAGATAAATATCAGTGGATTGCAGTAGATCCAAGTTTTAAACCAATGAAAATGTCAAATGAAGACTGGAAGAACTATTGGATCAGAAATAAAATAGCACAATATAGTTGTGTATCACAGATTCGGTATTGTTGAATGTATTTGGGGAAGATACAACAAAGACTTTGTGGGACAATATAGGGAATTTGTACCAATCTAAGTCTCTAGTAAATAAATTGTTCCTGCGAAAAAATTCGTATAACCTGAGGATGAAGGATGGAGACTCTGTGACAGAGCATTTGAATGCCTTGAATAATGTGGTAAGTCAGTTGTCATATATTGATATTAAAATCTCAGATGAAGATAAGTGTATCAGTTTGTTGTGTTCTCTACCATATTCGTGGGACAGTTTGGTTATTGCAATAGGTAGCAATGCAACTACCTTGAATTTTGATGAAATTGTCTTAGCCTTGCTGTTGGAGGAAATGAGATGGAGAAATATGGAGGGCCAAAATGGAGATGCCTTATTTGTATGAGGAAGATCCTGGAACATAAACAAAAATGAGTTTTCGAGTGGGAGATCTAAATCTCCAGGAAAGTTTGTAAAGGTGTGTTGGAAATGTGGAAAGGAGGGTCACTACAAAAAGGACTGCAGATACAAAGCTCCTGAGAAAAGAAAGGGATCAGACGATTCTCCTTCTGCAGAGGAAAAAACCACCTCAGATGAAGGTGGGAATGTGTATTTGGCTTCTTCTTCAAATACACATGTAGATCATGAGGCATGGTTGATTGACTCGGGTGCATCCTTTCACTTCTCTCCCCATAGGGAGTGGTTGTGCGAGTATGAGAAGTATGATGGTGGTGATGTCTTCTTAGGGAATGATAAGAAGGCTAGAATCATCGGATGTGGAAAATTCAAGCTGAAACTGCAAGGTGGAAGGATTAGAACACTTCCTGGTGTTCTTCATATTCCTGCATTGGCCAAAAATATGATTTTTGTAAGCAAGATGGATGATGTAGGTGTAAAAACAATGTTCAAGAAAGATACCTGCAAGATGGTTTAGGGAGCACTAGTATTAATGTGGGCAGTTTGGATTGGAACTCTGTACAAGCTTTAGGGTAGCACTGTTATTGATGGGTGCAATAGTTATGTGGTTCCTGAAAGTGGAGCGAAAAGCCTATCGGTCTCTGGATAAAAGGCCATGCTATGGCATCAAAGGCTTATAAATATTGGAGAGAAGGTCCTTCAGATACTACATGGAAATGGTATGGTAGAAAGTATGTCTAATTTTTCTTTGGATTTTTATTTCTATGAACATTGTGTATATGGGAAGAAGAATTAGGTAATTTTTCCTTCTGGTGCTAAGAGGGCGAACAAGATATTAGAGCTTGTGCACAGTGATGTGTTTGGACCTGTGTCGGTTCCATCACTGGGTAAGTTTGTGTACTATGTTTCATTCATAGATGAATTCTCAAGGAATACATGGATATATCTATTAAGGAATAAATCTGAAGTCTTTGACAGATTTAAATAATTTAAGGCTCTGGTGGAAAACTAGACAGAGTAGAAAATAAAGTTGCTAAGGACGGATAATGGTGGAGAGTTTTGCAAGAAAGAATTTGAAGAATTCTGTAAGAAGTATGGTATATCATGGAAGAAGACTACTCCATACACACCTCAACAAAACGGAGTTGCAGAAAGAATGAACATAACACTAATAGAAAAGGTAAGAAGCATGCTTAGCGGTACTAGGTTAGGACAAGAATTCTGGGCAGAGGCAATGGAGGCTGCATGTTACCTGGTTAACATATCACCTTCATCAACGTTGGAGGATAAGAAACCACATGAGGTATGGACCAGTAAGAAATCCTCTCTTTCACATCTAAGGATATTTGGATGTGATGCATATTTACATGTTCCAAAGGAGAAAAGGACCAAGTTGGAAAATAAATCTGAAAGGTGCATGTTTATTGGGTACAAGGATGGTTTAAAAGGTTACAAGCTTTGGAACCCAAAAAAAAGGAAGGTGGTATACTTCTCATTTTCATCCTTCTTTCCTACCTTAGACTTCATTTCCCTATTTTCCCCTGTCAATGAACTCCATCCTTCCTCTAATATTGTTTGTTGCTAACTCATTCCCATGTCCCTTTGGGCATGATAACCTATAATAATTCTTTGTTTTCACTTGAAAATATCTAAGTCAAATTTTAGTTAAAATCAGGTCTAAGGACACTCCCATTAGGTCATTAGGATTTTACATTTTTAGGGTTATCCTTGGATGTTACAGGCACTGCTTTCCCTTTGCTAGAATCTGGTTCAAATATAATAGAATTTCAAGACAGTGGTTATTCAAGGACCTAAAGTTTCCAAGGAGGATTGTCTTCTCAGTTCAGAACCCGCAAGTGAGAAAAAATGGAAAAATTTTGGCACTTCTGTAGAAGTGTTGAAATATTTATCAGTAGAAATTACTGATGATGTAGACTATCTACTCCAGAATGAAAATAACTTACAGCAAAGGAAAGAGGAAAAACTTGGTATTGTAGAAAACTAGGGTTTCTAAACTTGTTAGTCCATTTGAGTGCCAAAGTTATGATTACTTATAGGAAAATGACATGGAGGAAGCACACAAGGCCGAGCATGAAGAAGGTCTATCAGAAATGTTGATGGAATATGGAAAAAAGGTAAGGTGAACTGGACAGAAATGAATGAACTTGAAAGGGCTATAGAGAACTTAGAAGACAACACTGATGATTGCTGTAAAGAACTGTAGACACTTAGGATTTTTGAAGAAGGTGGCCAAAAAGGTGGAAAATATGAGTTGAGTTTTATGGTGGAAACCACATAATATTTTGAATATGCTACTATGTGATCAAATCCCAAAGTTGTCAAATGAACTTATCATGCCTCAATAAGGAAAATAAAAGTCAATTCCATGACTTCAGCAACCTGCAGGAAAAAAGGTGTCAAAGAGTATCAGTGAAAAATGAATAAGACTTCAAAACATCAAAAAGTGGGTACTCAAAGTTAAATCAAAATTCCACATGCCAACACATCAAATGTCAAAGGGATTTGTCTTGTTCCAAGGGTGCCCAAGTCATCATTGTTCATAAGCACTAATCCTTAATTTCGTCTCCCACTGAGCTAGGGTTTGTTATGAAAAAGAGGCATAGGAGTAGAGGATCAATATGGTAGGTCATATCAGCAAGTATGAAGCCATACCAACTCATAAATATCATGCCTCCATAATTTTCCAAGAAGTCATTCCAAGGGACAAATCATTTGCCACACACAAGGCCAATTTTGCTTCAAATTGTGTTTTTGAACAAAAAAATATGAATTTGACAAAATTGAGAGAGGTTGTTGTCAACCATATGTCACGTAAGAAAAACCTCCTTCAGATTTTACATAGGTATCATGGTTTGGGAGAAATGTTAAATTTACAGGTGCTACAAGATGTTTGCTTCACTTCTGGAGTAACCCTGGGAAAATCAAGTTTTCTCATAGCTGGAGTGTCAAAATTACTTTCTTGATGAGTCAAATGACAACTAGACTAGAATAGATTTCCAATGAGCTATCATGACCTCAATTTGGAGTTGCAGAAGGCCTCCAAAAGTTGCCTGCACCAACACTCTTCATTTTTGCACCCTCATTCATCACTTTTTGACCAGTCTTTGGAGAATCAACTTTTGACAGGTCAAATCAACTCCAATAAGAAAAAAAAAGGTATATTTGGAAATTATACTTGAATTTCTTTCCAACGAGCTATACTGGGCCCAATTTGGATGCAAGGAAGACCTCCAAAAGTGGTCTGCAAAACAGTGTTGCGTTTTTTCTTCCTGGTGTTGCGCGTTCACCACTTGGAGCTGCGCGTTTGCACTGGTGTTGCGCGCCTAGAGCTTGGCGTTGCACCCTTGCCAGAGAAGTTTCCTGAGTAATCCATCAGCCCAAATCACTTCTAAACTTCTTCTAATATTTTCCAAATTTCTCCAATCACTGATAAGTGGTAAGTGCAGACCATAACCCAATTCCATAGCTTTTTTGGTCATCATTTAATCAATGAAAATGAAACCCTAATCAAATCCTAGCTACAAATCAGAGATCAATGTCTATATACTTCTTTCATCCTCCTAAATAGAGTATCAGTTATAGACAAGGGTAATTAAATTTCTTGAATTTTTCATTGAGTTATTTTGCCTCTCACTCGTTTCCTACACCTATACCCATTCACTCATTCCCTTCATTTGCAGAGCTGTCATTTCATTCCTTTTTCCTCATATCATACCCTTGTCCTCTAGGGTTTTATAAAAAAGAGTTTAACATATCTGAGGAAAAAGGTAGTGGCAGTGGTATTGAGGCACAAATGACAAAGAGGCATGATCATAAGGATAAGGAAATGATGGCACCTGATGACTCTTACCATTATGATACTCAAACCATCAAGTCAAGGCAAAAAAGCAGAGGTCTTAAGAGAGCTTTATAGAAGGAAAAACATGAGGCAAAGAAACCTAGTTTTGAGGAAAATATTGCTAAGGAAGTTGAATATTACAAAGAGGTATGGATAGACATAGTTAACCTACATCTTGAGAAGCTCCTCCATAAGGCAAACAAAGACAATGATATGCTCAGACACACGTCTAACAAGTACATCACTAGAAACAAGGTTTGCAACATCAAGCTCAGGCACTTGAAGAACAAATTGAAGGAAAACATAGCTAGGAAAAGGAGAAGGAAAAATTGAATATCCTTGCTGATGTATCCCTCCAAGTATCAAAATCATGATCAACAAAGTAAGTTCCAAATTTTGGCACTTGGTGCAAATTTTTGATTTTTGACAGTTTGGCTTGCAGAAAATTGGGCCAAACGCGCAGTTCCACTGGCGTTGTGCTCTTTTTTGGGGCACTCAAATGAAAAAAACTCAAAATATTCATGTTCCTCATTCCAATTATTATCCTTATAAATTTTCATATAATTTGGAGCAAAACTGGTCCCTCAAAAAGGCCAAAAACCACCAAAAAAGCACATCTCTGCCCGCTTTTTGGCACTGGCGCTGTGCGTTTAGCAGTATTGGGAGAAGTGATTTTTGACAGGTAAAATGACCACCATTATAAAACGTAAAGGAATATTTGGAAACTATATAGGACGGGCTTTCCAATGAGCTATCATGGAGCTCATTTCGACATTGGGAAGGCCTCCAAAAGTTAGCTACAAAACAAGAAATTTTCCTAGTCTTGGCGATGCACGTTTACTAGTGGTGCTACGCTCCTGCCCAGTGGCACTGCGCCCTTGCCAGAAAGTTAAAAAAAGACACCAGGAGTTATTGTAAAATTTATTGATATGCCTTAAGGTCAAATGCTTCCAAAATTTTCTCAGAGGTTAGGTTAGGAGTTATTATTTAGTGAGTCACTTTCAACTATTTTTCCTTGGGCCTTGCATGGTATCAAAGGTAAAAATGAATTTATTATGTAATAAATGACATTTAAAACCCTAGCTTAGGTTTACCTCCTCATTTTGCAGATAAATATTGCATGTAATGCTTCTTATTTGTTGTTTTTGGTTGACTGTTGAGATGAAAATCACATAGACTTTGAGTGGTAAAGAGTTTTTGGCCTTGGAGCTTTGTAATTGTCTTGGATTGAATGATAATGGAGCAAGCACATTCAAAAGATTCATGAACTTGTTTAAATGGTGATGTTATCCTAATCTTGTGTTTGTTTCCTTTAGTTTTCCATATTTTTCATCTTTTCTCTTGCAATAGAACATAAAATTTAGGTTAAGATATGTTGTTAGAGGCACCTTAAGTCTGTCTTCTTCTATTGTTCAAATGTTTTCCTCTACTGGGTCAGATTGGATAATTCTTAGTTGCTCTCTAGTTCCACTTAGCTTGATGTCTTTAAAATAATTTAACGGAGTTAAGCCAAAGAAGTTTATGGTATGCCCTATCCTTTGGTGTAGCTTGAAACATTGTTTTTAAGGCCTTTTCTTTGAAGTTTAATTATTTAGGATTTGGCTAAAGAAGTTTATGGTTTGCCCAGTCCTTTGGTCCATATTGAATAGTAACTTTGAAGGTATTTTATATAATTTGATTGAATAATTTTGGAGTTCCCTACTCTTTAATCATTACTTATATGTCATCTTAAGTGTTGTCTTTGTCTGAAGGTGAATAACTAGAGAATTTAGGAGTTCCCTGCTCTCTAGGGTTTGTTGAGTAGTTGTCTTAAAGTTTGCTTGGTGAAGCTAGGTCAAAGAAGTTTATAGTGCGCCCTGTCCTTTGATTCTTTCTTAAGCATAGTGATCTTAAAGTCTCGTATTGTTCTAGTATAGGTTAAAGGATTCTTAATTTCCCTTTATACCTACTATAATCACAACCTAATGTTCATTTCACACCCACCTAAGCTATTAAGATCCATTTGGCTATGTTAACTTGCCCTATGAAACACCCTTGATTTATTGTTATACTTTTCAAGCCTTTCACAGACCCCATAGCCCAATGGTTTGGATCTCTCTTACTCTATCTGTTCTTCTTGAAAAGCAACCCAACCAAAAAAAACAAAACAAACAACCCTATTATTTTAACTAGCCTAAAATCAACATCCTAAATCAAACAAGTTATATCTTTTATACAAATATAGGGAGAGTCCTCTCTGAGTATATGAAGGCTAGGTACTACGACTCCAAAGTTGGTTTGATGTTACCCTTGTTTATTTGGTCTTACCAATTTGAAAAATTACAGAGACCTAACATAATGGTGACTCCACTGGGGAACACTCATTAAAAATCTTAGTGTTATATAAAGAACTCAGAAAACCCAAAAAATATCTCAAGATTGGCATCCAATTGTTGATGGTGGACAACAAACAAATCCTTAGGACAATTAGCATCATCCAACTGGCGACTCCACTAGTTTTCAGTAGGCCTGCTGACTCCATTGGTTTTCCATAGACTCCACTCGGAAACTTATTTTGTCATTAAACATTAGAAGAATCCAGTCAAGAATACATTGTGGATTAAGAATTTCGTTACAGATTAGGTTGTGCTTCAAAACTTGTTAGCCCCCTAATTTTCTCTCTTTTTACTACTTTTCCCTTTCTAAGTTATAACTATTTACCCATGTTTCACCTCCTTTATGCATCCTCATCCTGCACTAGTCCAAGCATGGTGACATATTTTGTACAAACCTCTATTCTTCATATGTTAATTCGATTTAGAATTTATTAAATATTTATTACATTATTTCTTACTTTTAAATTATTATTTGTAACTTATCGATATCTCCAACGTTGTTTGGTGGTTAGAATGCTTATCGTGATTACTGATCCTAGAGCAGGATCGGATCCTGTACCATTTCCAGCATAGAAGATCCTCACGACGGATCCGAACTCTCTTGATAACTGCCTTGACTCAAGCAGTTTCTGCCATGACAACACGTAATCCAAAGGCAGCCAAAGATTAGATCCGTGAAGGGTGGAAGCTAAAGATTGGTTACGACCAGTTTTGCAAAACCGTTTTATTTTGAAGACCGAACAATCTAAATTCTGCATTTTGTTATGAAGTAGTTGAACGATCTGTTTTGGCCTTCGGCCAACAAATCTATATAATGTAATTTGTAAATAGGACTTAGGAGCGAAAATTTTTAGAGAATAGAGAAGAACAGAGAGGAGATAGCAGGTTATTTTGTTATTTCCTGAATTTGGGATGAACGTGTATTCACACATATATTTGCCTCAATGATCTAATAAAAAGGAATTTCGCCTCGGTTTCATGGATTTTGTTTTTATGGTTTGGTTGATTAATTAAATTAAGTGCTGAGTAGAATTTTTTCTTAAGAGGGAAACACGTTGGTTGGCTAGGGCCCAGCCAACCCAGCACGTTTACCCCATTCTCTTCTCTCTGTAATTTATGTTTTATTGTCGAAGTGTGATTTAGCTTTTAGCGCATAAATTCCCGTCTGTGTGAAAACAGATCCGTTGCGTGAAGCAAATAGAATTTATTTTTCTCGCAATTTACTTTCCTAAACCTGATTTCGGATTGGCTTTCTCCACTTGGTCCAAGCAGGAGAAATCATCCTGCACCAGTGCACGTGGGTGTGACATTTCTTTTTTGCAACTTTGGTAGATTGGATTTCCCGCCTAGTCCAAGCAGGAGACATACACCTGCACCAGCGCACGTTGGTGTGTTACAACAAGTCTTCATTTACTTTCTGCAACTTTCTTTCATTGAATGATTATGACATGATAGATGTTTATGTTTCTTTATTTCTGCACTTCATTAAATTTAGAAACATTTAATTTTCATATATGCAATCTGGTTTTACAGCAAAGTAGCGCTTACGACAATTAAACAATTATTTCAAGAATTAAAAGCCAAGTGTAGGAAGCTCTGATTTGGTGCAAGAACTAGTTTCTTGTCACAGGATCTGAGTGCTCTGAACCTTGAACAGTTCGAGCCCTTGCATGAAGTAGAAAAACCTTCAGTTTAGACACAGTTTATACCTTCTACATAAAACTCTGATCCTGCGCTAGTGCAGGACATATTAATGCAAGAATGAAATCTCTAAGGAAGCAGATTTAAGGGCCCATCTAATGAGACTGCTAAAGTCCCTCTACTGAAGAGAGACACACTCTTAATAGTTAACCATAATCAACTAGAGTGATTTCCTTTTTATCTTTGATCTCCCTTTCGTAAATGCATTCTTTCTCGTTTTAGTCTTAGATTATTTTGATGACTCAAGTTATCTTTTCCTCGTCTTGATTTGATTCTACAATATTTCCTTCAAAGAAATTAGGGAATTATATCAGAAATATTCATACCATCTTTATAATTGCCTGTGCTTCGTCTCTAAGTTTATGAATTCCCCGGGTTGACAATTAAGTGTTGAGGAGTTTTCTTAAGTGTAATTCCTGCACCCAACATTTTGGCACCGTAGCCAGGGAGGCGATTTGATTTGGTAAGAATTTTCTGATTAGACAAATCGAGGTAATTTTTTCCCTTGTTTTGCAGCATTGTTTGGAAATTTTTTTCAAGGAATTTTACTGGTGTTAATTGATTTCTGACAGCATTTTTTTAGAAATTGTCTGTTATTTTTCTTTCTTTTTTCTTTTTGAAATGAATGCCTAGGAAAGGTAAGGGTTCGAAGCCCACTAAAAGCCAAAATAAATTTTCTCATATTGGGTCTCCTTCGGCAAGCAGGAAGCCCAATCCAATTCAAACCCACCATGCAGGAACAATCCACCTGGATTCTGGTAATAATAGCTCAGGTGTGGATCAGCCTGTGGAGAGCGGTACAAGTAAGAAGGGAACAATGGTGGACCAAGAAGATCATTTGGAAGGGACTGGTGACAACCAGGTAAGTGAAGGACAATCCACTTTTATGTTTCCAATTGTGGACACTAATACTATTTCATAGATGAAGAATATTCCACCATCAGCTGTCCCTCATTTCCATGGTAAAGTTCATGAAGATCCTGAATCTTTTCTATTTGAGTTTGATATTTTGTGTAGAAGTTATGATTACGCAACTGAGGCTCAAAAGTTAAGATTATTTCCTGTTACCTTCAAGGACTCAGCTCTTCGCTAGTTTATGGGGTTAGGATGAAACACCATAACTTCTTGGGATCAGATGAAGAGAGTATTTTTGTCTAAATATCAAGAATATTGCAAAACTCGGGACATGCATGATGAAATTTTTACAATCATACAAGATGATGATGAAATGCTTGAAGATTATTTGTAAAGATTTCTGTATATTTTACAAAGGTCAAAAATTAAGCTTGATCTCAACACTATTAGAGCCTTGTTCTTAAGAGGAATTACTGATAATGCTAGAAACAATTTGAATCTGTAGGACAAGGTGATATTTCTCAACAAAATTTTGATCAAATTTGTGAATTATGCCAGAAATTTTCGAGAGATCAATATAGATCTGATAGAGGAACTCAAAATATAAATAGAAAAAATGAATCTACTGATGCTATGATTATTGGACTAGAAAATAAAATGGAAAACATGAAAATTGATATAATGAACACTGTTACCAAATAGTTAGACTCCTTAAAATTTCAGCAGAAACTCATGAAGGAACAAGAGTAATTATGTATTTTCTATCCTAAATGTAGAGACAAGCATTCCCCTAAAGAGTGTCCTCTTAATTTGAAAGAAACTAATAAGTGTGCTATTTGTGCAAAAGACCATATCACACAAAAATTCCCCTCTATACCAGGACTTAAAGTTGTATTTACAGGGGGACAGCCTGAAGCTGAATACTTGAATGCTATGGGAGCAAGAAGGAATTGGCCTCAGGTAGGTACATTTATGGCTCCCAAATTTCCTCCACACTATTTTGGTTATAATTCACATGCATATTCTTATCCTAACTCTCATCAGTAGTGGCAGTATGGGAATCAATATCAGCATGGGAAACCTTCTCAACCATGGCAACAAGGTTGGAAAGGGCCGACTCATTTTCCATATTCCCACCATCCACCTATGCAGTCATACCCATCTACACATGAACCCTATTCAATGCCTCAACTTCTGAGTCAATCCACTCCACCATTGCCTTTACCTCCACCCTTTCTACCTCCTCAGTTGCTTGCTCAACCTATGCCCAATCCTAATAATAATAAAGAAGTGCAAATTATCCATGTAATAAACCCATATTTACCATTCGAATACCAGTCTATTCCAGTTTGGGTTCATGATATTCAATTAATATTGGGAAGGACTGGAACATCAGAAAATCAGAAGCAACCTATGGTGATTGTTGAAGAGAAAGGAGAAGAGGAAACTCTTAACCATTCTCCGAAAGTTGTCACTAAGTAGCCCTTACCCTCTAAATCCTTGCCATCCTCTTCTAACCAGCCTCCCTTCCCAGAGAGGCTTGTAATGGAAAGGAGCGAGCCTATTTCTGAGACTAGTTTGGCATCCGAGCTTCAAAATATTTTCATTAATATACCTTTGCTTCAATCCATAAAAGAGATCCCCATTTGTACCAAGATCATTAAGGAAATCTGTCTCAAGAAACTCGGGAGGAGGAGATTGGAACCTTGAACCATTCAATTTGTTGGTAGGCAGCAGAGTTGATGTCGGGATGTGTGTTTGTGGAAAAATATACTGATCCCGGAAACCTTGTTGTCTCAGTTCAGATTGGTAATTTCCTTGTCTCTAATGTTCTTATAGACCTGGGGGCAGACATTAATGTCATGAATAAGAAAACCATGGATCGAATTTGGTTATCTCGTCTTCGCCCTACTCCCACTGTGCTTGAATTAGAAGATAGATCTAAAATTAAGCCAAAAGGAGTATTGGATGATGTGATCATCTCATTAGATTTTTGGGAATATCCTGTTGATTTCATTGTGCTTGAGCCAAAGAACCCAGTAGGAGGACATCCCTTGATCTTGGGTCGACCATGGCTTGCTACGGCTGATGCATATATTGGGTGTTGTTCCGGTGGTATGAATATCTCACATGGAGATTCTAGGAAGAAAGTTACGTTATACCCCCCTGCCAGATCCATTCAGGACCTTCGTGATACCTTATGGTTGGATCAAAGCATTGATGAGGAGACTCAATATATTTCCCTTATTCATCATTATACTGGGTCTTCACAAGAAGATGAGATTCAATATTTCCTGAATAATATATACATTATGCCTAACTATGAGCCTTTGAGCCAAATTTTCAGCCTATAATTTCAAGAAAATCATGATTCTCATTCTTCTGTACCACTGAATTTGACCACTCCCTTAAGTACTCCTGAGCCTGATACCACTCTTATTGAGATTAGCCCTGGTAAATCCTTGCATATTAGTTCAAATTTGGGCTCATCTCAGCAAGAGAAGCTTTTCAATTTGTTGCAAAACCATCTTAGTGCCTTTGCTTGGGGCTACGAAAATATGAAGGGTATCCCTCCTAAAACTTTTACACATCACATCTATATTCAGGAAGGAACCCAACCTGTCCGACAACCTCAAAGGTGTATGAATCCAGATCTAAGAGACATTGTGAAGGAAGAAGTACAGAAAATCTTAGATGCTGGTTTTATTTATCCTATTTCTAATAGTTAGTGGGTCTCTCCATTAGTACTAGTACCTAAGAAAGATGGAAGATGGCGTATTTGTATTGATTATCGAGAATTGAATAAAGCCACTCTTAAATATTACTTCCCTCTCCCTTTCATTGATCAGGTGCTTGATACCCTTGCAAGAAAGAAATACTTCTCCTTTTTGGATGGCTTCAGTGGTTATAACCAGATACAGATTGCACTCGAAGATCAAGATAAGACTAATTTTACATGTCCATGGGGGACATTTTCTTACAAATTGATTCCCTTTGGTTTATGTAATTCCCTCGCTACCTTTCAAAGGGTAGTCCTGGCTATATTTGTTGATCTAGAATTTGTAGAAATTTATATGGATGATTTTTCTTTGTTTAGTGATTCTTTTCAGGAAGCTCTCAAAAATTTGGAGAAAGTACTTCTTAGTTGTCAGGAATCCCATCTCACTTTGAGTGATAAGAAATGTAGATTAATGTGAAAAGTGGGAGTGGTTCTTGGCCATTTGATTTCTGACAAAGGTATCTAGGTTGATTCGGCAAAGATTGAAATCATTCTGAATCTTCCTGCACCCAAAACTCAAAGGGAAGTAAGAGGTTTTTTAGGACACGCTGGTTACTATAGAAGATTCATTGAAATTTTTTCAAAGATAGCTACTCCTATTTTCTGACTTATAGCTAAGGATAGTGAATTTTCTTGGTCCATGACTTGCCAATAGTCTTTTGAAACATTGAAGGAAAAGTTGGTACAGGCACCAGTTTTGCGAGGTCCAAACTGGTCCTTGCCTTTTCACATTTCCTCTGATGCTTCAGATTTGGCTATTGGCGCAGCTTTAGGACAAGAGGAAAATAAGAAATCCTATGCTATTTATTATATTAGTAAAAAAATTTCTTCCGCTGAATTAAACTATATAGTTATAGAGAAGGAGTTTTTAGCTGTGATTTTTGCAATTAATAAGTTCAGACACTATATTACAGGATATGAAGTATTTGTACATACTGATCATTCCGTGATTAAATATTTGATGAACAAACCATTGACAAGTGGTAGAGTGACTACGTGGTTACTATTATTACAAGATTTTAATGTTACTATTGTTTATAGACCAGGGAAATCTAATGTTGTAGCAAGTTTTCTTTCTAGATTAGATAATCCTGGTGAAGCAACTCCTATTAATGATGATTTTCCAGATGAACATTTTTTTGCTATGTCTACAGATTCTCCGTGGTTTTCTGAAATTTCTAATTACTTGGTTATTGGGAAGACACCACCTCACTTGTCCGCTCGTGAAAAGCGGAATATTATTCAGAAAAGTGCTGCATATTCCTAGATTCAAGGAGACCTCTTTTACACTGGTACAGATCTGATTATCTGTAGATGTGTAAGAGAGGAGGAAGTGTTTGACATATTGAAATCTGCTCATGATGAACCATGTGGAGGCCACTTCGCTGATAAGAGGACTGCATATAAAGTATTACGTGCTGGTTACTTTTGGCCTTCCTTGTTTAAGGATGCCAAACAGTATGTCAGGCGATGTCATAGCTGTCAACGAATGGGTTAGCCTAATCAAATGAATGAAATGCATTTATGCTCTCAAGTTATGATTGAGCCATTCGAAAAATGGGCTATGGATTTTATAGGGCCAATAAATCCAACATCTTTAAGTAAAAAGCATATTCTGGTTTGTACAGATTTCGTTACAAAATGGGTAGAAGCTAAAGCTGTTTATTTTGCTATAGAAAAAGTTGTTGTTTATTTTCTTTTTTCAGAAATATTTACTAGATTTGGTGTGCCTAGAGAAATTTTTTCTGACAATGGTCCGTAGTTTATTTCTAATCTGGTACAGGGTGTGATGGAACAATATAAGATTCGGCACAGGAAATCCACGTCGTATCACCTACAAGCAAATGGCCAGGTGGAATCTACAAACAAAGTGATTGAGTCCGTTCTTAAAAAGACAATCAATATGCATCAGAAAGACTGGGCTGAAAGATTACCAGAAGCTTTGTGGGCATACAGAACCACTTAGAGAAATAGCACGGGACATACACCATATGAGCTGGTATATGGCAAACAGGTTCTGTTACCGATTGAGTTCTAGATCAAAACCTTTCGAATTGCAGTTCAGTTAGGATTAGATCTCTCCAAGGCACAACAATAACGTCTTATTCAATTAAATGAGTTAGATGAATTTTGTAGAGATGTTGTTTAGCAAAACATATTAATTCAGCAGCAACAGAAAAGGTGGAATGACAAGATTATTCAGAAAAGTAGTTCCAACCAGGTGATTGGGTACTCCTCTATGATTCTAGATTTAAAATTTTTAAAGGGAAGTTCCATACACGTTGGATGGGACCTTATGAAGTGATCTGAGTATTCGAGAATGGAGCAATAGAATTCAAAACTATTGATGGACAAGATTCAATATTCTTGGTAAATGGGCATAGATTAAAGAAGTATTTTCAGCCGCTTGCCAAGAAAGATTTTACACAGCAAGTCCAATAGCAATTTGGGACGGTAGTGATAAATAGTAAAACCAACCTTTTGAAAACATGAAATCTTCTTCTTCTCAAAATAAAAAATAAATTTAATAAAAAATAAATAAAAAAAGTAAAGAAAAAATAATTTTCCTGTAATTATGAAAATCAGTTCGCTGACATGATTGCAGAAGGGTCAACCTGAAAACCAGCTTGTTGGCGAGAAGATCAGAAATTTCTAATAAAAAGAGAATTTTGCTGAATCTTTAGATCAGCTAGTAACCACTGAAGTAAAAGCAGGTTCAACAGAGCCAACCTTTATACAATTGGGGTAATTAGGATGGATATTTTTTATTTTCAAGTAACGCTTAATTCTTGCTACAGTTATTTTTCTTGCACCAGTGCAGGCAGACCTTCCAGGAAATTTTCTACCTTTCTTCATATCCCATTTCGTAATGATCCCTTAGTTTTCTTCTTGAAATCCCAGTATAATTTACCTTCCCATATTTTTCTAATTTACCCTATCTGCTTCTTAAAAATCCCACTTACCCCTGAATTTTTTTTCCCTATCCCACTTCTGTTTATTCCCTCTATGGTACTATTCCTGGAATCCCTGTAATGAAATTCCTTCCCATTCTAAAAATTCCCCTTTCTCACTTCTTTGTTCCCTCGTGAATATATTGCAGAAACTTATACACAGAGCAAAAGGATATGCTCTGAAGCATCAAGAAAGGGCAAAGAAAAGTTCCAGAATTGAGGAAAATTTCAGAAGTTCAGCCTATATTTTATTTAAATTCTATGTTTTTTTTAGATATTATGCTTGCACTAGTGTAAGCATGTTGTCCTATATAATGATGTAAACAGATACCAGTAGAACAACTTAGTCAAGCGGTGTAAGCATAACAGTGCAGGCATGCACCTCATCCGAAGCATAATATTTCTTCTTTTCAGAAGTGTATGCCATAGGAAAGTGGTCATCATAGAAGTTATGAGAAATTCTTTCATTTAGTGATAAGTACTTATACTATCATATCAACTAGGAGAAATATTTTCAAAGTACAAATTTTTTTAAAAGTTAAGAGTCATAATTATTTTTAATAAATGCTAAAGATTTTTTTGAATTATGAAGGAATGTGCAATTATTTAACCATTGCTTAGACATAATTAATCCTCATTTTTCCATAACCTTAATGTCCTTTCACTCATATCATTCCCTTACCTAGCCGTTAAAATCGCCGCCACCAGTACCAATCCGGTATGATTCAAAGATGCTGCACAGCTACGGCTATTTCGGTGGAAGGAATTAGTGATGAGACAGAAGGGATGAGAGACGGTTGGATCCCTATTTATAAAAAGCTCAATTTTTCGGTGTAGCATCTAGCTTTCATTGGAATGTTCATAAATGTTAGTAGCAATTCCCCCTATTCATTGTGAACCATCGTCCCTTAGCGAGGTAGATCAGACCGCCGAGTTTTGAAATAGTCTTGCACTATTGCGAGACTCAGGCTTTCTTCTGTTCCTACATAAATTTACTGGGCACAACAGGGAGGTGGCCCTACATTTCGAACAGAGTTTTAAAAATGGGTGTGTAAAGATTGGGCCATTGAGGTTTAAAGTCACAGAAAAATCGATTGCAGCAACAATGGGCTTACAGAACACTGGTGTGCAGTACTTTAAAAATCAGAAGCTCGAGAGGAAGCGCTGGCAGCATTTCGTTGTTGATAAAAACATGAACGTAAACTAGAAGAAAGGAGTTCCGCATAGCGCCCTGCTAGGAAAATGTCGGGACCTCCTTTTTATTCTCCAAAAATTCGTGACTTGTGAGGGGAGGTACTCCCTCACCTTTGTGTATCATTTCAGGATGCTGAAACACTTTGAACCCGACTGGCACGTCTGATGGAGGATGGATTTCACTTACTTTTTTCTTAAGAGTTTATAGACGATGGCCAAGGGTGTACAGAGAGCATGGGTGGACCAGGCCGATAAGAAATTGTATCATAACCTCCTGATCAAGGCCTTGGTCCATAAACAGTTGAAGACTAAAAACATGACCTGGGAGACGCTGTTGGAATAGCTAAAGGAAATGGTGGACCCCACCAATACGAGCAAAGGACCGAGTAAGAGTGTGAAGAGAAATCCTTGCTGCACCAGTGCAAGAAGAAAACGAACTGGGAAATCAACAAAAAAAAGTGGTTCCATCTCCAAAGAAATCGAAGACAGCAGGCACACCTGTCGAAGAAACTCCTCCGACGCCCCCAGCACATGAACATACCCCTGAGGAAGACGATTTGTTGTCATTCCTTGCAAACATAGTAAAATATGTAGAGGTCAAAGATGATATAATGTTGGCCAATTTCCTTAAACAGATTCGGAAAAAGGATGATGAGCCTGGTGCGAGTGTAGAAACATAGTCTCCACAAGACATTGAGTCCCCTCCTGCACCAGTGCAAGAAGAATCAGCACAGGAAAAGGAAGAACTGACACAAGAAGAAAAAGAACCGGCACAAGAAGAAGAAGAACCAGAAGAGTTAGAAGATGAAGAAGAGCCAGAAGAAGTAGAAGGAGAAGAAGAAGAACCAGAAGAATTAGAAGATGAATAAGAGTTGGAAGAAGTGGAAGTAGAAGAAGAAGAACCAAAAGAGCAAGTAGAAGAAGAAGAACCGGAAGAGTTAGAAGAAGAAAAAAACTGGAAGAAGAAGAAGTGTTTACTGAAACTCCAAGGGATACTAAGGTCCCTGAAGAAAATACAACCCCTGTTGAGATAGAAAAGGAAGAATATTCGGTAGCTTATGCTACTCGGATACTTGAGCTCGAGCTTCAATTACAGAATTTAGAGCAGCTCGTAGCCAAAACACAGGAGGAAAAAGAAAAAAATAAAGAAGAGTTCACGGCAGAGATCCAAAATAAGAAAGGAGAAGTCAGGGTATGGAAGTGCCATGCTTCACAATGTTTCAGATGGCTTAAAAAGGTGACAAAGAAATTTAAAAGCAGCAAAAAGATGAAGTCTGAAACACTGCAGACTGCTGATAGTATGCCAGAGTAGGAGTGAGCTGGAATGCTCAAAATTTTGAAGTTTTTGCAGAGGTAAAGAGTTGTGTGAGGACACACAATAGCTTAGGGATGGGAGGATGTTAGCCCCCTAATTTTCTCTCTTTTTACTACTTTTCCCTTCCTAAATTATAACCATTTACCCCTGTTTCACCTCCTTTATGCAACCTCATCCTGCACCAGTCCAAGCATGGTAACATATTTTGTACAAACCTTTATTATTCATATGTTAATTCAATTTAGAAGTTATTAAATATTTATTACATGATTTCCTACTTTTAAATTATTCTTTGTAACTTATCAATATCTCCAATTTTGTTTGGTGGTTAGAATGCTTATCGTGATTGCTGATCCTAGTGCAGGATCGGATCCTGTACCATTGCAAGCACAACAGATCCTCACAGCGGCTCTGAACTCTCTCGACCACAGCCTTGACTCAAGCAGTTTCCGCCACGACAACACGTAATCCAAAGGCAGCCAAAGATTAGATCCATGAAGGGTGGAAGCTGAAGATTGGTTATGGCCAGTTTTGCAAAGCCATTTTATTTTGAAGACCGAACAATATAAATTCTGCATTTTTTTATGAAGCAGTTGAATGATCTGTTTCGGCCTTCGGCCAACAGATCTATATAATGTCATTTGTAAATAGGACTTAGGAGTGAAAAGTTTTAGATAATAGAGAAGAACAGAGAGGCGATAGCAGGTTATTTATTTATCGCCCGGATCTGGGCTGAACATGTTTTCACACATGCATTTTCCTCAATGATCTAATAAAAAAGAATTTTGCCTCGGTTTCATGGAATGTGTTTTTATGGTTTGGTTGATTAATTAAATTAAGTGTTGAGTAGCGTTTTCGATTAAGAGGGAAACACGCTAGTTGGCTAGGGCCCAGCCAACCCAACATGTTTACCCCATTCTCTTCTCTCTGTAATTTATGTTTTATTGTCAAAATGTGATTTAGCTTTTAGTGCATAAATTCTTGTCTGTGTGAAAACAGATCCGTTGCATGAAGCAAATAGAATTTATTTTTCCTGCAAATTTACTTTCCTGCACCTGATTTCAGATTGGATTTCTCTGCCTGGTCCAAGCAGGAGAAATCATCTTGCACCAGTGCACGTTGGTGTGACATTTCTTTTCTGCAACTTTGGTTGATTAGCTTTCTCGCCTGGTCCAAGCAAGAGACATACACCTGCACCAGCGCACGTTGGTGTGTTACAGCAAGTCTTCTTTTAATTTCCGCAACTTTCTTTCATTGAATGATTATGAAAGGATAGATTTTTATGTTTCTTTATTTCTGCACTTCATTAAATTCAGAAGCATTTACTTTTCATATATGCAATCTGGTTTTACAGCAAAGTAGTGCTTGCGATAATTAAACACTTATTTCAAGAATTAAAAGCCAAGTGCAGGAAGCTCTGATTTGGTGCAAGAACTAGTTTCTTGTCATAGGATCTAAGTGCTCTGAGCCTTGAACAGTTCGAGCCCTTGCATGAAGTAGAAAAACCTTCAGTAAAGACACAGTTTATACCTTCTACATAAAACTCTAATCCTACACTAGTGCAGGAAAAATTAATACAATAAGGAAATCTCTAAGGAAGCAGATTTAAGGGCCCATCTAACGAGACTACTAAAGTGCCTCTACTAAAGAGAAACAAACTCTTAATAGTTAAGCATAATTAGCTAGAGTGATTTCCTTTTTATCTTTGATCTCCTTTTCGCAAATGCATTCTTTCTCATTTCAGTCTTATATTATTTTGATGACTCAAGTTATATTTTCCGCATCTTGATTTGATTCTGCAATATTTCCTTCAAAGAAAGTAGGGAATTATATCAGAAAGATTCATACCATATCTGACATTTCCTGTACTTTGTCTCTAAGTTTACGAATCCCCCGGGTTGACAATTAAGTGTTGAGGAGTTTTCTTAAGTGTAATTCCTACACCCAACAAAACTGTTATAAACTCTCAACCTTCTCTAGTCTATTGGGTCCCAATTCTGGCTTCTAATGTTTCAAGTATTAGCGAAGACTGGTATCTGGTTGCTGATGGTGGACAACTTCCAGCCACAAGAAAGTTAAAAATCATCCACCTAGTGACTCCAATTCAGATAAATTATATGCAAAGACTCCACTAGAGGAAGAACCTAAAAACATGACTAGAAAGAGAGAGTACTCAGGCCTAAATTGGATTCGAGAAATTATTATTTTTATCTATAACTATGTTCTATCATACTTTAAGCTTGATCAAGAATACACTAATGAGGTCTACATTGATCATTGAAAATATCTCAAGCCTCAAAAAGCTAAGCCTCGAATTATAGACCATGAACATCTTATACACTTGTGCATACCCTAGATACACCTGTGGAATACCTAGTGAAGTATGAGCCTCATGTTACCTCCCCTGCCCTTGCTGAAATCTCAAATGGTTATAAGCCTCCTTCTATAATATCTATGCCCATAAAAGTCCCAGACAGATACAAGCCTCTGGTTTTGCCTCCCATCCTCCAGGCCCTCCCTGCAAATATTGCAAATAAGCTGCCCGATTTTGATGGAGAAAATACAAAGATCACCACTGAAAAAAACATTCAAAATATTGAGGATTTACTTGAACTATTTATAGTAGGAAAAGATGATGTGCGTATTAGAATGTTTTCCTTATCATTACAAGGAAAAGTTACAAGTTGGTTTAAAGACCTTCGAGCTGCAAGCATTAGAAATTTTCATCAATTCACTCAAATATTCCTAGATAGGTGGGTAGTCATGGGAAATGTTTTTCTCATCATAGAGGAATACAACCATTTAAAAAGATAGCCAGGGGAGAAAGTAGAACAATTTTCAGCCAGGTTCAATAAGGTATATCATTCCATACTTGCTAAGATAAAGCCTCCCCCAGGGTGAGCTCTCTTGCACTACCCAGATGCCTTTAACCCAGAGATGGAATTACATATAATAGAAAGGGACCATTCAACCCTGGAGGAAATGCAAAGGATGGCAGTTGATGTGGAAGCCAACATGCTGAACAGGGAGGCAAAGCTAAGAGCAATAGATATGGAAAAATTAGATAAAGAGCAACTGATATATTCAAAGATAAAGCTAGCGATGTTGACAAACGCAGTTAACAATGAAATGCATATGCTTAGCAGGAGGAAAGAAGAAGAGTACACTGTTGAGGTTGGATTTGACTATTCAAAACAACCAGTAATATTTTCTTGATAAGAACAAGCTCAGTCATTACAATGCAAATATAACAATCAAAATGTGCATGCTGAGCAAGATTTAAAAGAAGAAAATGCAGGAATTTTTTAATAATGACTAAGTTCCCTTCCTACATCTTGTGCTTTCTGTTGTCTTGAGGGGTCCTGACCCAGATTTGGAGGTTAAGGTTTGCCAACAAACCCCTATACTACTGGCCCTTTCAGCAGTGACCTGATTTCTCAGGCCAAAGTATCATTCGAAGTAGTATGGGAGAGTGCTAAAACCAGGTTTCCGCACCCTGGGAGAGGGCATGTAAGTCAGGCAGAGAATCGTTCTACTTCACAAATATTATATTGCATATTACAGAACCCAGATATATCAGTCCCTTCGCTTCCACATGCGCAAACCATGTAATGAATAACAGATATAGGACACCAAGCAACTATCGCAGCTATTATTGCATAAAGTCTAATAAATAGATTCAGATCAATTGTCAACGCAGCATAAGTACTTAGCATAGTTACTTGCAGAGCTCAATATAGAATTATGCGTACCATAACAGATCTAGATCGCAGTATAAACAAGTAACACAAGTACTTTCGTAGCTTAAATCAATGACATAGAGTATACATAATCAGATATCACAGATCTAATAGATTCAGAGATTTCAACAACCTTACGCATTCATTAATCCTTCATATCCTTTTACAATACCCAAAACCCAACCTGCGCACACAGCAGTAGGGTCTGCACACAGCAGGACTGAGGATCTCCACGCACACAGCCAGCAGGAGTCCTTTCCCCAAAAACCAAAAATAGATCTACTAATTCGCAATTCGCACCAATCTTATTTCAAGTTTGTCTTACAACTCAAAAAGGTTCGATTACTTATACTACTTTAGCCTATGCATCCAATGGTCCACAAACCGTGGTTTGCAGACTCTTGGTCTACCCTTGACCCACTTACAATGCATTAGGGGCTTTGACCCACCCAAAAACCCCTACGTTAGACTAAACATAATAAAAAATATACAAAAATGGACTAGATTCGCAACTCTTGTAGGAGACCCTGTTCCAACAGTCCCCCAACACTATCTTGTGACTCGTCCTGAGTCACTATGGTGGTGGGGTATCCACCTGCGCCTGTATGGCTACTCCGGCCATAGAGTCATTTGATTTGATATGGTTTGAGTCGACTACTATTGATGTAGCCAGGGAGCATATCTCCACGTAGGGTAGCAAGCCTAACCGCTTTGCCATCCGTGATCTCCTTAACTGTGTAGGGACCAAGCCAATGCTGCCGTAACTTCCCAGGATGCTTTAAAAATTGGCTATCATACAAGAGGACCAATTGGCCTTCCACAAAAGTATTCTGGCAAATTTGTCGGTCATGCCAGGCTTTATTGCGGGCCTTCTGGACTTGCTGATGGAAATTCGCAATAAACTGATCTTCCTCCAAAGCCATAGTTTGTTCTAATCGCTCCTCCAGGACGTTTGGTTCTGCCATGTTAGTAAATGCTACGATACACAGAATAGGAACAATAGACTCCATGGGAATAATGGCTTCTTTACCATAAACCATCTTGAATGGGGTTTTTCCTGTTAGCTTCTTGCAGGTTGTTCGATAGGCCTAGAGGACCGATGGGATGCGCATGTCCCAATCGGTATGATCCGCATTGCATACCTTGGTTAGTGCTTGCTCCAAGAATTTATTAAAAGCTTCAACCGATTCATTGGCTTGGGGGTGATATGGCGTGCTCTTCGCATGATGGATCCGGAATTCCTTGATCAAAGCTCGGATTGTTTCATTAACAAAGTGCATACCTCTATCACTCATGAGAATCTTCGGACATCTAAATCTGGTCAGGATTTGTTCAAATATGAAATGCGCAGTGGTATCCACAGTACAATCCTTTACTGCTTGCACTTTTGCCCACCTAGTT
The DNA here is from genome assembly GCA_034641835.2 of Pinus albicaulis. NCBI lineage: Eukaryota > Viridiplantae > Streptophyta > Pinopsida > Pinales > Pinaceae > Pinus > Pinus albicaulis. Next base: position 1,547,923,343 of record CM076582.1, read on the forward strand.
ACATAATCTGTGGCCGTAATAATGTAGCGCACACCCGTATTTTTTTGTGGGGGGTTGATAGGCCTGATGAAGTCAATAGCCCACTTATCAAATGCTTGTAGGGCCATTTGCGGTTGAAGGGGCATTTCATCTCTATGGGATGGCCTCCCTATTCGTTGGCATGTATCGCAGGCTTTAAAATAGTCATGGGCATCAGTATGTAGGATTGGCCACCATAACCCAACCCTCAAGATCTTCTGTGCTATTGCTTTCCCTACGTAGTGACCTCCTGCTACTCCGTTATGAGTGTCGGTCAAGATAGCCTGCCTTTCGTGCTCCAAAAATGTCGCTGCAATACTTCATCTGCCCCCATCTTATATAAGTGTCTTGTGATGATGGTAAAGTCTGCTGCCCGGGTGACTAACTCTTTTTTCTGTTGTATAGAGTACTCTGGAGGTGCCGTCTCGATAGTCAAGAACCGAATGAGATCAACGAAGTGTGCATCTACTACCTTGATAGAAAATAGCTGCGCATCAGGAAATCTAGCTTCCAGGTCGGTTGGCTCCTCGCCACTCTCTATTTGGGACAAGTGGTCTGGCCCAACATTCAACTTTCCTAGCTTGACTATGATTTCAAATTCATACTCCTAAAATAGCAGTAGCCATCGACATATTTTCCCCCCAACACAGGCTTATTAATCAGGTACTTTAAATCTGAATGGTCTGTGAACATTTTGAAGTGTCCTCCTAACAAGTAATGCTGACATTTCTGCAACGTGTAAACCATGGCCAATCCCTCCCGCTTTGTGGTGGAGTAGTTGCGTTCTGCTCCAGAGAGCTTCCTACTTCCAAAGGCAACCGGATGGTCAATATCTCCCTCCCCTGGCTACGTAAGGACAACCCTGAGAGCAATGCCCAATGCATCAACGTGAACATGAAATACCTTCTCCCAATCCGGAAAGATGAGAATAGGTGCCGAGACCATCTTTTCCTTTAGTATCTTGAAGCTCTTTTGACATTTGTCATTCCAAAAGAATGAAACATCCTTCTTGAGCAATTGTTCCATAGGGGCAGTAATCAATGCATAGCCTTGAATGAAGTTCCTGTAGTAGCCTGTGTGTCCAAGGATCAAGTGCAACTATTTCTCTGTGGTTGGTACTGGAAAATTTATGATTACTGTGATTTTGGCAGGATCTACCATTAGTCCTTGCCAACAAACTATGTGGTCGAGCAAGATTTCAAAGGGTATGCAGAAGATACACTTCTTGATATTTATGGAAATCTGGTGTTTCCGACAAGCATCTAACATCATGCGCAGGTTTGAGACGTGTGCCGTGACCAAGTCGAAGATAGTCCAACATCAAAATACACCTCGAGGAACTTGTGAATAAATTATTTGAACACTGCGACAGCGATCCATGAGAAGATAGCAGTGGAATTTTTGATTCCAAACGGCATGACAGTATACTGAAAAGATCCCCACTTAGTGGTGAACATGGTTTTGCTGCGGTCCTTAGGTGCGATTCTTATCTGATGGTATCCTGAGAACCCATCCGTGAAAGAGTATGCTTTATGTCCTCCCATGCTGTCGAAGATTTCGTTTGAGAATGGCATTGGGAATAGATCATGAACGCAGGCATCATTTAACTTGCATAGGTCCACACAGATCCGAATCTCTCCCTTAGTTTTTTTCTCTTGAACCACCATTGGATTGACCCAATCTGACTATTCAACAAGTTTGATGATACCTGCAGCAAGCATTTTATCGAGCTCATCCTTTACCTTCTGCTTATACTTGGGGTTCAACCTATAAGGTTGCTGCTTTATGGGCCGCGCATCGGTTTTGAGAGTGATATGCATGACCCATAAGTCCCTCGTGATCCCCTTTAGCTCAAAAAACTTTGTAGGGAACCAGTCCTAATATTCTGTAAGTAATTCAGCCACTTTACCTAATGTATCCTCATCCCAGTAGTCCCAAATCTTAGCCAACTTAGTGTGCTCTTCCGTCCCAATGTTGACTTCGCGTAGCTTGAGAGGCTTAGTGACATCCACTTCCTTTAGTGGAGGTCCTTCAATGACGCGCTCCCCTTCTGACTCTGAGATATAGACAAACCGTGGATCATCTTCACCTTCCTCTCTTGCGAAGCTGCGACAGTTGACAATATGCTGCATCCGCGTTTCCCATGTCGGCGTCCTGAATACTGCAAAAGAACCGGTCTTGCCAAACATGAATGTATCTATGTCCTGCAGAGCTTCATCAAGTGCCTCAGAACCCCCTATCAATCTGAATGTTCCTATAAAGTCATTCTTCAAAGTTTCCTAGTGGTGGGTGCGCTGATGTAGCTCCACATCCAAGTACCAAGCAATGGGGATTGGACCCAATGCGTGAGTGAACTAGTGAACCCACTCTCCTGTAGTTCGGTCGCCCCATGACTCCATCCATGTAACCACATGTTCACGTGGATCCCCTGGGCCAAGGAACAGATTGACCTGTACCTTCGCCAGAGTCTCAAATCGCAGGAGCATCATGTCCTGACAATCCTCCCACTCTGGGAACGCTTCCTTATGCGTCTCCCACCATCATGTAGGGGTTGAATGCATCACTAGGTTAAGGGCCCATAACCTTCGTTCCCTGGGAACCTCGGCTTCAAATGCTCGCAAAAAGTCCCTAACATTACCAAAACCATCGAAATAAGGTAGATCTCTTACCTTTGAGGAGATGCAACGGAAGTCCTTTGTGATCCGAAGGCATCGCAGTGCAGAGACATCATGTAACCGGTTTTTCCAATTCTTTATCTCCCCATCAAAGTTGGAGAAACATTCACTGTCATTTTCCCAGTAGAGTACCCCCTCCATCGTGGGGTTGATCCAATATTCATCTTGTGCAGTCAACTTATAGATGTGATCCACATCCTCTTAGTCACACGCTGGTTTTGTGTATTGTTCGCCTTCCACCAGGTCTAATGGTACTATTACCCTTGTACTGTTATTCTCGAATACCATGCTTTTCTTATTTAGGTTAATGATGCCTCCCATATCGATGGCCCAATACAAGCCTAGAAGCATAGGGTAGGGGTCCACATCTTCTACAATCTGAATTACTTCAAATCCAACCCGAACCATAAGCCATGCGATATCCACCACAATCTTCGATAGTCTTCCCAATGGAATGATCTTCTATTGATTAGCCATACACAGCTGGATAGTGGAGCATTCCAACTTAGGTTCCCCCATTCTTTGCCAAGTATGTTTAGGTAATACATTCGCATCTGACCCTAGGTCCAAAATAAACTGATCCATCTTGTAATCACCGATCTGCGCATTCAACTGCATCTCCCTACCAGTGCATTTATTATACCTATATAGGTTGGTTACGTCCTTGAATTCTGGAGGGAGGATAGGTCATGTTGCGCAACTATCTATTAATGCCTGAAGATTTTCCACAACCCTTGGGTTGCGTAGCAGTTTCATACATGCCTGTAAAAAGGGTTTGACCTCCTCATCTGCCTTGAGGTCCTCAGGCGGCGGCAAAGTAGATGCCTCTGCCTCGAAAACGTTTTTGCGAGCTGCGATAAATGTTTCTTTCTCCTTTTTTAGATCCAAACCTTCCTGTTTGCTAACTGCTGGCCGGATCAGAGGCTCGGTTATAGTTTTCTCACCAGGCCCCCTGGTGGCCATCCCACTGCATGTTACAACATTCACGCTTGGGTCTTTGTCTCGTAGTTCGGCCTTAACCCTTTGCACATTCTGCGTAGGTGTCGGATGCTTTTCCTACATCTTCGCTATCAAGACTGAACAATCTTCAATCACATGGTCCAGCTGCCTACAATACCAGAAAGATTGCCTTGTAGGGTTTGGACAGTCCCTGGTAAAGTGCCCTACCTCTCCACAGTTATAATAGATGAGTTTCCCTTGTCCCCGACCTGTGCTTCCACCTCTTCTGCCTCCTCTGCCCCTTGCTAGGGAGCCCCCTGAGCTCGAGAGGGATCTTGGTGAGGATGGATCTGACTGCACCCTATAGAGATTCCCTCGATCGATCATCAAATCATACGTCTGACAGTTCTGTTCATCATGTCCTACCGACCTACATAACCTACACCATTGCTATTTTACTTCTGGGACATATGTAGCAAGGCAGGGATAGTGGTTTGTGTCATGCAGCCCTGCAACGCGGCAATCATCGCACCATAGTGCCAGCCCACTTGGTCCTGCAACTTCCCTAGGGCATAATGGACTAGGTCTCTCGACCTCCATGTAGTCTTTTAACAGCAGGCAGTTATCCTTGGTGTGACCATTCGTCCTGCATCGTATGCAGCATCTTTCTAGGCTAGCCTCTGTGCCTCACTCCTTTCGCAGGTTCTGGATCTCCATGTGCATCACCTCCAGTTGTCCTTTGTTGGATGCCTAGCTAGGTATCATCTCTGGGCATAGCTTCTAACTTCATAGTGACCTCTAGGGCTTTTTCCGGTGATTTGAAAGTTTGGTGACCCATAGGTACACGCAGGTGAGGCAAAAAAATAACAATGAACCATTCCATGTGCTGTCTGTCGTCGTACTGAAATCCTCCTTCCCTATCACCTTCTTCAGCTGTTGATCAGCCTCCCACATAGACTCAGAAGGTCCTTGCTTGAAATCCTTTAGATCGAGCACTATTTGAGAATAAGACTTAGGATTCTTGAACTGTTGTTTCAAGGAGTTCTTGATCTCTTCAATGGTTGAGTTTGCATGTTTTCCACTGTATCCCATATACCAATCCAAATCTATTCCTTTGAAGGAAAGGGACAACTATGCCCTCTTCACTGCATCATTAGCTACGTTCTGTGTAGTCCATACCAATTCTGCGACAAACCAAAACTGCTCCATGTCTTCATCTCCCACACTCTTAAAGGCAGGAAAATTCATATGCACAGCCATGTCATCATCCGTTGGTGGAGGTGTAGGTGAATTCTTACCCCTACGCTGGTTTGAAAGTGGTGTGGCTAGAGGACTCTGCGTATCTTCTTCTCTTACTGGGATGTAGACAGATCTACCTACTTCTAGGTTGGTCTGATAGTATTTTCTGCTTTGCGTCATACTCCCATCTAGATCAGAGGTCATTCATTCAGTGTGGCTACACATAATACTTTTTTCGCACAGTAATATCTTAATAAGAAATGGTAAAGTCTTCAGAAACTTACCCCTAAATCATTTGAAGAAACTTCACTCTGCTTCGGAGTAGGAGATGAATTGATCGATGGCAAATTTCGTCACGAATCCTCTTAGCACGTTGTCCACCCAGTGGTCTACGGTTCGAGTGATGGTGTTATCAGCCTTCTCCAGTTGCTGGATCAATTATGGGGTCCACTGTGTGACCCGCTCGTCCTTCCAACACTTTTGAAATTAGACCAACCTTGCGAGCCACTACTCGAGCTCGATCGCAATGGTTACGAAAAATGTCTCGTAGATCTCTGTGAAAATATACCTATTTTTCCACTCTTCGGTGGTCAACCTCTTACTGCAGTTTTCATTTACTGAAAATTCCTGATCTTTCCGTTCGAACCATTCATCAATTTATTTTCTTTCAGGTCTCCAGTACAACCTTGGCATTACCTGATCCCTCTCTCAAAATGCTTCTGGCCCCGTCGACGGAACCATTTGTTGGCTTGAGGGGGCTTGACCCAGGTTCAGAGGTTAAGGTTTGCCAACAAACCCTTATAATACTAGCCCTTTTGGCAGTGACCTGCTTGCGTAGGCCAAAGTTTCACTCGAAGTAGTATGGGAGGGTGCTAGAACTAGGTTTCCGCACCCTAGGAGAGGGCAGGTAAGTCAGGAATAGAAGCGTTCGACTTCAAAAATATTAGATCGCATATTACAGAACCTAGAGCTATCAGTCCCTTCGCATCCACGTGCACAATACCATGCAAAGAATAACAAATATAGGACAACAAGCAACTATCGCAGCTATTCTTGCATAAAGTCTAATAAATAGATTCAGATCAATTGTCAACGCATCATAAGTACTTAGCATAGTTACTTGCAGAGCTCAATATAGAATTATGCATACCATAACAGATCTAGATCGTAGTATAAAAACGTAACACGAGTACTTTCGCAGCTTAAATCAATGACATAGAGCATACATAATCAAATATCACAGATCCAATAGATTCTGAGATTTCAACAGCCTTCCGCATTCATTAATCCTTCAGATCCTTTTACAATACCCAAAACCCAACCCGTGCACATAGCAGCAGGGTCTGCACATAGTAGGACTAAGGATCTTCGTGCACACAACTAGCAGGAGTCCTTTCGCCCAAAACCCAAAACAAATCTACTAATTCGAAATTCACACCAATCTTAGTTCAAGTATGTCTTACAAATAAAAAAAGTTTCGATTACTTATACTACTTTAGCCTATGCATCCAATGGTCCGCAAACCATGGTTTGCGGACACTTGGTCTACCCTTGACCCACTTACAATGCATTAGGGGCTTTGACCCACCCCAAAACCCCTGCGTTAGACTAAATATAATAAAAAATATACAAAAATGGATTAGATGCAACTCTTGTAGGAGGCCCTGTTCCAACACTTTCCTATTAAGAGAGCATTGCAAGCAGGTTGCAAATAGAAACAAGGAGGAATACTCTAGGGAATCAATCAGGGATGAGATGGAGGATACAAACCCTTTTTCAGATCCACAAGTTCTCCCCCTAAGCCATATTGAAATCATAGAATATGAAATAGAGAAGGAGTCAACACATTTAGAGTCTCTACCCTCATGCTTTAATTCATTTCAGATTATGAAAATAAATTGGCACCCTGAGGATCTATCAGAGGAAATTAATGAATTTCATGCTAAAGTTAACTATCAAAAAAATCAAGAGAAGTTGGTTGAGAATGGAAGCAATCAGGAAGTAAAAGAAAATCCATTAGATCCCTTTGAAGAGACCAAGAATGATTTATCTGCTCTGTTCTGTGAGGCTCAATAAGACATTCATCCTCAGAATCAACCTTCAGAAGAGAAAGAGAACAAATGTGGTTCTATCCAAAGAAAAAAGGAAAATGCGTCCTCCTTTAACTGAAGGAGAAATCAATCAGGTCCTGAGCATGCAACCAACCTCTGAATTTTTATATAAAGAAAATTTTCCTATTTTTTATACTACTGATTTATGTGTTGCAACATTTCCTCATGAAGAAATAGAGGAACATATTGATGCTGGGGCTGCAGTACCTTCTCAGGAAGACATATTTCTAGAAAATGCTCTTAGTGAGAGCCTTCAGACAAAATTCAGCCCATTAAATCAAGGCATATCAGGGTTATTCACAGGCAACATAGTAATATATAATGAGGCTGCCAAGACAGATGATCATGAAGAGGGGGAAGAGATTCTTTCTCAAAAGAATCCCAAGCTCATCAAAGTGGAGGAAGGAGTAGTGTTGGATGAAGATTATTATTTAAATCCTCTAGGCCAGTTATTTTTCAAAGACTCCTTTGTTGTTTTCTTAGAAACATTTGAAAAGGGAGTAAACTTTGCCAGGAACAGTTTGTTGCAGAGTATAAAGAAGATTTTGAGCACTGCTGTTCAAAAGCAGATAAAATGGGAGTGGCCTTTTTGTTTTTTTAGCACACTCAAAAGGATAAATGAAAATCAATCATGTAGTCACTTACTTGATTGGTTGTATTGGAAAAGAGAGTTCACCTAATGTATATATCTTATATAAGTTAGAATAGGATAGATAAAATGAAAATAAGCTCAACAATATGAGAATATTTTAGTTTTAGATTGTTTTGAAGAAAAGAAAGACATAGAACAAAAAGAATAAAAGAGGGCAGATAAAAGAAAAAGGTAAAGCCCCATACCAAAAAATAATGTTTCTAAAAGTGTGCAAGTCTAAATGCCACTACTTTGAAAAGGAAGTTATGTTCAGTCATACAACCTAACCATGATTGAACAAGTTTAAAATTTCTGTTGATAAGATAGAAAATGAATATTTTCCAAACTATTTAAACTTGGATTGTCAATAGATTAGGTTAAAAAAATATATTGGTTCCCAAAGCTCAAATCTGAACCAAAGAGGAAAGAGAGGGATGAGTGACAAGTTCCAAATTATAAGCCCTCAAATTTCTAGTTTAATATGTGAAAAAATAATTTTTGTGTGCAACTTGTCCAAATGCCACAACTCATGACAAATCAAACTTTCGAACCTTGATTTGGTCATGCTTTAAATTTTATGTTGATAGATTAGGGAATTGAAATCTGTCAAACTGTTTAACCTTAACAGATAAATAGATTAGGTAGAGAATAAAAGAGCTCATCAGTCTAATTTGAGCCTTTGAATGTTATAAGAGTAGAAGTAGATAGTTTTTCTTTCAAAAGAAAAGATGTTGTCTAGGGTTTTCCAATCCAAATGCACCCAAATGAAGAGAAAATGCTAGGAAAGGTACCATGGGTAGGTAGGGTTGATGCTGAAGCATTTATGTTTTTTCATATCTTAAGATCACAACTTCAAGGAAAAAAAGCAAGATCAGCATTGCAAAATAAAGGAAATCAGCAAGCATGTGAGGCATCTCATTTGAAAAATCATAGATATGAGGTTCTTGACACCTCCTAAAGGAGTTGCCCTCCCCAAGTGGAGCCACTGTTAGTCGTCAATATTTTTCACTATCTTTGGATGACTAAAGGATGTTTATAGCTTTTTGAAAACAATATTCCTTGAATATATTGAGTTTCATAAATCTCATTGCCTTCATTATCCTTATAAACCTATTTTCACTATTCTTCAGTTGGTCTTCTCAAAGTCACCCTGTTGTTCTTAAAAGACTCATTATGGGCTTATACTTCTCATTTTCATCCTTCTTTCCTACCTTAGACTTCATTTCCCTATTTTCCCTTGTCAATGAACTCCATCCATCCCTAAGATTTCTTGTTGCTAACTCATTCCCATGTCCCTTTGGGCATGATAACCTATAACAATGCTCTATTTTCATTTGAAAATATCTAAGTCAAATTTCAGTCAAAATCAGGTCTAATGACACTCCCATTAGGTCATTAGGTTTTTACATTTTTAAGGTTATTCTTGCATGTTTCAGGCACTGCTTTTCCTTTGCTAGAATCTGGCTCAAATATAATAGAATGTCAAGACATGGTTATTAAAGAAAGACCTAAAGTTTCCAAGGAGGATTATCTTATTAGTTCAGAACTTGCCAGTGAGAAAAAATGGAAAAAGTTTGGCACTTTTGCATGAGTGTTGAAAGATTTATCAGCAGAAAGTACTGATGATGTAGACTGTCTACTCCTAAATGAAAACAACTTACATCAAAGGAAAGAGGAAAAAATTGGACTTGTATATAACTAGGGTTTCTCAACTTGTTCGTCCATTTGAGTGCCAAAGTTATGATTACTTACAGGAAAATGACATGGAGGAAGCACACAAGGCCAAGCATGAAGAAGGTCTATTAGAAATGTTGATGGAATATGGAAAAAAGGTAAGGTGAACTGGACATAAATTAATTAACTTGAAAGGGCTATAGAGAACTTAGAAGACAACACTTATGATTGCTGTAAAGAACTGTAAACACTTAGGGATTTTGACGAAGGTGGCCAGAAAAGGTGGAAAATATGAGTTTAGTTTTATGGTGGAAACTATATAATATTTTGAAGATGCTACTATGTGATCAAATCCAAAAGTTTTCAAATGAACTTATCATGCCTCAATAAGCAAAAGAAAAGCCAAATCCATGACTTCAGCAACCTGCAGGCAAAAAGGTGTCAAAGAGTATCAGTGAAAAAGGAAGAAGACTTCAAAACATTAGAAAGTGGGTACTCAAAGTTAAATCAAAATTCCACATGCCAACACATCAAATGTCAAAGGGAGTTGTCTTGTTCCAAGGGTGCCCAAGTCATCATTGTTCATAAGCACTAAACCCTAATTTCCTCTCCCACTGAGCTAGGGTTTTCTATGAAAAAGAGGAATAGGTGTAGAGTATCCATATGGTAGGTCATATCAGCAAGTATGAAGCCATACCATCTCATAAACATCATGCCTCCATCATTTTCCAGGTAGTCATTCCAAGGGACAAATCATTTGCCACACACAAGGCCAGTTTCGCTTCAAATTTTTTTTTTTCTGAACAAACAAAGATGAATTTGACAAAAGTGAGAGAGGTTTTTGTCAATGGTAGGTCAAGGAAGAAAATAATCATTCATACTTTGCACATGTATCATGGTTTGGGAGAAATTTTAAATTTACAGGTTCTACAAGAGGATTGTTGCACTTCTGGAGTGACCTTGGGAAAATCACGTTTTCTTATAGTTGGAGTGTCCAAATAAATTTTTTTATGAGTCCAATGACAACTATACTGGAAGATATTTCCAATGAGTTATCATGAGCTTAATTTGGAGTTGATGAAGGCCTCCCATAGTTCCTTGCACCAACACTCTGCATTTCTGCACCTCATTCAACACTTTTTGACCAGTCTTGTGAGAATCAACTTTTGACAGTTCAAATCAACTCCAATCAGCAAAAAAAAGGTATATTTGGAAATAATACTTCAAGCACTTTCTAATGAGCTATCCTAGGCCCAATTGGGACACTGGTAAGACCTCCAAAAGTGGTCTGCAAAACAGTGTTGTGTTTTTTCATCCTGGCGCTGCCCGTTTGCACTAGCATTGCACCCTTGCCAGAGAAGTTTCCTGAGTGATCCATCAGCCCAAATCACTTCTAAACATATTCAAATATTTAAAAATTTCTCCAAGCATAGATAAGTGGTAAGTGTATACCATAACCCAGTTCCAAATCTTTTTTGGTCATTATTTAATGAATGAAATTGAAACCCTAATCAAACCCTAGCTACAAATCATAGATCATTGTCTATATACTTATTTCATCCTCCTAAACAGAGTATCAGTTATAGACAAGGGTAATTACATTTCTTGGAGGTTTTCATTGAGTTTATTTTCCCCTCACTCGTTTCCTACACCTATACCCATTCACTCATTCCCTTCATTTGCAAAGCTGTCATTTCATTCCTTTTCCCTCATCTCATTCCCTTGTCGTCTAGGGTTTTATAAAATAGAGTTTAACATGTCTGAGGAAGAAGGCAGTGGTAGTAGTATTGAGGCACACATGTGAAAGAGGAATGGTCATAAGGATAAGGAAATGATGGCACCCGATGACTCTGACCATTATGATACTCAGACCATCAAGTCAAGACCAAAAAGAAGAGGTCTTGAGAGAGCTTTAGATCAGGAAAAACATGAGGCAAAGAAACTTAGTTTTGAGGAAAAGATTGCTAAGGAAGTTGAATATGATAGAGAGTTATGGATATAAATAGTTAACCTACACCTTGAGAAGCTCCTCCATAAGTCAAACAAAGACAATGAGATGCTCAGACACATGTCTAACAAGTACATCACTAGAAACAAGGTCTGCAACATCATGCTCAGGGAGTTGTAAAACAAATTGAAGGAATCCCTAGCTAGGAAAAGGAGAAGGAAAATATGAATATAATTACTGATTTATCCCTCCAAGCATCCATATCATCATTAGAAAAGTAAGTTCCAAATATTTTCACTTGGTGCAAATTTTTTATTTTTGACAGTTTGGCTTGCAGAAAATTGGGCCAAACGTATAGCGCCACTGGCACTGCGCTCTTTTTTGGGGAACTAAAATGAAAAAAAATCAACATATTCATGTTCGTCATGCTGATTACATTATCCTCAGAAAAATTCAGAGAATTTGGAGCAAAATTGTTCCCTCAAAACGGCCAAAAACCACCAAAAAATCACCTTTCTCCTCTCTTTTTGGCATTGGCGTTGTGCATTTAGCAGTCTTTGGAGAAGTGGATTTTGACAAGGAAAATGGGAAATATTCTAAAAAGTAAAGGAATACTTGGAAACTATATAGGACAATATCTCCAATGAGCTATCATGGAGCTCATTTGGACACCGGGAAGGCCTCCAAAAGTTAGCTGCAAAACAAGCAATTTTCCCAGTCTTGGCGCTGCACTTTTACTAGTGGCACTGCGCCTTTGCTAGAAAGTCAAAAAAAGACACCAGAAGTTATTGCAAAATTTATTTGGAGGCCTTAAGGTCAAATGTTTCCAAAATTTTCTCAGAGGTTAGGTTAGGAGTTATTATTTTAGTGAGTCACTTTCAGATATTTTGCCTTGGGCCTTGCATGGTCTCAAAGGTCAAAATGCATTTACTATGTAATAAATGACATCTCAAACCATAGCTTAGGTTCACCTCCTAATTTTGCAGATAAATACTGCATGTAATGCTTCTTATTTGTTGTTTTTGGTTGACTGTTGAGATGAAAATCACATAGACTTTGAGTGGTAAAGAGTTTTTGGCTTTAGAGCTTTGTAATTGTCTGGGATTGAATGATAATGGAGCAAGAAAATTCACAGGATTCATGAACTTGTTTAAATGGTGATGTTGTCCTAATATTGTATTTGTTTCCTTTAGTTTTCCATATTTTTCAACTTTTCTCTTGCAATAGAACATAAAGTTTAGGTTAAGATATGCTGTTAGAGGCACCTTAAGTCTGTCTGCTTCTATTGTTCAAATGTTTTCCTCTGCTGGGTCTGATTGGAGAATTCTTATTTGCTCTTTGGTTCCACTTAGCTTGTTGTATTGAAAATGATTTAATGGAGTCAAGCCAAAGAAGTTTATGGTATGCCTTGTCCTTTGGTGTAGCTTGAAACATTGTTTTTAAGGCCTTTTCTTTGAAGTTTACTTATTTAGGGTTTGGCTAAAGAAGTTTATGGTTTTCCCTATCCTTTGGTCCATCTTGAATAGTCACTTTGAAGGTTTTTTATATAATTTGATTGAAGAATTTAGGAGTTCCATACTATTTAATCATTACTTATATGTCATCTTAAGTGTTTTCTTTGTTTGAAGGTGAATAACTAGAGAATTGTTTATTTGCAGATGCATTGACGAAGTCTGTGAGCACTCAGAAGTTCTCTTGGTGTAGAGAAACAATGGGTGTTGCAGACTTGGACTAATAACTAAGCTCTCTTGTGCCCCCCTACGAAAAGAAAACAACAAGTGTGAGAATATTGGGTATTTTTTATATTCTTTCCACAATGGGACCCTATTTTTCGGTGGGCGGACCCGCCCATGGTTTTGTGCATGGGTTTGCACATGGTTTTGGGGCATGATGGTTTTCGGCCCTTGGTATTTTGTAGAACTGGTCAAGGGAACTACGGTTATGTTCTAATCTAGGGTTAATGGATTGGGGTTTATGAATGCTTCAGAATGTATATATATTTGTTGTAACACTAAAAGGAATATAATGAAAAAATAAGCTGGTAGTCCCAATTTGGGATCTAGGGGAAAATATTTGTGTATATCTGTTTTATGTTTTAAGCTCTTGCTATTGTTTATTTTATGTTTTTATGATTCTTTTGCAGATAATTTGTATACAGGGTTAAAACCTACAATTCTAGTTCATGATCTCTCATGTTGTGAGGACCAGTAGGCAGTCGAAGTGCTTCATTTCATTTCTATGTCAGTGGGTCAACATCAAGTGAGCATTGGTGGAACCACACCTCGATAGAACCAAGCCATGTGAACAAAAACTGGCCATCGACCATTTCTTGTAGAGGTTATGTTTAAGGAATAAGCAAGGGCTGATACACTTTATAAAATGTTGGTTGATTGAGGGCAAGAAGTTTAAGAGTAGGGTCTAGGAAAATCTTGGAGCATCATAACCCTACCCACCAATCACTCCTCCTTGTGGTAATCGAAACACAATGTAATGTGTAGGAGCATTCCAGTGGAGTTCATTTGACCTATGTCATGGTTCTATTGTGGAACCTTACCACCACTCACCATCCAACGCCTCCTCCTTAGTTCTTGTCTAGCACCGTGAGTAGTGACAACCTTTAGCAACATGATGTGGGACTGACAGTAGGACTCACCAAGATGACTTGTCAAAGCTTTTTGGATGCCACATGGGTGCCATATGGTCAGTGTGATGACATGGCCTCTTTTAATAGGTTGAACTTTAACTAAGTGTAAATTTTGATCCGAGAATGGGTTTAAGGTAAAATTGGTATTGTTTGAAAGCTTTCGATGAGCTAAACATAATGGTGATATCATGATTTAATTCTACAGGTTTGCAAAACAAGGGTTTTTACTAACCCCATATTCATTTTGTACCTTTAGGAATGATTTAACAATAAGTAACACCTTCCTCACCCATGATCTTTAAGTGGCTAGAAGGGAGGTGGTTACAAAGTGGTATTAGAGCATAGGTTCAATATTGGACCTTTGGGATTGAAATTTGGAGCTCTTATATACAGTGGTATCAAAGTGATGGTTCAAACTGTAATGTTCCTAAATTAGCTTCAGCCAATAGGAACATTAATTTTTCCTTGTTTATTTTTGCATTTCATGATTGATGAATAAATTGTAAAGGAGGACATGTAAAACTCCTGAAAACCAAGAATAAATCAATGCCTATGTGAACAAAGACATATTTGGGCTATGTAAATTATATCTTGCAAGTGAGAATGGGTTAAATCACAAGAATGGGTCATCTTTTACCAAGTCAAACAATGCAGTCTAGATGCATTGAACCTCTTTGAGGGACAACGCAGTTCTAGAAGAAGGATCTAATGTGAAAAGGGTTAAGTGACTCAAGGTGGTTTAGGGTTTGGCAAGACTCCTAACTTATAAAAGGAAGAGGAGGGCAGCAAGGAGAGGGTTGTTGAAGATTATCATTTCACAAGGAATTGTCTACTAGACATCCCTTGTTGGGTATTCCTGTTCAGGAATCCCACCTCCTTCCTTGAGCAGCTCTTGGAGGAGAATTGTGCTCAACTTGTCCACTATCAGGCTTGGGCCAAGCTTCACCTTACATTACAGTGCTGCTCATGTTGAGGGTTGAGTTGTCTTGTGAGCTGTAACAAGTGGAAGATTAGATCTGCTTAGATCTAGATGATAGCAGTGGCTCTTCTCAGTGAGTGTGTCTTTTAACCTCCTAGAAGAGTTCATTTGCTAATTTCACTTCAGATCTACATCTTGGCATCAGGCCAAATCATTCTCAGAAATTACAAAGTTGTTCCTCTCCCTAGGAATGTTAGGAAATTAAATATTACAAAGCAATGCAACACATAAAATATACGGAAAATACAAGAACACAAAACACATAAAACCAGAGAGACACAGATATACGTGGTTCACCCAATTTGGGCTACGTCCACCCTGAACAGCCAGTACTTCCTTTTTATTATCCAGCAAAATGAAGAGACAAAACCTATAGCAGATCCGCTGTAATATCCTCTGTTCTCTCTCACAGTCTCCCTATCTGTTTTCCACTTAGAGAATACACATACAATACACAACCGCAATACAATACCCTCATAAAAGCGAGGGGTTGCCTTCTAGGGAAAAAACCCTAAACTAAACATGACTTCTGCCGTCAAATCATCCGCCTAATGAACGGCCCAGATTGACTAGAAACTAATATACTTTTACAAGGCAATTTTACATATATTTTTGGCTTTGGGGGCACTGCCCTTGAAACCCCCGCCGGGGGACTACTGGCTCCCAGACCCCCCAGCCGGGGGGGGTAGGCCCCCCCGGACCCCGCGGGGGGGACAAGTCCCCCCCGCACCCCCCCGTGTGCAAGGGTGTACAATTTTCTTGGGGTATACATCCAGCTAGAACAAGGATCTCTGAATCAGGAAGAAAGTCAGGCTCCACACCCAACAAGGACAATGTTATTTGCAGATCTACAGCTGCAGGGTGCTTTGCTTACATTTTGGAGAAGATATCTCCGGTGTTGGGATTCTTTCTTCACTATGGTGATCCATAGATTTGCCAAACAATCTATGTTCTGTTTCAAATATGATCTTCTATGTACTTGTATTATTCAGAATTTCTGAATCATTCTGTAGAACTGAAGTTTTAGATCTCAGATCTACTTCTGGTGCTTCATGTTTTGAGCAAATCCCCAAGGGGAATGTACAGATCAACCTTTCTTGTACATGGATCTGTATTGGATCTATATTTTTATGTAAAGATTTGATCTAGATCTGAAGAATCAATAAACTACTACTTCGGCCCTAAAAATAACGTTGTCATGGTTATGCAGTCTTTTAACATGGTTGTAGCACCTCTTTTCTGAGGATTTCTTCTGTATTCTTTCATTCTTCTTCTGTAAAGTGTATGAGTTATGCTTCTGATCTTATTTTTCAATGCTCATACCTTATTTCAGTCATACCCTTTAGAAAATCATGCTCACATGTTTCAGTAAAATTTCTGCATACTTCTAGTCATGGGAAATCAGGGTTTTCTAGCCTAGTTAGGAAAGGAGGAACTGTTTAACATAGAAAAAATTATTATTTATTTATTTATTTTTATTTATTTATTATTTATTATTTTATTTGTTTTTATTTATTTATTTATTTATTTTCTTCTGAAATTCGACATGGGAGTCCCTTATAACCCTAGCTATCAGATCCAACTACTTTCCCATATTATTTTTACGCAGCTCTCTGAATACACACGTTTTAGGGCCTAAATACTCACTTTTCCCCACCTTTTTCCTTATAAAATGCTGTATAAAGTTGCTGCTGCATATTTTATTGAAGGTTAAGTGATTTTGAATCTGTATATGACATATTTCTGTAGCTCCACATTGGTAATAACTCAAATTATTCCCAATAGTGTCGTTGTTCCTAATTTGGAACATTACACAAACATTGGGCCTGTAGGGCTATAATTACACCATATGAAATAATGGGAGCTTTGATATAAAGTGGTATCAGAGTGGCTGATTCAAATGTTGTGCCTGAAGGGCCAGGAACACACCATATGAAGCAAAGTTTCAACACTGGATATTTTTGGAATAAATTTAGAATCTTTGTTAATGATCACATAGTGGATCATGACAGACCAAGGGATTCAACATTGGACTTGAAGAGGCTCACACACACCCACTAGCTAAAATGTTTGAATTAATTTTTTAATTGCCACATGTGTACATGTGTGTTAATAATCAACTTAAAATTGATGTGATTGTTGGTTTAACGGGTTCATGACATGTTATTTTGAATTCTAACTTGCATACTAACATTGGATTTGAATTCTCATATGCTTTTAGATCATTATGCCCATTGCAGAGATGTCAAGGTGATGAGTAAATTTAGTTTATTTGTGTTTGATTGGATAAAAAAAATGAGCGTGAACCAAGATTAAGAGAAATATAAGAATATGAAAATTCTATCAAGGATAAATAAATTAGCAACAAAATGGAAGAACACAACATTTATAGATCCTATAATTATCAAGAATAAGACTCAATGAAAAATAGGTGAGAGAAAAATTCCCCTGTCTGGATCGAGACCCTCATAGTTTGAGAGTTGAACTAAGAAGTTTCAAGGAAGACAATGAGAAGATTGTTTGTGTTAGGTCCTTATTAAACTAGTGTATTCCCCTTATTTTATTTTTAGTGTAGCCCCCTATTGTTATTATTGTGCTAATGCACCCCCCATGTTGTTATTGTTGTACCCCATAGAAGGCCATTATTATTATTGTTGCTTCCTTACATTATTATTGTTATGTAGACTCTAATTATATTATGACCCCTTAGACTCCTATATATACTAAGGAGGTATTATCATTTGAATCACTACAAGAAAAAGGCACATTGGTGAGGGTCAAAAGAGCCTTCGTCACCAAAAACTGAACGTCACCAAAGGTGGCGACGCCGAAAGTATAGGTGTTGTGGTGACATTCAAGGTCCGTCACCAATAATTATTTATAGTGATGAATAGTGACCGTCACCATTTCATATGAGCAGTGGTGATGGACAATAGCCTCCGTCACCAAAAAACTTAACGTCACCAAAGGTGGCGTCGCTGAAAGTATAGGTGTTGTGGTGACATTCAAGGTCCATCACCAATAATGATTTATAGTGACGGATAGTGACCGTCACCATTTCATATGAGCAATGGTGACAGATAATAGCCTTCGTCACCAAAACACTGAACGTCACCAAAGGTGGTGTCGCTGAAAGTATGAGTTGTGGTGACATTCAAAGTCCGTCACGAATATTGATTATAATGAAAGATAATGACCGTCACCATTTCAAATGAATAGCAACAATTTTTTGTGATGGAACTTTCATGGCCATCACTATTGGTGCATATATATGGTGACGTTCATTGACCGTCACCATAAACTCATTGGTGACATCAAGGTCCGTCACGAATAATGACTATAATGACAAACAGTGACCCTCACCATTTCATATCAACAACAACGATTTACGGTGATAGAACTTTAATAGTTGTCACTATTGGTGTGTATATATGGTGGCGTTCATTGACCGTCACCATTTCATACTTTGGTGAGGGTCGAAAAATGTCACCATAAGTTCATTGGTGATGGTCAAAAGAGCATCCGTCACCAAAAATTGATCTTCGTCATTCCCTATATATGAATATCAGGGCACGATGGAATCGAACCACCAACCTCTTGCTTGTAAAGCAAGTGCTCTTCCATTGAGCTAGCACCCTTTAAAGAATTAGACTTTAAACTAGAAATTGCCCCTAAAGGGGCAAAGATACACAAAAGAATAAGAACCAGGAAAACTGAAAGAATTTAGTATCCTTGTTCCTATTTTTATTCTACGACACTCTACAAAGTATGATCTTGATCTATGATGTATTTGTGCTGAGTGGTTCTAATTTAATAGTAAATGTTATATTCAGATAAAATAAATGAATTACTAAGAGGCCTTACGGGCTAATTTTTAATCCTTACACCAAAATCTCTTAATATTAAAGTCTATGGAACGACTCGTTCAAAGTTCAAACTGAAGCAACTTTTAAATAGAAAGCCTAAAACCAACGAAGTATTTTACAAGTTAACATTTTGGATATAACTTCTATTCAATTTATATGAAAAGTTATGCCATAACCTTGAAACTAGTTTCTTAGCTAAAAGACTTTCTTAAGTCAACAATGACAAAGAAAGATAGTCATGGCAAGAAAAATTCTCTTGTTTTTTCTAATGAGGGTGCATGTAACTTGATAAAGGTTGTATGAGAGTATCAAACCATAAATAGTTTCACTAAAACATGGAAATGACAAAGTCTTGTTAAGAAACAAAATTTTAGTTGAATATATGAAAAGCATCGAGCTAAATGATATAATTAAACTAAAAGTAACTGTAAAAAAATGAAATTGCCATCATATACCATTTGGTTTGGTTAGTTCTTCGGAAAGAGAAAGTGCAATTGCATGATCCAGCTCTTCATCTTGATTATGTAATGGACCATCCTGAACAAAAATGTCCACATACAACAATCAATGTTATTGTATTGGTAAGACTTTTGATATAATCTATCAAAGCATGTACTATGTAGGAGAATAACTGGAAAGCACAACTAAAAATTTGAATCACAACATAACAATATAAAAAAACATGCAACAGGAAAGGAACAAATCCACAATTTGAGAAATATGCAACATATAACTGCTACTAAAATATAGTCGATAAAATTAAACTAAACTCACCTAACACTAGTAAATTTGGCCCAATTTTTGACGACCAAAGTGTCATTATTCCGACACATAGTCGTCGCAAGAGCGACAGTATGAGGCTAGAAAAAGCGTGGTTAGCCATAGAGTCACAATTCTGACACTTCAATAAAGTGTCAGAAGAGCGAAACTTGTTCTGACGCTTTATTGAAGTGTCGTAATACCGACGCTTTTAAAGTGTCACAATACCGATGCATTTAAAGTGTCGCAATACCGACGCATTTCAAAAGTGTCTCAATACCGACGCTTTGAAAAAGTGTCACAATACCGACGCTTTGTAGAAGTGTCGCAATACCGACGCTTTGCAAAAGTGTCACAATACCGATGCCAGGAAGAAGTGTCGCAATATCGACGGACATTTAAAAATTAATAGAGAAATAAACAAAACATTTATATAAAGAAAAAAAAAACATCGCAAGATCGACGAAAAGGGAAAAAGGTTCAAGGCATCGGAAGACAGACGCTTACAAAGCATCGATATACCAACGACTAGTTAAATTTTTTTTCTTTTAAATGAAACTTTAAAATTGGACTCGCATGCACGCCAATATGTGCAAGCTGGAAATCCATGCTCTCCACTAATACTTGGTAATTTAGTGCACAAGGCATCAAGAGAGAAATAGACTAATACTTGGTACATGATTACAATAATATTTCCTCAATTAGCATCAAGAGAGCAATTAGAACTTGCAAAACGAGAAGGGTAAAAAAAATCATGATTACAGAACCACTTCACAACAACATTTGCATTCAATTAAAGTCACTGAAATGGTAATAGGATAAAAAGTGGATATACATTAGAAATTCTCGTGTGTTGGTTAATTAAAAAAAAAAAAATGAAACTTTAAAATTGGACAGGAAATTGAATAGTACAAGTATTAATCATACTTAACAAAATAGTGCCACATGAGCTTTTCATGTAATGTGGGAATATGGTTGATCAAGCCTTGAATATAATGATGAAAATTAGCTTTCGTAATTGTTTCGAATATATAGGGGAAATTTAGACAAACGAATGAAAACTCCTTATCCTACATTAAGTACATGCAGGCAGACTTACCCATATATCATATGTAATGCAACCAACACTAAGTACTTGCAGGCTAACATATGCATGTTATCATGTAAGCATGGCTACTTTCAAGCATGGATGGAAGAAGGATCAAAGTCTGTAAGACGAATTTTAAAGAGGGATAAAAGGTAAACCGAGGTGTGAACTAAAAAATATCACTGAAGCCCTCTTTCTAAATAGAATCACAGATATACAAACCCACATATATTGCATGTTATTACTTATTAGTGCATGCATAAAATTTTTCCATCAATCATAAAACTGAGGTTAGATGAACTAAAATGCCTTAGCTATTTAGCCACATCACTTGGAGCAAGGAAAAGTCTCTAGAACTGTGACACCATAGATTCAGCTCTGGCAAGATTGGCATCGTATGACAAAAAAGCAGTTTAGTAGAAAAATTTACACAGATCTATTGTAGAAGGGAACTTTGATATGGAAATGGATGTGCCTATTATATTAGTGTCATGACTATCAATGAAAACCCAAAACAGAGCACTGAAAAAGGTAAAAACAGAATGTTGCTTTCTTAAGTAGAGACTCTGCAAATTCCATGCAGGTATTGAAACTTATTTTCTATACACATCTAGATACCCATAGAAATTGCAAGCTATCTATACACATCTAGACACCCATATGGGATAAAAATTGTATGCTATCTAGAACATACATCAAATGCCTCTGTGGATCTCAAACCTATTTCTAACCTCAATAAACCAAAACTGCTTGGTTAGATGGGACCCATGACCTGAAAAAATTAACGTGTTGAGACCTGAAAGAAAAGTTGAACTTTTTTAGGGAACCTTGGCATCATAAAATATATGCCAATCCAAAGCAGAAGAATTCAGAATTTCAACCACAAATTTACCCTAGTAGGGAACCTGTATATGATTTAATGTAAATGCAAGCAGTTTCTACTCTGACACCAGTACTATCTTGAATAGTTGAAAACAAAGGATTGAAGAAAGGTGAAAACAGAATATCAATTTATCAAGCTAAAGAAATTAGAAATCCCATCACAGTGAGCTGAAAACTGCTAAAGGTAAAATGCTAAAACAGAATGCCGCTTTCTTAAGAAGATTTCATGCATACACCAAAAGAAAAAAAAAACTAACTCCAAAAGAAACCACATACATCTCGACTCGCATACAGGCCAATAATTCCAAGCTGGAAATCCATGATCTCCACTAATATTTGGTAAATTAGTGCACAAGGCATCAAGAGAGCAATAGACTAATACTTGCTACATGATTACAATAATATTTCCTCAATTAGCATCAAGAGAGCAATTAGAACTTGCAAAACGAGAAGGGTAAAAAAAATCATGATTACGAAACCACTTCACAACAACATTTGCATTCAATTAAAGTCATTGAAATGGAAATAGGATAAAAAGTGGATATACATTAGAAATTCTCGTGTGTTGGTTAAATGTAAAAAAATAAAAATGAAACTTTAAAACTGGACAGGAAATTGAATAGTACAATTATTAATCATACTTAACAAAATAGTGTCATATGAGCTTTTCATGTAATGTGGGAATATGGTTGATCAAGATTTGACTATAATGATGAAAATTAGCTTCCGTTAATGTTCCGAATATATAGGGGAAATTTAGACAAACGAACGAAAACTCCCTAGCCTACATTAAGTACATGCAGGCAGACTTACCCATATATCATATGTAATGCAACCAACACTAAGTACTTGCAGACTGACATATACATGTTATCATGCCAGCATGGATACTTTCAAGCATGGATGGAAGAAGGATCAAAGCCTGGAAGCTGAATTTTAAAGAGGGATAAAAGGTAAACCGAGGTGTGAACTGAAAAAGATCACTGAAACCCTCTTTCTAAACTGAATCACAAATATACAAACCCACAAATATTGCATGTTATTACTTATTAGTGCATGAATCAAATGTTTCCATCAATCATAAAATTGAGGTTGGATGAACTAAAAATCTTTAACTATTTAGCCACATCACTCGGAGCAAGCAAAAGTCTCTAGAACGGTAACACCATAGATTCAGCTCTAGCAGGATTGGCATCGTATGACAAAAAAGAAGTTCAGAGAAAAATTTACACAGATCTGCTTAGAAGGGAACTTTGATATGGAAATGGATGTGCATGTTATATTAGTGTCATGACTATTCGATGACAACCCAAAATAGAGCACTGAAAAAAGGTAAAAACAAAATGTTTCTTTCTTAAGCAGAGACTCTGCACATTCCATGCAGGTATTGACACCTTATTTGCTATACACATCTAGACACCCATAGACATTGCATGCTATCTATACAAATCTATATACCCATATGGAATAGACATTGTATGCTATCCAGAACATACATCAAATTCCTCTGTGGATCTCAAACCTGTGACTAACCTCAATAAACCAAAACTGCTTGGTTATATGGGACCCATGACCTGAACAAATTAACGTGTTGAGACCTGAAAGAAAAATTGAACTTTTGTAGGGAACCTTGACATTATAAAACATATGACAATCCAAAGCAGAAGAATTCAGAATTTCAACCACAAATTTACCCTAGTAGGGAACCTGGATATGATTTAATGTAAATGCAAGCGGTTTCTACTCTGACACCAAGTACTATCTTGAACAGCTGAAAACAAAGGATTGAAGAAAGGTGAAAACAGAATATCAGTTTCTCAAGATAAATAAATTAGAAACCCCATCACATTCAGCTGAAAACTGCTAAAGGTAAAAAGTTAAAACAAAATGCTGCTTTCTTAATCAGAAGACTCCCCATTTCATGCATACACCAAAAAAAAAAACTAACTCCAAAAGAAACCGCATACATCTCGACTCGCATACAGGCCAATATGTGCAAGCTGGCAATCCATGCTCTCCACTAATACTTGGTAATTTAGTGCACAAGGCATCAAGAGAGCAATAGACTAATACTTGGTACATGATTACAATAATATTTCCTCAATTAACATCAAGAGAGAAATTAGAACTTGCAAAACGAGAAGGGTAAAAAAAATCATGATTACGGAACCACTTCACAACAACATTTGCATTCAATTAAATTCATTGAAATGGAAATAGGATAAAAAGTGGATATACATTAGAAATTTTCGTGTGTTGGTTAAATTTAAAAAAAATAAAATGAAACTTTAAAATTGGATAGGAAATTGAATAGTACAAGTATTAATCATACTTAAAAAAATAGTGTCACATGAGCTTTTCACGTAATGTGGGAATATGGTTGATCAAGCCTTGACTATAATGATGAAAATTAGCTTCCATAAATGTTTCGAATATATAGGGGAAATTTAGACAAACGAACGAAAACTACCTATCCTACATTAAGTAAATGCAGGCAGACTTACCCATATATCATATGTAATGCAGCCAACACTAAGTACTTGCAGACTGACATATACATGTTATCATGTCAGCATGGATACTTTCAAGCATGGATGGAAGAAGTATCAAAGCCTGGAAGAGGAATTTTAAAGAGGGATAAAAGGTAAACCGAGGTGTGAACTGAAAAAGATCACTGAAACCCTCTTTCTAAATAGAATCATAGATATACAAACCCACAGATATTGCATGTTATTACTTATTAGTGCATGCATCAAATTTTTCCATCAATCATAAAACTGAGGTTGGATGAACTAAAAATCTTTAACTATTTAGCCACATCACTCGGAGCAAGGAAAAGTCTCTAGAACTGTAACACCATAGATTCAGCTCTGGCAGGATTGACATCGTATGACAAAAAAGCAGTTCAACATAAAAATTTACACAGATCTGCTGTAGAAATGAAATTTGATATGGAAATGGATTTGCATGTTATATTAGTGTCATGACTATCAATGACAACCCAAAACAGAGCACTGAAAAAAGGTAAAAACAAAATGCTGCTTTCTTAAGCAGAGACTTTGCAAATTCCATGCAGGTATTGAAACCTTATTTGTTATACACATCTAGACACCGATAGACATTGCATGCTATCTATACACATCTAGACACCCATATGGCATAGACATTGTATGCTATCCAGAACATACATCAAATGCCTCTATGGATCTCAAACCTGTGACTAACCTCAATAAACCAAAACTGCTTGGTTATATGGGACCCATGACCTGAACAAATTAACGTGTTGGGACCTGAAAGTAAAATTGAACTTTTGTAGGGAACCTTGACATCATAAAACATACGACAATACAAAGCAGAAGAATTCAGAATTTCAACCACAAATTTACCCTAGTAGGGAACCTGGATATGATTTAATGTAAATGCAAGCAGTTTCTACTCTGACACCAGTACTATCTTGAACAGTTGAAAAAAAAGGACTGAAGAAAGGTGAAAATAGAATATCAGTTTATCAAGCTAAAGAAATTAGAAATCCCATCACAGTCAGCTAAAAACTACTAAAGATAAAAAGTTAAAACAAAATGCTGCTTTCTTAAGCAGAAGACTCCCCATTTCATGCATACACCAAAAAAAAAAAAAACTAACTCTAAAAGAAACCACATAAATCTCGACTCACATACAGGTCAATATGTGCAAGCTGGCAATCCATGCTCTCCATTAATACTTGGTAATTTAGTGCACAAGGCATCAAGAGAGTAATAGACTAATACTTGGTACATGATTACAATAATATTTCCTCATTTAGCATCAAGAGAGCAATTAGAACTTGCAAAACAAGAAGGGTAAAAAAAATCATGATTACGGAACCACTTCACAACAACATTTGCATTCAATTAAAGTCACTAAAATGGAAATAGGATAAAAAGTGGATATACATTAGAAATTCTAGTGTGTTTATGATACCTGGCTTTCAGTCAAGAAAAATACATAATAATTGGTACTCTTGAGGAAAATTTTTCCTACACCAAAGATATGATTCTACTGCTATGAAGATTCTTCACTAGCTTGAAGCTGACTTCAACATCATAGAGCATGGCTAGCTATTTGTTTGCTAGTCTTCACCCCACTATCATTTATTCCACTGATGTGGAAAAATTAATGGACCCTAAATAGTAGGGTTTGAGGAGAATACTTCAAAAGCGGAATGGTTGTTTTGAAATGATAGAATTTAGCCATCTTCCCCAGCTCTTATTTTTCATTCTATGTTATTGTTTTGAAGACGGGCTAGATCAATTTCCTCAAGAGATGCTTCAAGCACTCCCTTCTTCGGTGTACCTCGTAAATACTATGTTACCGTGAGTCCCAATTTTTGTGATAACATTAATAGATTCCAATTTCAATCTTGAATTTTCTTCATATTTTCAGATTAAAAGA
This sequence comes from Pinus albicaulis, assembly GCA_034641835.2. Lineage (NCBI taxonomy): Eukaryota > Viridiplantae > Streptophyta > Pinopsida > Pinales > Pinaceae > Pinus > Pinus albicaulis. Next base: position 1,547,949,226 of record CM076582.1, read on the forward strand.
ATTTTGAATGGTAAAATGTATTTCATTTGTTTATTGTTCTATTTCTTCTTTTTGTATTCCAACAGCATATATTTTTTACTGGTGTGTACATGCATGAAAAATAGAGCTGAACACCTTGAGGCATAGATGAAAGCAAATTATAATTTCTGTTTCAAAGTTAGCTGAAGCAAAGGACATACCTGAACATTAATTTCTTCCATGATAATCTCCTTGGCGTTTTCACACAATCCTCTGACCTGCAACCATGAGAAAAACATTCTTAAAAATATATATATATTTTCTTCAATACAGAATTTAATCCATTATATTAACCTACTATATATCATCTTTATGACTTCTGCACCTAAGCCCAAACAATCTCAATGGTATGTTTTGCTACAGAATAGAGGAGTTATACCCAGACGTCTACACAAACAACTGAATTGTTTCATAACATTGTAAAATAATATCTCGGCAATTTATTATCGGAGCATATCAATGATCTCATGGATTAATCATTAATTCATAGAATTCAATCTCACGAGAGGCTTTGACAAATGTTTCAAAAAGGATATATTGTTGGAATTTTCATCCCAACCACATTCCCAGATATCATAGATAACTGACTCCTTTAATAGATCTGTGCAATAAAATCTCAACAAGTCATTTTAAAAAGTCTTGAAGGTTTGAAGTTTGAACTAATGATCAAACAAACGCAACATCTGCAAAAAAATATTTAATTATGCCGGAGGCGTTTTCTTTGTTGGCTTGGGGTGATCAAACACTGTTCACTCCAGCCAATGAGAAGCTTTTCCTATCTCCCTTCCAACCAATTACAATTTTATATTTGGTTATTCATATGTCTAGTGAAGTCCTTACACATCTTTGTTTCGTATTAATGAATTCCTTCTGTGTTGCGTATTTTGTGTTCTTTGAACAGAGGGTTTTAATTTTATGCAGTAGGGCTATGGTTGCGTATTTTGTGTTCTTTGAACAGAGAGTTAAGGTGCCCACCATTGCTGCGATCTATGTGCAAGCGACGGGGGAAGGTTTCATGCTGGCGCACAACTATAGGTTCGTGAGAGGAGAACAATTTGTGCTTTACATGAGTGAGCTCGACATCGAGATGAAGATTCCCAAGAGTCTCATGGCCTTCATACGGAGCAAGAATATTTCCGAGTCCGGTGGCTTCTTGTTCATGCTGATTAAACATTGTTTTTATAATACAGGTTTCAAAAATTCGGAGGGAGGATCCCTCACAGCCCTGCTGAGGATGTCGCGTTCGCAGTGGCCTGATTTTTCAAGAGAGGAGGAACATTTAAGAACTATTACATGGCGGATTTTGATCTTCTTTCATCTTCAACGCCAGATGATACACATTTATAATTTTTTTATTAAAATTTAAACCATTATTTTATTTTTTCTATGTTGCAGTACCATGGAGGCACAAATTTCGGCCGGACAAGTGGAGGTCCATTCATTACCACCAGTTATGACTACGATGTGCCTATTGACGAATATGGTATGCCAGAGTTTCCCTTGCCCAAATTTATTCGGCACTGAAAGAGTGCAGGGGAGGTTTTTGTGAAGGGTTTTACATAAAAATCTATGAAAATCTGTGCACCTGGGTTGTATAGCATTGGAGAATAAGCCTATTTTAATTACCATTCCAGATTCATAAATCATAAAAAGTTAGGAACCATTGTAAATATATATTTGGAATTTTCCCTTTATTTGAAACAATATGTATTCTATGTTTATGTTTATTGGATTCAGGTAAATTTGTAAGCAGTGAGGCGACTTGATTTGTAAATAGTCTTAAATTACATTCACAATTTCATGGGAATAGTCCTAACTGGTTTTCTATGTAAATATTCCCTACTCAGTAAAAAAAAAATTGATAAAAGTTCATTCTCTATCTCTGTGTAATCGTGGTCCTCTGTGATCCTTACAGGGAATATAAGGCATCCGAATTGGGGGAATTTGAAAGAGTTGCACAAAGCAATAAAACTATGTGAACCTGCTCTAATCTATGGAGACATGAATATCATTTCACTGGGCAAAGGCCTTCAGGTTTGTCATTCAATTGAATAATTTATGCATAATTCCATTTTATATAAGCGTTTAACCCTTGCAAGGGAGTGCTGTTTCAAAAGCTGTTGAGATGGAAAATAATGAAACTTTTAGGCATAAAACTTGCCCTGAATATGCAGGCAACGATATATTTTTCCAAGAATTCTGGTGTATGTGTTTCTTTCCTTAGCAACGTCCACAGTAAGCAGGATGCAACCGTGCAATTCAATGGAGTATCTTATAATCTACCTGCTTGGTCTGTCCATATCTTGCCCGATTGCAAAAAAGTGGTCTATAACACTGCAAGGGCTAGTGATATTTTCTATTGATTTTCTTCAGAAAAGCCGAAGTGATGATGAAAGTTGTGGGATTATATAGGACCTCTAATCAGATTTTTCTATAATGTTACAGATTAGTATACAGACTTCCTTAATGGGAATGGAGCAGGTCAGCATGGAGACCCTTCATCCTGTTGGAACATCAAGTGGAGATAGAGGAAAAATATCTGTAACTGGTCATGGCACAAAGAAGATGTTGGAATATGGGGAGAAAACAAATTCTCTGCCCACGGCTTGTTAGAGAAGCTCAACACAGTTTTAGATAAAAGTGATTATCTATGGTATACAACAATTTATTCTGAACCTGTAATTAAATTCTGCATTTGATACAAGAGGAGATTATGACGCCTTAACCCAAATATTTTTCCAATTAGGAAGTTGGTTTTTGTGCAAGTTCACGAATTTTTGTTATAGCCTATAGGATCCTTTCTCAGCAAAAACTCCTAGCAATATCAATTTCATGTCTTCTAGCTTTCTCTAGTTTGTGGTTATTACCCAGATATATCTTTATAAAGGAATTTCATTCCATGTTAATAAGTACTCAAATCTAAGTACTCTGAAGATATGATAAGAATATTATTGTTGAGATTGCAACAAGATGATGAGCTTAGTGGAAAGGAGTCACCTTCACTAAGTGGGCCCGCAGGCTATTTTTGGCGCAAAGTATATTTTTAGACTATGTCTATTTTTAGACATATGGATCATGTTCTATGAGTTGCAGGATGCTATTTGTGAATGGTTGGTAAAGTCAGAAAAAAATAGATGGAATTCTATTTTTAGACATACTAGGCGGAATCTATTTTTAGATTGCCAGTCTAAAAATAGATATGTCGAATATTATTAGCTCTTAATAATATTTGGACTATAAACATTATATTATTCTCTTAGATCACTTCAGTTAAGTGCACAGATGTGTCACAGGAGCTGACAGAAGGAATTATGCTATTCCTGAGGGTTAAGTGGAGCTATTGCATGGATACTTCAGTTAGAACTCATGTGACAGATTTTGGTGGAGTTGATTGAGGAAGTTAGTGGAGTTGTATTCAGTTTAACTAATCTAAACATAGTTAAGCTATTTGTATCTAGTGTAACTAATTAATACAATTAGTGAGAGTGGTGTGAATTAATTATTAGTTAATTCACTAATTATAAACTCAATAATCAACTAAAGAATGCATCAGTTAACTTCAGTGCATGGACAGTTTCAGTGGAGACCAGTGCAGAAATAGGTGAAAGAGCAGGTTAACTATCATTTGTGACTATACAGTTGCTATTTGCAACACACAGATAATTGGAGAAGCCCATGAGGATTGCACAGTACAAGCCAGGTGGTTTATGTTATTTAATGAGCCATCCCATAGCATTGATTACGCAATAGAGGCTGGCTATCAAGTGGCAAAATATTGGAGCATGTGTTTTGCTAGATCTAGCTTGATAGTGTGTAGAAATTGGAGGGTGTGCTAAGAGCTTGTGAGGAGCTTTGTACTATGATTTTTACATGATCTCCATGACATATAATATACAGATAGTTGGGGTTTTCAGCTTTAAGCTTTCCCATTAAATACTGTGTTCATATGTGTGATTGTTTGTGGTTTTAATGTGTGCATGCAATTGATTTTATTTCCGCATGTAATGATCAATGGTATAAGAGATTCTGTATTATGCATGAAGCTAAAATAGTGTGTGATCAGGAGAATCTCGGTGAATAATATATCAGCTATTCAAATTTCTACAATTACTTCACAAATTTTTTAGGATTTTGATTATGTATTTTATCAATACAGTGTCTATATCCATGAAGATGAACCATTTTTAAAGAGTGGAAGCCAACTTGTCTTGTATGTGGATAGTTGAGGACACACACTTCATGTGTTTGTCAATAGAAATTTTGCAGGTGAGTAAAATCTTTAATTTTTCTATGTAATTTCTAGAGAAATTGCCTACTGTTGGTTGATTTGGCACAGGAAAGTCATTTTCTTAAATTATGTTATATGTGAAACTGGATAATTTGATATAGGATTGGATTGATGGATGGGCTGGTTGAATTCAGAAAAATATTATCAACATGATGATGATGTTTTATAGGATCTTAGACTGGAGATTATTCGAAATGGGGGTTTACGTTTGAGAAGCCGATTGCACTGCAAGCTGGAGAGAATCATATTGCCCTACTAAGCATGACAGTTGGATTGCAGGTTCAATTCCATACCTGAATGCTTAGAGCATATAAATATTGAAATTAAAGTTTATTGCTTTTAAATGAGCAGGGACTTAAAATTTATCTATTATTGAGGCTATGAACTAATGTGAATTGATTTTTTGTGGTGAATAGAACATTAGAGATTTCTTTGATACATGGCCGACGGGAATAAATGGTCCTATGAGATTGCTGCGACTTAGAAACGGTCCAATGGATTTGAGCTTCCAGACGTAGTCTTACAAGGCACTTATTGCGAAACTAGGTTATGCTATCCATTTGTTTTCTGCCCATTTCTAACTTGATTTTCATGAGTAATAATCCCAACGAGTTAGTATAGCTAGGAATGATTACTCTCTGGTCGGTATTCTGATCAATTTTTTCCATGTGTGCATACTCAATCAAAATTCCCCTTCTAACATTGAAGACTATACATTTTCCTTTTAATCATAGATAGGTTTGAAGGGAGAATACTTTCAACTATATTCAGACACTGGAGCAAAGCAAGTCGAATGGATTTCAGGAGTAAACCTTCCCAAACAAACTGCTCTCATCTGGTACAAGGTAATCAGTGTCTCTGATTCATCTGCAGATATGAAACTCTTCTTCTATTTGGTGTTTATAGCTTAGATAAGGGATATCAAATACTTTCAGTCACACAAGAAGCCTTTACATTAGTTAAGGTTTGGACTTGGGCTTTTTGCATGACGAAGTCCTTCTAACCACTATGCCTTTACTAGCATAGATTGATCCGTCCTAGTTATAGTGACAGCCAAAGCTTTGCTAATCGTTTTCTTTACGGGATCATGTAGACTGAGTTTAACGCACCTAAAGGCACCAATTCAGTGGCGTTGGACCTACGCACCATGAACAAAGGGCAAGCATGGGTAAATGGAAAACATATTGGGCGCTATTTTGTTTCATTGAAGGCTCCCTCTGATTGCTGCTCTAATGTATGCGATTACAGAGGCACTTATTACTCATCCAAATGTGACACCAACTATGGAGAATCCACTCAAAAATGGTAAATATTAATTAGCAAAATCATTAGAAATATTCATTCCTAGATCAAGCTTCTTTGTAGATTTCATAGTACTATACCTCCTTGAGTATGAGTTAAAACTGCTTTCGGTGTGTACAACTCTGTAATATTAACAGGGTAAGTTAACCGTTACCTGAGGGGGAACCTTGGGCATGGTAGACATAAAACTAGGATGTTTATCAGTGAAGTAGTCTTATTAGGCATTGACCAGGATTTTGCTACAAGTATGTTGTGTGCAAGAGGGGTTACTTAAGGGAAAATTCTCCTTACATTGCGTTACTTGTGCTAGCCTAAGCAAGCTGCCCGTTCTCCTTTGATAGTTTCAACGAATTTTTACCTGCTCCAGATGAAATACAATCATATTGATACTAAACAGAATAACCACCTCAAGTAGGTACCATGTTCCTCGCTCATGGCTGCACCCAACAAACAATGTATTAGTTCTGCTTGAGGAAGTAGGTGGTGATCCTTCTGGAATTTCATTCAGGACAAGATACGTTGACACTGTCTGCACCCATGTCTCCCAAGATCATCTTACAGTTGGCTCATTGACATTGTTGTACCCGAATAATGTGGATAAAGAGGACTATGTTCAAGGTACTATTGTTTCATATGAGAATAAGGTGGATAATAGTAGTTCTAAAGTAAAATTAGAGGACAAGGAAGGATCAATGGGTCACCATGATAGAGATACTCTAGAAGCAGAATTGTAACATATGAGAGATGATGAGGGAAATGCTGGTAAAATTGTAGATGAAGTACAAGAGAATGGCTTACTTGGAAACTTTTCTCTAAAGGGGAAAACAATATCCAATTCCTTTGTAAAGCATGCCACTTCACTGAAACCTTGGCTCAATTCAGGAATTAGAGAAGTTAATAGCTCTAAGGAGCAATCGAAAGTTCTAATCTCCAATATAGCTGGAAAGTTAACTGGAGAAGGCATGGCTTATTTGTGTGTACCTGGTACCATGGAAAATGAAGAAATGTGCTCAGGTGAAAAGTTTGGTTCACTAAAGACTATTGAGGAGATAATTGAATCTCATTCCTCTTCATTCTGTCTTTCTTCTCCTCCTCACTATCAGGAAGAAAGAGGTTTACAGTCAACTCAGGTTGGGTTTTAATTTTATGCGGTAGGGCTATGGCATCAACACAACGATGGAGGCAAAAAAACCAGGACATAAACTTTTGAAATGGCCTCGACCTTCAATGGATATCTCAGAATCCAAAAAACCACTTCAACAAAATCAAGATCAAGTTAGACTCCCTCTTTCGACGTTCCCTTGCACCCCTGGTGCAATTGAAAGTATTTAACATCTTCAAAAGTATTAACAAGTCACAACAGCCCAAACCAAATGAGTAGCTGTAGTAAACTAAGCTCCCTCCAAAATTAGCATTTAGCATTCTAATCCCCTATACCCTCTTGAAAAAACCAGAACAGAAGACAGAACCACAGAAAACAAAATACTTAGGGTATTCGAGGGCACGGTCCGCTGTGTCCTTAATTACTTGTCAGATATCAAGGGCATCGAGAAGCATACACTGTTTTCCTGCATAAAAAAGGTCTTAAAAGTATAATCACAAGATCAGTAGCCAAGGTGACTCCACACTTGTCTAAGACATTTAAATGTATTAACGACTAAACACCCTCTAAAGATGCAAGCACCCGATAAAACCAAAGTTTTAAAATGCTAATCACAAGATCATTAGGCAAGGAAAGGATCGATACACACTTATCCAAGACACTTATAAACCAGTACAGACCTTGGGCCACTCGGTATATACATCCCGAAGATTCCACCTAGGTTCTATTTTCTTGACAATGAATGATCCAACTCTTGAACCCTAAACGGTCTCACACTTAACCAAATTGAAACGATAAACACAAAGCAATGCGCTAGAAGAACACAGTTTGCAGGCCATTGAAAAACCATTTCCCTTTAAAAAATGGTTCGAAAACCCCTAACACCATAAAGAACAGCGGATCAGATTCTAATACAGCCATTCGCACCAAGTATTTTCACCAACAACTCGAAAATCTGCCCAGCGGGGTTCGTATGCCGCCAGATCCGTGTGCCGACACGGTGTACAAGCATCGTCTCGGAAAAGAGAGGGCGCATTTTCTCAGACCTTTACAAAACCTAGGTTTCGCAACATTAACTTCTGAAAAAAAATGGATCTCGAATAGAAACTTCATATGAAATGCATAGATTTAAAACGATGGGTTTAAGGGCTGAAACTACTGGCCTCCTGTTCTGAGAGGGGCTTGCACTACATTAGCTGTTCAATCTAGGCATTGAGTTAGCCATAGCCACTGAACGACGAGACCGGCTCCACGCTCATCTTGTTCGGCGTCGAAATGCTCTCCTTTCTCTCTCTCCCCTTCTCGCCCCCGCCGTCCCTGTGTCTTTCGGCCACTTCTCGAGAATTGAACCCTTGACCTTGTGGTTGCTGTCCATTGGTCCGCATTGCTGTTGTTGCAGCTGCTTTCTATAGAACAAAAATAAATATTTGTGTGCACGATATATGCTGCCTTTAACGAATGCCTCGATTTCTTGCTTTGGCCCGGTCACTCTTTGGCAGAGCGCATTATTGTTATTATTACCATGATTTATTAACTGTTATTATTTTAGTTTAAGTTTTTAATTTTATTTTAAGATTTAACTCTTATATTTTTTAAATTGTTTTAATTTTAATTTCGGTATTGTTTTTAATTCTTATGTTTTTTTTTATTATTGTTGTAATTTGAATTTTTTTATTAATTTCAATTTCTATATATTTTTTAGATTATGTTAATTTTAATTTAAGTTTCCACAATCATTTAAATTTATTTCTAATCTTCTTGTTTTGATGTTATTTTAATATAAATTTAAGTTTCACATTATTTTCTATAATATCTTAATTTTAATATGAGTTTTCGTGTATGTCTAATTTTTTGTTTAATGTTATCTTAATTTTAATATGAGTTTTTGTGTATCTGTAATTTCATTGTTTTCCATGTTGTACCCGACCTAACGATGCCACAAGGGAGAAAACGGTAAATGGGCCACTCTAATGTGGACAAGGCACCCGGGCGGTCACAACTTAGCGAAACTGATACGAGCGCCCTCGAATGAAACAACTTGACCCGAACGCGCCTAGTTGGGTGACCTCACACGGTGCAACACGGTGCGCCCAACAAACGATGCCACAAGGGATCAAACGGAAAACGAGCCACCCGAACGTCGTGCACAAGGCACCCGGGCGGTCACAACTTAGCAAAACTGATACGGGCTCCCTCAAATGAAACGGCTCGACCTGAACGAGCCCAGTCGGGCGACCTCAGATGTCGCGAAACGCCATGCCCGATCGAATGATGCCATAAGGGAGAAAACGGAAAACGAGCCGCCCGAATGTTCACAAGGCACTTGGGCAGTCACAACTTAGCAAAATTGATATGGGCGCCCTCGAACGAAACGACCTGACCCGAACGCGCCCGGTCAGGCGAATTCACATGGCGTGACACGACGCGCCAAAAGGAATGATGCCATAAGGGATCAAATGGAAAACGGGCCACCCAAACGTGCATAAGGCACCCAGGCGGTCACAACTTAGCAAAACTAATAAGGGCGCCCTCGAATGAAATGACCCGACCCAAACGCGCCTGGTTGGACGACCTCACACGGCACGACACAACACGCCCAAACGAACGATGCCACAAGGGATCAAATGGTAAATGGGCCACCCGAATGTGCACAAGGCACCCGGGCGGTCACAACTTAGCAAAACTAATACAGGTGCCCTTGAACGAAACGAACTAACATGAACGCGCCCGGTGGGGCGACCTTACACGGCGCGACACGACGTGCCCAACAAACGATGCCACAAGGGAGTAAACAGAAAATCTGCCACTCGAACGTGTAGAAGGCACCCAGGCGGTCACAACTTAGCAAAACTAATACAGGCACCCTTGAATGAAACGACCCGACCTGAACGCGCCTAGTCGGGCGACCTCACACGGCGCGACATGGCGTGCCCGACCGAATGATGCCATAAGGGATAAAACGAAAAACGGGCCACCCGAACGTGCATAAGGCATCCGAAGGGTCACAACTTAGTAAAACTGATACGGGCACCCTCGAACGAAACAGCTCGCCCTGAACGTGCGTGGTCAAGCGACCTCACATGGCGCGACATGACGTGCCCAACCGAATGATGCCATAAGGGAGAAAATGGAAAATGGGCCGCCCGAATGTGCACAAGGCACCCAGGTAGTCACAACTTAGAAAATATTATACGGGCGCCCTTGAATGAAATGACTCGAACCAAACGTGCCCGGTTGGGCAACCTCACACGGTGCGACATGACGCACCCAAACGAATGATGCCACAAGGGAACAAACGAAAAACGGGCCACCCGAACATGCACAAGGCACCCGGGTGGTCACAACTTAGCAAAACTAATACGGGCACCCTCGAACGAAATGACCCGACCCGAACATGCACAAGGCACCCGGGTGGTCACAACTTAACAAAACTGATACGGGCACCCTCAAACGAAACGACCCGACCCGAACGCACCTGGTCGGGCGACCTCATACGGTGCAACACGACGCACCCAAAAGAATGATGTCACAAGGGATAAAATGGCAAACAGGCCACCCAAACATGCACAAGGCACCCTGGCGGTCACAACTTAGCAAAACTGATACGGGCGCCCTCGATGCATATGCATAATCATCGATGGCGACGATCTGTCACCGAAACCAGGAGAAGAATGTGGTAGAAAATACAACTGTCGAGTGCCCTGCATGTCGACCCATAAGTTCCACCCATCTCTGCATCTAAGGCTCTCTAGTATTAGCAATATCCAGCGTCACATGCTGTGGCTGCATCAATGGAATCCATGTTAAGTCCCTATATTAATAGTGTAGCCCCTTATTATGTTAGTGTAGCCCCCCTTATTGTTATTATTGTACCCCTGTAACCCCCATATTGTTATTATTGTGCCCTTACATTATTATTGTTAGGTCGGCTAGGATTACATTGTGGCCCCACTAGGATTATATTATGGCCCCATGGACTCCTATATATATAAGGAGGTTTTGTTCATTTGTATCATCCAAGAATTGTTCATTCATGTAATGTATTGGAGGTTGCCCCCTCGAAGTGGCTCATTTATAAGGCGTGAATATCTCTTTTCTTCTCTCTTTAGAGCTGGTTACACAACATTTGGTATCAGAGGTTTGGGATTCTAGGGTTTCGCTGCTCCAAACAGGTCATCGTGGCATTTTCGCTATAAATTTTTTTCTACGAAGCTTCAGAAGCTGAAATTTTTAGGGTGCGAAGCTGAAATCTTGAGGAAGGTTGTCTAAAAATTTCAGATCTTGGTTCGCAATATTTGAGGAGATATCATCTGTGGAAGTTAGGTATTTTTTCAGGCTCATAAACAGGTCATTGTGGCAATTGCGCTATAAATTTTTTTGTACGAAGTTTCAGAGTCTGAAATTCATATGGTGCGAAGCTGAAATCCTGAGGAAATTCGTCAAAACATTTCAGAGCTTGGTTCGCAATATTTTTGGAGATATGATCTGTGGAAGGTAGTGCTTTTTCAGGCTCCTGAATTTCATCTCAAAGAGGTGATCGCGGGAAAACTTCAATAACTCTCTCTCTGGGCATTGGATTGAAGTGCCGTAAAAAGTGGTCGCAAGTACACAGACTGAAGTTTCTTTGCTATCAATTTCAGAGACAAAGGACAAAACAGTGACACGTGGCAATTCGTACAAGTTCGCTCTACTGAACCAGTCCAGAATTAGGTCATTGTGGGAGATTGGACACAAATTTGTCTTGGAGAATCCAAATCAGGTCAGACCTGTGGCATTTGAAAGAAGCTTCCGAGATCTACTACAGAGCTGAATTTCAGATATCGAAGATTTTCAAATACAGAGATAATTCAATTTCAATATCGAGCTCCTAAAAGCTAGTAAAAGGTGTGTATTTTTTTCCCAAATTGCATAAGTCTTGTTTGAAGAATCAAGTTGAATTGATTCCAAGGGCATATTGTAGAATAGATATCAATATTGAATTCTAAAATGGCCCCTAAAAAGAATTCAACACCCATCAAGCCTTCAGAAGGCTTTACCATGACTCATGAAGATGAAGAATTGCAACATGATCTATCAAAATTACAAGAACAAGTGCAACAAATTTCACTCTCGCAAAGAGCAGCAAAAAATGAAATGGAAGTTTTGAAGAAAGGTGTGGAAGTGAAGATGGATGGTTTGAAGAAAGGCAAGGAAGCTAAGATGGATGGCGTGGAAGTGAAGATGGAAGGTTTGAAGAAAGGCGTGGAAGATAAGATGGATGGCATGGAAGTGGGCATGGAAGCTAAGATGGATGACATGAAAGACAACATAGAAAACATGAAGAATGATCTAAAAGCATACATGGAAGGCTTGATGACAAGCTTAAAACCATAAATGATTCCTAATGGCGGAAATATAGGAGAAGAACCTCCTGATGAGAACAAAATAAATGTTAATCATGATTCCATAAACTCGAATGTTGGCGGGAAGAACCACCATATTCCAAAAATGGATATGAGGAAGTTCGATGGAAAGGATCCTGTAACATGGATACTACAGATGGAGCAATATTTTGATCTCCATAACGTGCAAAACACACAAAAGGTACGCATTGCAACTTTACATTTAGAACAAAATACATTTGTATGGTATCGATGGCTTTGCCCCCGTAAAAAAATTGTCACTTGGTCAATTTTTACGGAAGAAATGATAGCACATTATGAGGATACAAAGAGCAACACCTTCTTTAGCCAATTGATAAATCTCAAACAAAAGGGTTTAGTGGGGCAGCACATCGAGGACTTCCAAAAATTGAATATAAGGGTAACTGATATTCCAGAGGAACACAGGATTGATCTCTTCATAGGTACTCTAAAGGATAACATCCAACATGAAGTTCGTGTTTTGGAACCTGATTCATTGGAGAAGGCATTCATGTTGGCAAGAAAAGTTGAATGTAAAATTATGGCGACAAGGAAGCCTACCACTCAATTCTATAAAGAAGGAAGTGTTGCTACGCCTAGATTTCCACAACCTACAAGGTTGACACCACAACAATTGGAAGAAAAAAGAGCAAAAGGGCTTTGCTACAGTTGTGATAGCAAATACACTAAAGGTCATAAGTGTGTCGAGAATAAATTATTTTACATAGATTGTGAAGAGGAAGAAGAAAATGAACAAGAAGAGGATATACACCACGAACCAGCCCTAGAAGAGGAAGAAATGAATCCGACCATATCATGTAATGCACCGGCAGGAATTACCACTCCTCAAACTCTCAAGATAGAAGGAAAAATCAAGAAGAAAAAGGTAATAGTGTTGATTGATTCAGGTAGCACCCATAATTTTATTCATTGTAAGGTAGCCAAGGAATTAAATTTTTTCCTATACCCAGCACCAGAACGTCAAGTGATGGTTGCAAATGGAGGAACTATAAATTGCTCTGGAAAATGCCATAATATTAAGCTAACCATGGGGGAATATGTATTGACTAGTCCAATGCTTTCCATTCCTATGGGAGGTGTCGATGTTGTACTAGGAGTACAATGGTTACAATCTTTGGGGACGGTAGCTTTTAATTTTCAAGAACTTTTCTTGAAATTTTTTTCAGAAGGAAAGGAAGTCGAATTACGGGGTATTGAAGGGAAGCCAGGAAGGATAATAAGCTCTAATGTCATGACAAAGCTTCTAAAGAAAGAACAACGAGGCGTAACTGCACAATTATGCTCACTAGAAGTTCCGACATCAAAATCATCTATTTCTGCAGATCTCCAACAAGTCTTGGACAATCATTCCAAGGTGTTTGAAACTCCCAAAGGACTCCCACCTATTTGTGATCATGATCATGCTATTCATTTGATTCCAGGAAGTATTCCTCCAAACATCAGGCCTTATAGATATCCTTACTTCCAAAAGAGCGAAATTGAACGTATGATTGCAGAAATGTTAGAGGCGGGTATAATTCAACCTAGTCAAAGTTCCTTCTCTGCTCCTGTAGTATTGGTACACAAGAAGGATGGATCATGGCGAATGTGTCCAGATTATAGGGAGCCCAATAAGCTCACCATTAAAGATAAATTTCCCATTCCTGTGATTGATGAATTATTGGATGAATTACATGGAGCAATTTATTTTACCAAGTTGGATCTTCGTTCAGGATATCATCAAATAAGAATGAAGACCGAAGATATTCCAAAAACAGCATTTCGAACTCATGAGGGTCATTATGAATTTTTGGTCATGCCTTTTGGCCTTACCAATGCACCTTCTACATTTCAAGGGTCGATGAATTCCATTTTCAAACCCTTCCTTAGAAATTTTGTGCTAGTATTTTTTGATGATATACTAATCTACAGCAGGTCTTGGAAGGATCATGTTGAACATGTTGACAGGGTGCTCAAACTATTGCAGGAGAAACAATTATATGCAAAAACATCCAAATGTTTCTTTGGAGTACAAGAGGTGGAACATCTGGGTCATATTGTATCTCACGAGGGTGTTAAAGTAGACCCTAACAAAATTAAAGCCATTAAGGAATGGAAAGTCCCCATGACCATAAAGTAGTTGCGAGGATTTCTCAGGTTAACAGGGTATTATTGCAATTTTGTTAAGAATTATGGGAGAATAGCAGCACCTCTAACAACATTATTGAAGAAAGATGCATTTTCATGGACTCCTGAAGCAACTAAGGCCTTTGAACATCTAAAAGAGGCAATGTGCCTAGCACCGGTCTTAGCTACGCCAGACTTCACAAAAACCTTTATTGTGGAATGTGATGCCTCAGGAAATGGAATTGGTGCAGTTTTAATGCAGGAAGGAAGACCCATTGCTTTTGAAGGTCGTCCAATCAAAGGAAAGTATTTACAAAAACCTATTTATGAGAAGGAAATGTTAGCAATACTGCATGCACTAAAGAAATGGCGAACTTACCTAATGGGAAGACACTTCAAGGTAAAAACTGATCATGATAGTCCTAAACACTTTTTGGAACAAATACTATCTTTAGAAGAGAAGCAAAAATGGGTCACAAAGATGTTGGGTTATGACTTTGAAATAATCTACAAAAAAGGAAAGTTTAATGTTGTTGCAGATGCACTCTCAAGAAAGAATGAAGAGGTGGAAGCATTGCTTTGTGCCATTTCTATTATCCAACCAGATTGGATAACCGAAGCAAGAGATGAATGGAAGAAGGAAAAAGATGTATGGACACTCATTCAAAAGTTGCAGCAAGATCCTAAGACATCTGATACATTTAGTTGGAAAAATGATTCCTTATGGTACAAAGATCGCTTATATCTTTGTAAGAATTCCCAACTAAAACAAAAGATTCTTCTGGAATTGCACACTTCTCCTTTAGGAGGACACTCAGGATTTTTAAAAACTTACCACAGGGTGAAGAAAGAATTTTTTTGGGATGGCCTTAAATCCGATATTCAAAAGTTTGTGGCGGAATGTTTGGTTTTCCAGCAAAATAAAGTGGAGACAATTAAGACCTTGGGACTTCTACAACCTTTATCCATTCCAAGTCAACGTTGGGAGGAGATTTCAATGGATTTTATCACAGGTTTACCTAAGTCCGAAGGAAATAATGTCATCATGGTGGTAGTTGATAGACTTACCAAGTATGTACACTTTTGTGCATTATCTCATCCATTTAAAGCAAGTACAGTTGCTACTACATTTATGGACAGAATTCAAAAGCTACATGGAAGCCCAAGGGTTATTATGAGCGACAGAGATCCCATTTTTACTGGAAATTTTTGGACGGAGTTATTTTCTTGTTTGGGTACTCAATTAGCTCATAGCTCATCTTATCATCCTCAATCCGATGGTCAAACCGAGATAGTAAATAAATGTTTGGAAGGATATCTTCGTTGTTTTGTATCTGATAAACAAACACAATGGGTCAAGTGGTTACCTCTCGCCGAATGGTGGTATAACACTTCCTTCCATACTGCAGCAAAAATGACCCCATTTATGGCACTTTATGGATATCATCCACCATCGATCACATCATCTTTAAGGGAAAAATTCGAAGGTTCAAGCAGTGGAAGATCACGTCGAGCATCAGCAAGAAGTTCTCCAACTCTTAAAGGATAACCTGAATTTGGCACAAAATCGAATGAAACAACAGGCAGATCAACATCGCAGCGAGAGAAGTTTCGATATAGGAGATTGGGTATTTTTACGGCTACAACCATATAAACAAATGTCCCTCAAGCAAGCTAAGAAGGATAATAAATTATCGCCAAAGTACTATGGTCCTTACAAGGTGTTGCAAAAGATTGGTACTATGGCATACAAATTGGAGCTTCCTGCTTCTTCGCGAGTACATCCAGCTTTCCATGTTTCATGCTTAAAGAAGGTTATAGGTGAAAATATTCCAGTTCAAACAATATTTCCAGAACTTGATGAGGAAGGAAAAATCATATTGGAACCAGAAGCGGTCATCGAAACAAGAACTCGACAACTACGGAATCGATCAATTTCAGAGTATCTCATCAAGTGGAAGAACTTACCCACTGAAGATTCTACATGGGAGGATGAGAATTTTATACAGAAGCACCCATAGCTACTCAAGCGTTGAGGACAACACTTTTTTGAAGGAGAGGGGCATGTTAAGTCCCTATATTAATAGTGTAGCCCCTTATTATGTTAGTGTAGCCCCCCTTATTGTTATTATTGTACCCCCGTAACCCCCATATTGTTATTATTGTGCCCTTACATTATTATTGTTAGGTCGGCTAGGATTACATTGTGGCCCCACTAGGATTATATTATGGCCCCATGGACTCCTATATAGAGAAGGAGGTTTTGTTCATTTGTATCATCCAAGAATTGTTCATTCATATAATGTATTGGAGGTTGCCCCCTCGAAGTGGCTCATTTATAAGGCGTGAATATCTCTTTTCTTCTCTCTTTGGAGCTGGTTACACAACAATCCATTCCAAAGTGAAAGATATGAGGATTGAACCATAACTGAAATTCTTTTTCCTTCCTCCTTTTGCTTTATTCAATTGTTCCTTTATCTAAGAAAGAATAGCTTCAGACCAGTTGAAGACTGTTGGCTCGAGACACTCTAGTGCATACTGCATATAAGATCTATTAGCCACATGTAGTGTCACTGTGCCAACAAGTTTTGCGATTGTGAACAGGATGGTTCTCAAAGGAAAATATCTCAATGTATGGATGTTAATCTTCCCATATTTGCTCGGTTCTGCCCCTGCATAACAATACTGCAAAATATAATCTCTCACCGTCTCTCCTCCAATGGTAGACCTTGAAAGAGAAATGGGCAAACCCCTCCTCAACAAACCTGTGAGAAAGTACACGTCCTCAACAGTCATAGGAACCACTTGGTTCTTAATGTGAAATGCCTCTATTTCCGGATCCCATGCACGAACCAAGAACTCAAGAAGCTCAATCTGTTGCCTCATTCTGGATAACTTGAAGTACTTTAAAAGTCCACAATTCCTCAGGGCTCTTACAGTAACCGGGTCATTTAGGGAAATCATGTCTTGTTCTTCATGTTCTCTTTCTCACCATGTAATCGTCATTGTTATCTGATGGAAACCTGAAACATAAGTAAGATATCCATTAGAAACCATCCATTACAGAAAACTAGGTCAATTTTGAGCTAAACATCAAAACAAAAAATTTGAAATGCGCCCAACGCAGGCTTAGGCTTGAGACAGTGCATTTCACATGCAGGTACCTTTCACTGTACCTGCTATGCAACACAGGTTTCGATGCCTAAGGGTGCGTTGCCCTCTTTTTGGGGAAAATTTAACCTAGGGGTCTTAAAACCCTAAAAATTTGCAAGAAATGGAAATGAAATGATTACCAATAGAAAGAGAAGGTTCATGGCACTAACCTGGAAGAAACAGCGATGAAATCCATCCACAAAAACGACCGCAATCAATGACTGAAGTTCGGGGGAAAAATCAAGTTCAAAGCTCCAAAATGCAAATGGTAACTATGGAATGGTAAAAATGAATAGTAAAACTACTTTTAAATAGTCATTTAATTATTTGCAAGTTAAATTTATTGCTGTGACTATAGTTTTATTATGTTTTTATCATGAAACAGGTATTTTTAATCCGTTTGATGTTGCTCTGAACAGGAAATACAACTGATGAACAGATTAGTCGTGCAAATTTATTAAGAATGACTTGACCACAAAGCATGCTTTTTCTCCTTATTTTTCGAGCTTTGTTAGAAATGAAAATGGATTTGAAGCGCACTTTTATCTCTTTTTCGAGCTTCCATAACAACGAAAAAGGAACCCTTGAAGTCTTCTTTCAGCTCTTTTAAGACTCTAATAATGTGAAAAGATTGACGAGCACTTGTCATTTCGAGCTCGTTAAATTAAATGAATTGATATCTACTTAGTATAAGTTTAACCCTATTCTGGACTGAGATAGATTATTTACGAAAAAGGAATACCATTGGTTAAACATGACCAAAGCAGTTCTTTCAGATATTATTTTACACTTTTTCGGATCTAAGAGACAAATTTACGAAAAATTAATTATGGAGTTCTCTTTCATCTTCTTTTTTAGACTCTCTAAATATGAAAAAGGACCGGGCTGTCACTGTCGTTAAGCTCGTTAAATCATAAAATAGTGACAGGATTGTCAATCATGGCAAGAACTGAGTTTCATTCATCGCTAGACTTGTTAAATTATTAATTAGAGATACTTCATTCTTTATTTGCCAAAAGGGTTGAATTATAGATCAAGCAAATGCTATACTCTTCAAGCTTGTTAAAAAATAATTAGGTACTGATCGACAAATGACCGGGGAAAAATTTGGGAAGAATGAACAATATTTTCTTTATGGTAGCAAGTCGCTCTTGAACATGACACTTCCGTCACTCCATGTCTGTGATTGTTTGGGTTTGGTAATCATCTTGACGGTTCATTCATCACCTATGGTTCATCATACCTTCACTTCGGTTTTGGGTCAATGATGCCAACTCATTATAGTGTCGTCGATGTGTTCAAGAGGAGAGTGGAGAGAAGGAATGGAGAGAGAGAGAGAGAGGGAGAGGAGTGAGACCAACTAGGTAATCTAACACTCTTGAGAATTTTTTTTTTTCCAATAAACCAAGATTCTCCCCCAACTTGTCAAACTTCCCCTTTGTTAGGAGATTTGTCAAACTATTAACCATATGAAACTTTTTCAAAATGTGGTCCAACACTACTAACTCCCTAGTGAACTTGGAATCTTAGGAAACTGTATTGATTATCAATGTGTTTGAAATGGTCATGAAACATTGGATTTTCATAGAGCTTGATGTAACTTTGATTCTCACAAGAGACAATATTGGGCTTCAACAACTGATTGGTTGAATCTACAATTAAGTTGCAAATCTAGATAGCTTCATAATAAGTATATGAAACTGCCATATACTTTGCTTCAGTGGAACTAAATGAAATTGTTTCTTTCTTCTTGTTGATTTAATAAAAATGATTTATAAAATGATAATAATGATGTTTAAAATGAGCCTTATGATGGTCTATTTATACACATTGATTGTTCACGAGGTGTAGGGGTATGTTTATAACATCACTTCCCTTGAAAGCTTTGTCTTGAAAGCACAGTAATTAGAATTTTCTTTAGTTAAGCACATTTTTGTGGTGGAATGAAGTTTATTAGATATCTATTTATATTTTGTAGAGGTTTGAATTTGTTTGTCCTTTGAGTGTTAGTGAGGTTTCTTTGTATTTTTTGCATCATAGTCTAAAGTATTTTGACCTGATTTTTTAACATGAAAGCTTTATGCTTATTGGCAATATATTTGAAATACCTGCATGATCAAGAAACTGTTATGGTTAATTAAATTACTAATTAGGTACTACAGAAAGAGGATGATGTTGAGAGGGCTTGCATGGGTGACTCTGGGAGCAACCCGGAGGTGGTCAAACAAAGCTCTTCTAAGTTACAAATCTGAAGAGAAAAAACTAGTGATGTATATGTGGTTGCTCAACCTGGGCTGTATGGAAAATCTTGGCAGAGAGTGTTTATATTTCCATGTCTTCACAAAAGTAGGTTGTCTGGTCACAAAATAAGATCACTACATGTAGGTGATGGTTCTGTAGTAAGTTCTCAGCCTTATCTTTAGAATGGCTGACAGAGAGGATAAAGTTTGAATATAGGATATAATTTGATGAATTTGGAGATTTAGAGTTGAAGAAAAAATTGTGGTGATGTTTGGATGGGTGCTAATTTGTAGGGTTTTCCATTTTTATAATTTTCTTTGTTGTGCTTTATACCATGCTACCTAGTTGCTTTCCTGTTTCCCTAGCATTTCAACTTTTTCGATGTCTATCTCTCTATTGTTTCTTGCCCCATTTGAAATGTCATCCTTATTTGGTAGGTGTTTTCTTCAATATAGTGTGATTATTTTTCCATCACACAACTTCTGTGGGGTTTGTCTATGCAAATAGCTTGTAAGGCCCATTCATCAGGGTATTTGATGAATTGAAATGATTATCGATGATCACTAACTAATGGTACCTGCAGAGATTTACTCTAACAATTCTATAGTTTTCCTGTGTCAACAAGTATACAACATTTTAACCTCATGAATTAGTCTCCTCTGTTCTCTTAGTTGATTCTATAAGCACTTATTTCTGTTGTCAAAGCTTTTATGCTCTAGTCCCATTGAGATATTTTAGTTAATTGTGGACATTGATCTATTTTCATTTCATTTCTTCAATGTTTCTGACTGTTATACATTACCTTTGGCCAGTGCCTTCTTTATTACCTATGATTTTTCTGCTTAAGCATTCCATCCAGGTAGAGAAATAGGGGCGGCAGGAGCCATGCAGTCCAGCCAGAGCCCAACAGGGGCAGCGCAGAGGCAGCAAGAGCCACACAGGGCTGACGCAGGCCTAGTCAAAGCAGCGTAGGGGCAGTGTAAGCCCTTCAGGTGTGACGCAGGCCCTTACTGAGTATCGCAGAGGCTAACGTAGGCCAGATAGGTTGACGTAGAGGGATTCAAAGTAGCGTATTACTGCCGTTTTTATTTCTCTGTTGGGTGAACCAGTTTTGATACCAACGATTGTTGTACTTAGATTCTACATAATAATGAAAACCCTCCAGAGCTAGCTACACCAGTTTTCCCACATTGGGGTTTTTCCAGGGACATTTGTCCAGAAAATCCGTGTGTCACTTTGTATATGAGCATGTTATTCAGTATTTGATCTGTATGTGTAGGTTGCTAGTTGTATTTACTATTTACTTCGCTAATTTATTGAATATTTCAGAAATTAACTTGTAACTTAATTCATATAGGAGAAGTAAATCAAGATATTGCAATAGGGTTTCTTAGATTAAGAAATTTTCACATTCCCTAGGTCTAGCCCCATTAGGTCACCTAGGGCAACAATTTCCCAGGAATCTAGCTAGAGGAAAAATTCTATCTCCTAGAGGCAGCTGCGTTGCTGGGTGCCCTCACTCTCCTCAGAACTTGGGCCAATTTCGATGGTGGAATCTCCGGATACCTCAAGCCCTAGCTCTAGGATCAAGTTTTGCCTAGGTGTTCCCAAGGAATGAACCTAGTAGTGTCAATTTGACCTATCAAAGTAAAAACACTTGTCTGATCCTTTCCCATCACCTTGTCCAGGATAGGAACATCATTGGTTGCTAAATTCCATCCTTGAACTTGGGCTGGGTCCACTTGGCCCTGTGTGGTCTCATTTGGTGTCAAAGGCCTTTCATGAAGGACCATTTGGGAATCCAAGTTCCCAAAGGATTTTAGGGATTGAGAAATTCCTTCATAAGTCTTATTCTTCTCCCTCAGCCCTTCAATCCCCCTCCTCTCTCCCTAGAAGATAATTCCCTTGCTTAAAAGGAAAGCAAGTCCCACTCTTTATTTTATTTTAGGGAAAGGGTTTCGAGGGTCACTTCCCACCTATTCATTGAACTATACTCTACAAGTGACTTCCTAAACTACTGGGACTCCACCCATCGGTGAAAGTCCTTGAAGAACAAGGAGCCTTAGCTGTGGTGACAATGGGCTAAGCCTCCATTGTTTCCCTTGTCCTAGTAGTTGCCCTCTTAGGAACCCCTTTTAGATCCACTAATAGTTTGAGTGGTAACAAGTCGTTCACAATTCCATTTGTGAACAACTCTTTGGTATGCCCACTTTTGCCATACTACAACTCCAATATGAGAAGTCCAGGGCTATGGAGGCTGCCCTTCTTCTCACTGAATCAATCCTATACAATATAGTGAACTAGGGGCTAGTTGGTTGGCCCACTTGAATGTTACTTTAGTCCTTCAAAGTCTGCACATCCTTAGGCCCTATACACCTTCCCTTCTACCAATTTTGTTGTCCTTCACCAGAACAAGAGTCAGGGCTCTTCTTTGACAGTAACCTAACAACCCTCTAACTGTACTTGGCCTACCATCAATCTACCCAACCACAGTCAATTATTTTTACTGATCTAGGGTCCACAATATTGTCTTCATCTAGGGCTCTTCAAATCTGCCACCTAACAATGGTTTGAGTCCTCTCAAGATCACTATTCTTGTGTATCGACAATTTGATCTTTGTTGTCCAATCTATGAACAAATATAAACTACTCCTCTTATCACACTTCTAACAATATGTAGATGACTAAACTAGGGTCACAAATCAGCCACTAACAGTCCATTTACTAATTTTTTATAGGTTTCTTCAGATCTTTGTCTAAAACTCTATGGAAAGTCCACCAAAATCAACTCCTCTGCATGTAAATCCATTCTTCATATGACACATTTCTTCTACTTGCTCAATCTTCTACTTAGGTTCCACCCTCCTTTGGATCTGTTGTATCCACACATACTGAATCTACAAACCATCTTCCAAATCTGCGGTCTTTATTGCAAAAATAAACCTTGCTCTAAGGGTCGCAACCCATCTTCTTCTACGCAAATTTGTCACAGTCTTAAGGTCATACCTTATGAAATAAACATGCTAGAAAACTGTCCTAACTAGGGCATTATACTTATGTACTTCTAATTTTTATAGAACAAACCCTATCCACACATAGAAAAAAACATGACTCTTGCCTCCATAAGAGACTCGACCTAGCTCATATGGATCCATAGATTTTGGGCATTTCTTTGACTGAATCTTGACATGAAATTTAGAACTCAATGTCGACCCTCAAACTAGAGTTAACTCAGTCAATATTACGCCTGCGTCAACTTCTGTTATGGCTCTAAATTACAGTGCAAGCACTCCTCCATTTATGTTGGTATTTATCACAGACCTTGCGGCCTACTAACCGCCACAAGGCAATTAGATGGTATCAACCCTCTCTTCTATTTTGTGTAGAAATTCTAACCAATGAGATTCAATCTGATCTTGTAATCATGTACTAAAACAAGATACCGAATCCTTCCCACAATTTGTGGAAACAAAACACAATCGCACAATCACATATAAGTAAGAGAAATAAGTTATCAATCGCACAACACAAGATGTATATGGGGAATCAACTGCTGAAAAACCTCTATCTCTATTTTGTATTAAGTCAAGGAATCATGAAACAACACAATGCTTAATCTCTCTTGAGATTCTCCAGCACTCTGCCAATTGTCTCCTGCTGATCTAGGAAAAATCGGTCTAGTACTTAGCCAATTCTCAACCTTCCTTCAGCCTGCCTTGCACATGCAATTCATATGGAATTATCTCCATATTAATTAGGAAAATCAACCTTCCTTGATTGCACAATACATCATGGCATCCCAATGACTTTATAATTGCACATGAGAAATTTTCTATAAATACAACTGATAGTTATGTTCCTCTGAATTGTGTTACAATAAGGATCAAGGGTCTTTTATTATTTAAAATAAGATAAAATCCTTAACAACTAAGACCCTATCCTGAGGAGATGTAACACCAAGAGTTTATGGGCCCCATTGAGGTTATTTGGGCAGCCAACTTCTCGGGGTCGTAACTTGGTCATATGATCTTCATTTAACGCACATGATACCTCGTTAGAAAGATCTCTCCGAGGACTACAATTTATAATACGATTTCTATGAAATTTACAAACCTTTAATCCCAAAAAAACATCATTTGGGGCCTCAAAACGGCTTCGAAAGTTTAGGACCTAAAAAACTGACAAAAATAGTAAATTGTGCTATAATTAAGGAAACAAAAAAACTTAAAAAGACAATGGCGAGGGCCCAAGTGGAATAGGTGGGTGGCCACCAATATCCACCTCGATCACCTTAAATCAAATTTCTTGAGCTAACTCAATCATCATGACTTAGTTAATTGACACAAGTTGTTATGAGACGAAATTACAATTTATTGTCCAATTTATTTAAGGGAAAAATAAATTAGACACCTCACATTCCTCACTCCTAGTACATCAAAATTCCTCACTAGTGTGGGTGCACTTTTTTTTTTCCTTTCTAGTCACCAATTTCATTTTTTCTTGTTGCAAATTTCAACACTCCCTCTCAACAAGAAAGGAATTCAATCTATCCCCATCTGGTACCTTTGGAATGTTCTGCATGCTACACTTCTCTAGTTTTGTTTGCACCTGCAAATCCTGAAACTGAATAGCCTTTGAACAACTGAATCAGTATAATGCATCTGTCATTAGAGTCTTCTGACTGCTGCTAGCTACTACACCTGTCTAGTATTGGATTCTCTACACTGCTGCTGACATCTGCATCCGTGCCCTTTGAACTATTGATAACTCTATTTGTGCTCCAGTATTTGACATCTGTCACTATGATTTCTATCTTGCTGACATCTGAATACATCAATCTAACTGATCCTTCCTACTACTGTTGTATTTTGGGCTCCTCGTAGCCAGGTTCTATCCATGAGACACGCCATCTCAATGGACCTTGCGCAAATTTCTTATCTTGGGATTATGTCTACACATAACCCCACCTTACACCTCGAGGTATGGCTACTCCCTCTTCCCATCTAGCTCGAAATTTCCCCCTAATGGAGGTCTCTTCTTGAGTGGATGCTTCCACTCGGTCTCCTCTCTGCTTCTCCAATTGTGGCAGCTACTCCACAACCTTCTGAGACTGCTTCTCATGAGGATGCATGTTGAGAGGTAATTTATGCTCCCTCTAAACCACCAAGTCTCTAAATTCTGCCTTTCTCCTCAAATATTTGCATGCATTTGGTACCTCAAGTGCATATAGGTTCTTGACTCGCACACAGTGTAATTGTCTCGAAGTTACAAAAAGTTTCTAAAAAAGAGTTGATTTTAAATCGATGATATCTCCCTCATCCGAGCTCCGATTTGACCGATTTGTTTTTCCATTTGGGTAGATTTTCACAAGGAATCCAAATATGCTATTTGCTTTTGAAAAATTTACACCAAAATATTCAAATATTCTCTACAAACTAGCCACCCAAAAAATTCCTGCTCTGATACCATGTAGAAAATCTAATCAACGAGATTCAATCTAATCTTGTAATCTACTAAAACAAGATATTGAATCCTTCCTACAATTTATGGAAACAAAACATGATCGCATAATCATATATAAGTAAGAGAAATAAATTATCAATCGCACAACAATGTGATGTATTTGGGGAAAAAAACTAATCAAACCCCCTATATCTCTATTGTGTATTAAGTCAAGGAATCATGAAACAATACAATGCTTAATCTCTCATGAGATTCTCCAGCACTCTGTCAATTGTCTCTCGTTGATCTAGGAAAATTCGGTCTAGTACTTAGCCAGTTCTCATCCTTACTTCAACTTTCCTTGCTCATTTAATTCCTAGGGAATTAACTCCTTATTAATTAGGAAAATCAGTCTTCCTAGATTGTGAAATCCATCATGGCATCCCAATGACTTTATAATTGCAGATGGGAAACTTTCTCTGAATAAAACTGATAGTTATGTTCCCTTTAACCTCTTTCTCAACTGGGTATTCCTCGAAACTGACATGCATGCAACTATTAATAGTGAATTATCAGTTATTTGA
This sequence comes from Pinus albicaulis, assembly GCA_034641835.2. NCBI lineage: Eukaryota > Viridiplantae > Streptophyta > Pinopsida > Pinales > Pinaceae > Pinus > Pinus albicaulis. The sequence goes on from CM076582.1 coordinate 1,547,974,885, forward strand.
TTGATCACTCATTGTGAATTAAATTTAATTTAATTCACTGGACCTCTCACTAGCTCATCACTGAGTTAGAACTAGTTAAATTGATTTTAACTCATTTAATTGAGTTAATTACACTTGCACCCCACTAATGCATCAACTTCAACTGGACCCCAAAAATATTAGAATCCCTCTAGATACCTCATATTAGACCCTTAACTCGAATTTCTTGAGCTAACTCAGTCATCATGACTTAATTAACTGACACAAGTTGTTATGAGATGAAATTACAATTTATTGTCCAATTTATTTAAGGGAAAAATAAATTAGATGCCCCACATTCCTCACTCCTGGTGCATCAAAATTCCTCACCAGTGTGGGTGCATTTTTTTTTTTTGTCCTTTCTGGTTTCCAATCTCACTATTTCTTGTTGCAAATTTCAACATTTCAAAATTTGATGCGGCCTTCACACAAAGACACCATTGAAATCACATGCCCAGATTCTCATGAGAAACCTCTCTTAAGCTTGATCTGCCAGAAGAGAATCAACAATATGCCATCCTACTTCCTAGCGCAAACCGACCATTAAGGTATGCAACATTCTTCTGAACCCTCACATGATGATCTTGCTCTTGGAGGATGATCATGACCTCCCTTTAGCAACCCTTACTTGGCCCTCGTACTCGACCTACTTTAGGACTACATCTCTCTTCACCTCCTTGATGTGCCAGATAGTGGGAATACATGTCAAACATGCTAAGATGTGCCAAGTGATAAGGCATGCCAAGATGTGCAAGGGTGTGTCAATGCATGTCAGGGACTGTCAAGACAACAAAATGGAGAAAAAAGTTAAACTACAAGGAAATGAACACATAAGAGGGTTAATAAGTCATCAATTTACCTTTTCCAAGAGGGGCATGCTAGGCACACCAACACTAGGCGGCAATAGGTGCCAAGTGCAAAGTCTTAGTGCATTCTAAGTGCTAAGTATTCCTTTGTTGCTTCTCATCTACTTTCCAACAATTGATCATCACAAATAAATTTAGTATTAAACCATGCTAAATCATACCAAGGCATCTCAACATATTCCATACATGCTAAGACTTTCCAAGCGCCAACACGTGCCAAGCGCCAATATGTGTTAGGGACTAGTGTTATGCATGTTATGAAGTGGAAGGGAATGTTGAAGAGTGCTAATTAAGGTGTGCTAGAGAGTGATAATGCATGTTGATGAGTGTTAAGGAGTACTAGGAAAAAACATTAAGGGAGCATGCACTAGGTAAAAATTCATGGAAGTTAATGAATATGAGGAATGTGTACTGCTAGAGACTAGTGTTAATGGTCAGTGTTAGTTGTCATGCCAAGGAGGGAGTGACAAGGTATGCTAAGCATTGGTAAGGCATGATAGGGAATATCAAGGCATGTTAAGAATTCCCAAAGTGTGCTTGGGAGTTCCAGGGTGTGCTAATTATATCATGTGCCAATTAATAGTGCCAAGATATGCCAATACATGCTAGGTGCTAAGGATGTGGCACAGGGTGCTAGGGTATATCAATATGTGTCAAGGCAACAAAAGGAAGAACCAATAAGAGGGTTAATAAGTTAGGAATTTATCTTTTTGAAAAGGGGCATGCTAGGCACACTAATAATAGGTCCCAATACATGCCAAGTGGCATTGTGTGCCAGGTGCTAATGTATGTCAATGCATTCAACCGAGGTGTTCCAAAACATGCTAGGGACTATATCTAGCATGCCAACACATGCTAGGAGAGTTCCATGTTGTGCTAGCGCATGCCACCATGTGCTTGGTCATCAATGTCATCACAAGATGTTCTAGGTACAAAGATGTTCCAAGACATGTGGGGTGCTAAGAAATGTTAGTGTGTGCCAAAGCATTAATTTAAGGTGTGCCCAGATTGTTGAGGATTGTTAGGTATTTCTCATTAATAGAATTGTCAGAGCTCGATTATGTATTAAATAATATATTTCCTACACACAACAATGGAACTTTATCTAAATGGAATTTGCTAGATAATAAACTTAATAGATATGAATCATGTGTTGACTCATAGGAAATCTCTATTCGACTATACATTACTTGAGGGAAATGATACACGCTTATTACTTCTTAAAAAATTGACTGACCCTAACCACTATGGCCTTGGACATATTATAAAAAATGCTCCACAATAATGGTATTAAATTGTTATCTTTTGACAAAAAATATATTAACAGGCACATAGCGTCATCAAAAACTCATTGGAATGATCAATGATGACGGACATTTTTTGATCGTCACCAAAAGTAACAAAAAAAGCATTGGTGAGGGTCATTAAAAGTTCGTCACTAGAAGTGTCACCAAAGAGAGAATTAGTGATGGGCCTTTAACGACCCTCACCAAAAGTGTCATTGAAAATGTCTTTGGTGATGGACCATAAAGGACCATCACTATATACACTTACAGTGATGGTTTTTTAATGATCAATGATGACGAACATTTCTTGACCGTCACTAAAAGTGACAAAAAGAGCATTGGTGAGGGTCATTAAAAGTCTGTCACTAGAAGTGTCCCCAAAGAGAGAATTAGTGATGGGCCTTTAACGACCCTCACCAAAAGTGTCATTGAAAATGTCTTTGGTGACGGACCATAACGGACCATCACTATATACACTTACAGTGACGGTTTTTTAATGATCAATGATGACGGACATTTTTTGACCGTCACCAAAAGTAACAAAAAGAGCATTGGTGAGGGTCATTAAAAGTTCGTCACTAGAAGTGTCACCAAAGAGAGAATTAGTGATGGGCCTTTAACGACCCTCACCAAAAGTGTCATTGAAAATGTCTTTGGTGACGGACCATAAAGAACCATCACTATATACACTTACAGTGATGGTTTTTTAATGACCATCACCATATGTGACATTGGTGATGGACCTTAAAGGTTCGTCACAAGCATGACCCTCACCAATGTGATTTTTTCTTGTAGTGAATCATCCAAGAATTATTCATTTGTGTATGTAAAATAGATTTCCTCCTCGAAGAGGCTATTTTTTAAGTCGTTGATCTATATTTTATTTTATTTTGTGAGATGGTTGCATAAAATTTGGTATCAGAGCTTTGGATTCTAGGGTTTCGCTTCTTCAAATAGGGTATCTTGGAATTTTCACTATAACTTTTTTTCTATGAAGCTTCATAAGATAAAATTTAAACCATGCAGAGTTGAAACATTGATGAACCTCATGTATGAATTTTAGATCTTGGTTCACTAAATATTTGGAGATATGATCTGAGTAATTTAGGGTTTTTGCAAGCTTCAGAATTCCATCTCAAACATGTGACCTACAGAAAATCGTCATAACTTTCTCTCCGAGCATCAGATTTGAATTTCATAAAAAGTGATTGAAATTGGATGGAATGTAGTTTTTTGGGTATCCTTTTCAGGGTCGAAGGTCAAAATTGTGACACGTGGCACTCTGTACAAGTTCGCTCCACTGAACTACTCTATAATTGGGTCATCAAAAGAGAAGAAATTATTCTACATAGCTTGTGAAGAGGAGGAAGAAAAAGAACAAGAAACAACAAAATAGGAGGATATACACCAGGAACAAACCCCATAGAAAGAAGAAATGAATATGACCATATATTTTAATTCATTGGAAGGAATTACCACTCCTCAAAATCTCAAGATAAAAGAATATATCAAGAAGAAAAAGGTAATAGTGTTGATTGATTCAGTAGTACCCATAATTTAATTCATTGTAAGATAGCCAAGGAATTTAATTGCTTCCTATATCCAAAACCAAAGTGTCAAGTGATGGTTACAAATGGAGGAACTATAAATTTCAATGGAAAGTTCCATAATATTAAGCTATCCATGGGGGAATATGTATTTAATAGTCCAATTCTTTCCATTCTAATGGGTGTTGTTGTTGTTGTACTAGGATTCCAATGGTTACAATATTTCGGGACGATATATTTTAATTTTCGATAACTTTTCTTGAAATTTTTTGGGAAGGAAAGGAAGTTGAATTAAGGGGTATCGCAGGGAAACCAAGAAATATAATCATCTATAATTGCATGACAAATCTTCTGAAGAAAAAACAATGGGGTGTAATTGCACAATTATGCTCACTAGAGGTTCAAACATTGAAATCATATATTTCTATAGATCTCCAAAAAGTCTTGGACAATCATTCCAAGGTATTTGAGACTCCCAAAGGACTCCCACCTATTCATGATCATGATCATGCTATTCATTTGATTCTAGGAATTTTTCCTCCAAACATAAGACCTTATAGATATCCCTATGCCCAAAAGAGTGAAATTGAACATATGGTTGCAAAAATTCTAGAAGCTGGTATAATTCAACCTAGTTAAAGTTATTTCTCTACTTTAATAGTATTAGTGCACAAGAAGGATGGATCATGGCATATGTGTATGGATTATAGGGAGCTCAACAAGATCACTATTAATGATATACTAATCTACGGAAAGCCTTGAAAGGATCATGTTCAACATGTTGACATGGTGCTCAAACTATTGGAGGAGAAACAATTATTGGAAAAAACCTCCAAATGTTTCTTTGGAGTACACAGGTGGAATATTTGGGTGTTATTGTATCTCATGAGGGTGTTAAGGTAGACCTTAAAAATTAAATCCATTAAGGAATGGAAAATCCCCACAACCATAAATCATCTTCGAGGATTTCTCAGGTTGACAAGGTATTATCGCAAGTTTGTTAGAATTATGGGAGAATATTAGCACCTCTAACAAAATTACTGAAGAAATATGAATTTTCTTGGACTCTAGATGCAATTAAGTCCTTTAAACATCTTAAAGAGGAAGTGTTCCAAGCACCGGTCTTAGCAATGCCAAACTTCACAAAAACCTTTATTGTGGAATGTGATGCCTCATGAAATGGAATCGTTGTTGTCTTAATGCAATAAGGAAGACCCATTGCTTTCGAAAGGTGTCCAATCAAAGGAAAGTATTTAGAAAAACCTATTTATGGAAAGGAAATGTTGGAAATACTACATGCACTAAAGCAATGGATACCTTACTTAATGGGAAGACACTTTAAGGTAAAAACAAATCATGATAGTCTTAAATACTTTTTGGAGAAAAGATTATCTTTAGAAGAGTAGCAAAAATGGGTCACAAAGATGTCTAGCTATGACTTTGAAATCATATAAAAAAAGAAGCAAAATGTTGTTGGAGATGCACTCTTGAGAAAGGATAAGGATGTGGAAGCATTGCTTTGTGCCATTTATATTATGCATCCTGATTGGATAACCAAATCAAGGGATGAATGGAATAATGATGAAGAGGTGTGGACACTCATTCAAAATTTGCAACAAGATCCCAGTAGACCTGATACATTTAGCTGGAAAAATTATTCCTTATGGTACAAATATCACTTATATATTTGTAATAATTCCAAACTCAATCAAAATATTATTTTGGAATTTCACACCTCCCCCTTAGGAGGGCACTCAATATTTTTAAAAACTTACCATATGGTCAAGAAGGAATTTTTTTGGCATGGCCTTAAATATGATATTATGAAGTTTGTGGCAAAATGTTTGGTTTTCCAATAAAATAAAGTTGAGACAATTATGTCTCCGGGTTTGTTACAAACTTTAGCCATTCCAAGTCAGCGTTGGGTGGAGGTCCCAATGGATTTTTTCACGAGTTTACCCAAGTCTAAATAAAAGAGTGTCATCATGGTGGTAGTTGATATACTTACCAAGTATGCATGCTTTTGTGCATTATCTCATCCTTTTAAAGCCAGTTTAGTTGCTACTACATTTATGGAGACAATTCAAAAGCTACATGGAATCCCAAAGATTATTGTACGTGATAGAGATCCCATTTTCACTGGAAAATTTTGGATGAAATTATTTTCTTGTCTTGGTACTCAATTAGCTCATATATCATCTTATCATCCTCAATATGACAGGAAAATTGAGATAGTGAAAAATTTTTAGAAGGATATCTTTGTTGCTTTATATTCAATAAAAAAACACAGTGGGTCAAGTGGTTACCTCTAGTTGAATGGTGGTATAAAAATTCCTTCCATATTGTAGAAAAAATGACCCCATTTATGGAAATTTATGGATATGATCCACCATCTATCACATGATATTTAATAGAAAATTATAAGGTTCAAGAAGTGGTCACATCGAGCATCAACAACAAATTCTCCAACTCTTAAAAGATAACCCCACTCTGGTGTAGAATCAAATGAAACAATAGGTATATCAACATTGTAGTGAAATAAGTTTTGAGGCAAGTGACTAGGTATTTTTATGGCTACAACCATACAAGAAAATGTTCCTCAAGCAAGCTAAGAAGGATAGTAAATTATCACCCAAGTACTATGGTCCCCAAAATGTGTTGCACAAAATTGGTACTATGGCATACAAATTGGATTTGTATGCATCTTCCAGAGTACAATGAATTTTCCATGTTTCATGCTTTAAAAAGGTTATAGTTGACAAGATTCCATTTCAAACAGTGTTTGCAGAACTTAACAAAGAAGGAAAAATCATATTTGAGCCTGAAGTAGGCACGGAAACAATGACCCGACAACTACAAAATTAATTAATTTCGGAGTATCTCATTAAGTGGAAGAACTTACTCATTGAAGATTCCATGTGGGAGGAGGATAATTTTATACAAAAGCATCCATAACTACTAAAGCGTTGAGGAAAACACTTTTTTGAAGGAGAAGGGCATGTTAGGTCCCTATAATACTAGTGTATTCCCCTTATTGTTATTGTTAGTGTAGCCCCCTATTGTTATTTTGTTCCCATGTATCCCCCATGTTGTTACTGTTGTGACCTATAGAAGCCATTTATTTTTATTTTTGTGCCCTTACATTATTATTGTTATGTAGGCTCTGATTATATTATGACCCCTTATACTCCTATATATACCAAGGTGGTATTATCATTTGAATCATCCAAGAATTATTAATTTATGTAATGTAAAGGAGGTTGCCCCTTCGAAGATGATAATTTTAAAGTCGTTAATCTATCTTTTATTTTATTTTGTGAGTTGGTTTCATAACAGTTCAACCACAAGAAAGACAAGTAGAGGTGAATCGAGTGATACTGAAAATCTTGTTGGATCTACAAAAATAGAAGAAACACGAGCTTGGTGCCTAATTGTGGTGGATATTGGTGGTCACCTGTTGATTTTTGGTAGCATCAAATGTGCTCTAGCCTCGAGATTTTACAGAAAGGCTAAGACACATGTCTTCTCCAAGACCTAGAAATCGTTTGGGAAAATTACACCTAGAGATTATTTAATTAAAATAATTAATAATTTTTAATGTATTCCTAAGTCTAAACTTATGAAATGTGATTAATTAAAGCATATTAATTAATTTGGTGATAATCTTCTAGATGAAGACAAAGATTGCCTCCCCCGCCGCCTTTAGCACAGGTACCCTCTCATAAAAAGAGACTTGTTGCATCTGCAAGTCTCATCCCCTCAGGGTCTAGTTCTTCAGCACATCAGTCTACCTCACATTTCTCTCTCTGACTTCCCTTTTGATGTCTGGTGATTGAGTTCTTACAACGTACTTCGGTCATACGATTTGCTCCTAACACTCGCACGCTGGGGGGCAATCTGTTACACCATTTTTTGGTCATCTAACCTACTGTCATTAGATGGACCCAAGTACACCATGTAAGACCAATTTTACCCTAAGTAAAATTGCTTTCACTATGTAAAATAACTTAATAAAACACATTTATTAGGTTGTTTATGGTCTAAAAAGGAAACCCCAAAAGGAAATATTAAACAAACCTATATTTGTTTGATTTTCCTGGTCATGTTTAACCCAAAACAAAGAAATTAATTAGATAAATATTTATTTATCTTATTATTTTCTAGGAATAATTATTTAAACCTTATTTAAATAATATTCCTTGTTAAATATGACTAAATCACCCATAAATAATTAAATAAATCATTATTTATTTGATTATCTTTCAACCACTTCCTTAAAATGATAAATAAATCATTTATTTATTTATTATTCACAAATAAGGGATTTGACCCAAGTCAAATACTTTTTCCCTCCAACAAATATAATAAAATATTCCATAAAAGGTGGATCTAGATTTGGTTAATGTTATTTTAATCATGCACCAAGATCTAGAATGACCCAATATTTTGTTATAAATAGGAGGATTTTTCCTACCATTCTTCACCTTTTGTTGCCTATTAGATCACTCTGGATCTAAACTCTTGGTCTGACTTTGAGCCATTATCATTGTCATATTTTTCATTATTTGCTGTGTGAGCTCCCTTTGAGTTCTATCTTTGTCTGGGTTTTCTACACCAACAGGAGAGAGAAATGCTAGATCTGAAGTGCTGAGGACTTCCAAGAACCCATCCCATTGAGGAGAATTAGAAACACCTTCTTGTTTTCCTCCCAGGTGCCCTTAATACAAAAGATTCTTTCAAAAATTGTTCTTGTCTTGTCTATTGGATGTATGGAGAAAAAACTTATTTTTACTGCTTAATGTCTCTATATGCATAGATCTAGTTTTTTGCAGCACTTGTCTTGATCAGCTAACTGCAGATCTGAAGATATTGGCAGCCATATTTGATGTTAGGGCTATAAGTTATGCGTAGCTAAAGTGGTATTTTTTCGTACACTTCGAAAAAAGATTCATACTAACAACTGGCGACTCCACACGGGTTTTCAATTACGACCACTGTTGTTTTTCATATTCCTGCATATCCAGCTACTTCAGACCCTAGGGTTTCTTTTCAGCTTTTTGTTTTTCCTATTTTCATGTTGTTTTTCACCTATAAAACCCTAAAACATTAAAATTTCTAACTTTCGCGTGTTTCTGGCCCTATTGCGCAGGTGACAGACATCAGCCGCAACTGAGACGAAAACTTTTCCAGAAATCTGCCGCCGGGACACCCGGAGCTTCAGGTCGCACTTTTCAGCCCAGAAACTGCGACCTGGACCTCCAGGTCGCACTTTTCAGCCCATTATCTGCGACCTGCATAGAAAACAGGTCAAAACCTGCGACCTGCCAATTTTTCTGCTATTTTTCTGCAATTTTTCTGGGTTTTTCTGAAGCTTCTGTCAGGGTTTTCCAGCCTCTGTCTCAGCCCGTTTCTACCTGTTTCTGATCTGTTTTGCTCATCTAAGTGGGAACATAGCGCCCTAAGGCTTCATTACCCTCCACTTTTGGTGGAAGAGTTTTTATCTATTTCAGGTGTCTGTTTTTTCAGACTTTCAGCTCCCCCTTTTCCAGATCTGATACCTCCTTTTCAGATCTCTTTTAATCAGCTCTTCTCCCTTTCAAATCACCTCCTGAAGATTTGTTTGGATCTAACTTTAGGGCCTCCTCCTTGCCCCATCTGCTTTTTGCTGATTTCCTCCTTTTTTTCAGCCACCTTGCCTCTGCCTCTTGGCTGTGTTCTGCCCCTCTTTTCAGCAGATTTCTCCTTTAGATCCCTCTCCCTTTCGACCCTCGATCTATTGGCCTCTTTTTAGTGTGTTTTGACTATATTTTTTCCCTCTGTTAGACTAGTTTTGAGAGCCCCGCCTTTTTGGGTTAGATCGATGCATTGATTAGTTGTTAATTTTCTGTTATTTCAGCATTATATATTGTTCTCTGCAACATTATTTTCAGTTACGCAACACACTTTTTCTCTTGCTCTCAAAACGAAAAGGGTTTAAAAATTAAAATTAACACACACCACACACTCACCTTAAGTGAAGAAGAGCTTGGTTTACACCGCCAGGCAAAGACTTTAAAATCAATTGACACTGCACCTATCTGCCCTTGTTTCGACATTGTACTCTCTTGATTCTGCACCTCCCTGCCTTTGTTGATCTTTCTTCTTCCCCCTGTGCCGTGTTTGTGTTGTCACCATTGCGCCCCCAAGGCGCGCATCCCGGAGACTTCTTGGCCTTCACCCTCAGTTTCCGGTCGGTCGACCTACTCCCTCCCGTCGTCGACGAGTTAGTCCTCCTCCGAGTCCGCACTCCGACTCCTCTTCTGATTCATTGGGTTCTCCTTTTGCTTCTGGTTCTCCCCCTGTCACCTTCACCATGTCTGGTCCAGGGCCTAATGCTAGCGGTAATCCCGGCCCTAATGCCGAGATTACTACTAGCGGAACCGCCACAGGAACTACCTCGGCTGCACCTTTGCTCCCTTACATGGCAGGCCTCAGCCTCCCCGATCTCAATCAGTTGATCAATGACCCTATCTGCCACGATGTTGGTTGGCTTTCTATGCCAACCAAGCTCTCCTCCGACATCCCTAAGTTCAAAGGCCTTGCTCGAGAAGATCCAACCAACCATGTCCGATCTTTCCACATGTGGTGTTCCTCCAATTCCATTACCGATGATTCCATCCGTCTTCGGTTGTTCCAATGCACGCTTACTGGTGAAGCGTCTAAATGGTATGTTGACCAGGCCACCTCTTCCCATACCACCTTTGCGACCATTGCCCAAGCCTTTTTCTCTTATTTCCAGCTGCCTCTCCGATACGATACTGGTACAGAGCTTTTGACTTCTTTCAAGAAAACCTCTTCGACCCGCCTTTCCACTCATGTCCAGGAATGGAAGAGAAGAAGGAGCTTATGTCGAGCTCCCACCTTCGAAGATCGGGTTTATATGGACTGGTTCCTTCACACTCTCTTACCTCCCATTGGCAAAGATGTCACCTCCCATTTCCCTCAAACCGAAGAAGCCGCCCTCCAAATAGCCTGGAAATATAACCTGATCTATGCTCAGTCTGGTTATGTTTATACCGTCCTTCCTGACCTCCCCAGGCCCGGTGGCGCTAATGCCTCAGGGGCATCTCATTCCGTCGACGGTATCGTTGGAGCCCTTTCTCATCCGTATGCTCAACCTCCTATGGGCTATGGTCTCCCTCCGGGAGGGGCCAACACCTCTAGCACTTTTCCCCCTCCAGGTAGCATGTATCCAGGATATGGCATGCCTCATCCTTTTTCCCAACCTCCTGCTTACCTCAATGTTTCCCAACCTAACCATTATCCTTATCCGCAGCCTGGTGAGCCAGCTCCTCCAGCATATGCGCTTCCACCTCCCTTGCCTCCTCCACCCCCGCAACAACACCTACAGCCCCCTCCAGGGCAAGTATTTGCACAGCAGGGCGCGACTAATCCCCCTTCTTCTCAAAGAAGGCGGAGAGGCAATCCAAATCAATCGGCCCCTGGTACTCGTGGACCCAATCCTCAAGGTACTGACCCTAACACTACTAACCAACAACAGGGCACTCAGCCCAAGCCGGACAGGCTTCTTCGCACAAATAAGCCTTGTTCGTGTTGCGGTGTTTACGGTTATTACACCCACGATTGTCCCCTCTTACCACAGATGCAGCAGATGTGGGAGTCTCAAGCCACATTGCGAGGAAAACATGCCTCCCCTCATGCTCCCCCTAATGTGACCACTACTCAACCAGCTGTGTTTACTGATCCTTTCCCCCAGCAAGGATTCGTGGCCGCCCAACCACCTGATGGACCGGTCGCCACTCAACCTTCCCCTTCTGGTTCCTCCGATTACCAGATCCTCATGATGAACTCTGATCCATCCCCACCCGTTGACCTTCACCTTCAAACTCGGGCTTGCCAGTACCCTAAGCCTTCCGCTCAGTCTGCCCCCGAGTCCCCTTCTCCAGGTTCTACAAAGCCTCTTTCGACATCCAATGGTCCCTTACATATCCCTCAACCCATAGTTGAGGTTCATACCAAGATTCCTAAAGGAACATTACGTCGGAATGTTGCTTCTGGTCGAGCCACTCATTCGTATAGCATATTAGATGATTTGGCGCAATCTCCTGCTGCCATTTCCACATTGGAACTCCTCCAGTTGTGCCCTTCCCAAAAGAAGGCTCTGCTATCTGCCGTGGGTGCTGTAGATCCTACCGATGACCAAATGATTGTTTTCAACGCCCATCAATTAGAACATCCTCCTTTTCCTGCTTCCGCTGCCTTCCAAATCCCAGTCAAAATCCGGAATGCCAACGTTTCTCAGTGTATAATTGATGAGGGGGCATCCACCTGTGTGATGTATGCTTCAGTTTGGAAGCAACTCGGATCTTCTGAGTTGGCCCCTTCCACGATCACCCTTCGAGCGTGAGACGGCCACGCCTCCAGCCCATTGGCCTTTTCAGTAATTGTCCTATCACCCTTGTAGGCAAGACTGTTTGCGTTGACGTCGAAGTCATCGATGCCCCTCTAGACTACAACATTCTATTGGGGCGAAGCTACACCTATGACATGTCTGCTGTCCCATCCGCGGTTTTTCGCAAGATGTCTTTTCCTCACAATGGAAAGATAGTCACCATCGACCAGTTGACTTATCATGAGCCAACGTCTCAGACCTCCCCGGAGACGACCATCTCTTCTGTAGCCAATAAGAAAACCTTCGATTCCTTAACCAGTGTCTCTCTCGGTGTCTACAAAGACTCCTCTCTGCTTGGAACTTTCCCTGGTCTCCCTCCTCCTCATAACTCTGATCCCAGCTTATCGAATGTTTGCATGATGAAATCGTCTAGGGCTGCCCTTAAGAGACTCGCTTCGGCTAGTCAACAACCTCAGACTCAACCTCGCCCACCATAACCCACTCCTAGCCATTCATCTCAGCTAGCCGACCCTCCTCCTTCTGGCCCTTCTCCTACAGATGGTATCCCTGAACTCCTCTATCCTCCCCGGTCGGTTCCCCCAGGCCTCAACCAGCTCAGAGCCGTCCCTCCTGGTCATTATCCCGCTGGTCAGATACCTTTCCTGGCTCCCCCTCCTGGAGTCTATACGGTCCCTATCATGGCCACCCTTTCTCTCCCTAACCTGACCCTGGGCATACCCGTCTGGTACCTTGACCCTCCAGCCGCTACCCCACCTGGTCACCCCAAACCCTATCTTGCCTTGACACCGGTTCAACCGGTCCCCCTCGCTTCCTCCGTTGCCACCATGCCCCCCGCACCTCCCTAGGACCCTACACCTGTGGTGACAGCTCCAGGAAAGAAAGGCAAAGCTTGCAAGGGGGCATCCAAAGACAAGGTCACCCCGACTGACCCGACTCCCCCTCCGCCCGCAAAGCCTTGCGCCTTGTGTGATGTCGTCGGTCACGCCACGCATACTTGTCCCGAATTTCCCCACATTAAACCCATGGTTAAATTCATGTTCCCTGAGTCTACGGTCCCTGACCCCTCGCTCCCGTCCTCATCCGTAACCAAGAACCCAAAAACTATTCGCACCAGCAAACCCTGTGCTTTGTGCGGTGTTCATGGCCATTATTCCCACCATTGTCCTCACCTGACGCATTACCGTGCCTCTTTAGAAGTAGTCCGCGAGTATGAGGTTGAACAAAATCAGTTCGCCTCTCCCATACTTACGCAGTATGCTTCAGGTCAGCTTGAGGATCCCCCCGCTCCCATTGACATCCCCCCCCTGATGTCCATATGACGGAGTCTACTACCACCATTCTTTACCTATCATCCTCTGTGAGACCCTTGGAGCACATTCCCTTTGAATCCTCCCCTGTTGTTTCGCTTGACCCCCCTTTAGCGACCACCCTGGGCTTAACATCATTTGACCATTTGTTTCCCTTTTCTTCTATCATTCCCCGTGACGATCCGTATGCGAGCCTTTCTTCCTCTACGGATGATTTAGGTAACTTTTCCGCATTATGTGGTTTCCATTCCACTCGTCATCCCTTCTTTTCCCGTCCGGATGCCTCCTTGGGAACCTTTTCGACCCTTGACCTCATCCTTCCCGCCCATACACGGGATAACACCACCCGTATCTCTGTTGACCTTCGCAGCCCGAGTCCCAGCCACCCCTCCTATAGCCCTCATATACCACCCTCTAGTTTGTATATGCGTCATAGCCATCTTTCCCATCACACTCCCTCCCGCAGTTGCCGCTCGATGTCTACTATACACTCACGCTACCGTCATTATACCTCCTCCCCCCATTTTTTGTCTTGTAACACTATTTCACAGGACCTCCCGTCCCCACCCTATATCGGTTACGTCGATGGTGCAAGTCGTTACTCCCGGAATCTAGCCTCAGTAGGTTGGGCCATTTTCACCCCCTTGCATGCCCTTGTTCTCTCAAATGGGGTTTGCATTGGTACTGCCACCAACAATTAGGGCGAATATGATGCAGTAGGTGGTCTCTTAGCCGATGCCCTCTTTCATCGCATCCTCCATCTGCATGTTCATTTAGATTCCCTACTTCTTGTCATGCAACTAAATGGTGTCTATCGTGTGCGTAATCCTGTGCTGTTTAGACGCTATTTACGAGTGAAACTCTTGATACGTGAATTTGAAACCATAACTTTCAACCATGTACCTCGAGAACAGAATCACTATGTAGATAGCATTGCAAACCATGTTCTAGATTGGCTTTTATCACACGCATTTCATACAAGACAATAACATTCATAATCATTAAAACAGATGCATATCCATAATATGTGTTGCAAAACATGTGTTTAGAGTCCATCTACTCTGATACATATGACATGCCCATAGCATGTTACAAAACACTCAAAACTGGGGACACCATCTGTCCCTACATACACACTAGGGGGCACCACCTATCCCACACCTAATCACTATCTAGCGGATCCTGAGCCAATGGCTCTGCTCCTGCAGCCTGTAGATCACGTATCCCCTGATCGACCATCGCCATGCGCCGCATGACACCTCGCCATTCCGAGGGTAAACCAATACATGGCTCTATGTACTGGTCGTCTAAATCTTGCCACCCGCGCTCTGACACCCCAGTCAGCAACCTCTCGCATCTACGGCGGATGTCCTCCAGAGGGGCGGCCACATCCTCATTATGCGCTGCTCTCGACCCACTCAGACCTGCAGCCCTAGGTGCTGCCAGTCGTCCCATATATCTAGCCGGTTTTACCGGAGCTATATCTGCATACCAAAAGTACATGAATCAGTACCCTATCTATGATTCACTAACTTTAACATGCCCAAAAAAGAGTAGTTACTTGTCACTTACCATTGGGTCCCCATACTCGACCAGGCAGAAGTGGTAGGTCCGGATCCCCACAATAACTCATCCCACTATAGGGATAATCGTCTATGTATAACGGCATCTGATCCCAATGGGTGAAGAACTCAGGTTGAAACACTTGTCTGACCGCCCCTCCTCCTCCTCTGCACAGTAGCCTCCCCCACCAGCGCATCCTGGGCTCTCTCGGGCCCCCATCTGGGAGCTGTATACGAGGTCGTAAGGTCGGGATCTTCTCAAAGAAGAAGGCACACAATAAAGTCCCATACGAGCAATCGTGGTTCACTTGCCGCTTGCAGAGTGACAACTGTCGTTTTAACGACACCAACATCATTTGGGCCCACCCTTAGTAGGTCACACTCAACACACTCTCCACAATCATCATTTGCCCCCCTATGATGTGATGGAGTGCCTGGTTGCCTAGGATCCACAGCACCGCTGCGGCCACCGCACGAGTCTCTAATCTCTCTAGGTCCCCGATCGGTATCTGCATCCCTTTGACTTGGAGACCCAGTCGGCAATGTCGCTCCACAAACTCCATGATATGCCGCCCCCGCGGTAACACTGGCTGCGTGTTTCCCACCATCCCAAGTGGCGGGAGACCCATTAGGAAATACAGATCTTGGACTGTCAATTCGATCCTGTGCCCCTGCACTATAAAGACCTCATGATCTGGATCCCAATAACTGACAATCTGGGCCAACAAGGGCTCCCCAGATCTCATTAGAGGGTTCTCCAAAAACTTCAGAACCCCAAACCTGGCCAGTACACGATGGACACCCTGATCCGCCTGGATCTCTGACCATAATGTACCCAAGTCTCTCTCTCTCTCCAGTTGACCCGTATATCTGCCATATCTGCAAAAACACATCATCTTTGTCAGCATACAGATAAGAAACACTGCAACCATCAACAAAAACCAAAATCTCAGCCCTAACACAACACTAAAATCCCCTCCATCTTCAGGTTGCACTTTTCTGTCAAATTCTGGGATAGGTCGCACTTTTTTTCTCAAAACCTGCTTCCCAGGTTGCAGATTTTGGCCCAAAAATTGTGACCCAGCCATAGAGATCAAAGAGGGTCTGTTCCTGAGATTTTGGGCCCTAAACTGAACTTTCAATCCATCAAAATGAAAGAGTAAGGTTAGGCCTCTTACCTGAAACTGACGGATCTCAATTCTAACGGTCGGTTTGTCCGCTACGCTCGCCGCAAGATTTAGGGCCTTCTCTCCTCTCTACATTCACCACAACAACACTAGCAAATGAGTGGATTTGGAGGGAAAAATTCCTTATTAAAAGAGAACCCTTGTTTATTCTTTCACCTGCTGCGACCATACCGTAGCTCTGTTTGAAAAACCGTCTACACCGTTGGAAAGCTCTCACCGAGCCCTCAAATGGGTATCTGTTAGTTTTTTATGATTTGATACTTCACAAAGACACATTTTGTCCAAGATGGGTCACTTCACCTCCCCCAAAAATCTAATTTCCTCATTTACAACACTCGTACTTGGGGCACCACTTTGCCTCCATACTTGTCTTTGTTTGTGTCGATTTTCATCATGAGATACCATCTTGTACTCATGTTTTTTGTGTCCCCCATGGGATCTTTTCTGTGTGGCAGCACCATCGAGTCGCCCTTTTTTAGAGCATCCAAGTTGAGTCATCATCACATTCATGGAGTCTATCCCGAGTCCCTTTGTACCCCGCTATAGTCCTCCATCCATCATTGCTTGGTCCCTCTCTTGTGTCACACATTATGGCCTTCAGTCCCACTGTCCCCTATCCCTTATGATATTGTGTCAGTCGCTGCCATGTCATTCACGCCCTTTATGCTCTAGCAAGGGAATTCGTCCATTCGCTACTCAGTCCCCTCCATTCCATCATCATCATTGGCATTAGTATGTCCGTCGCTCTACTATTTTCTCTCGTGCCTTAGTTAAGGATCTCTCATTGCCTCACCTTTGGCGGACCTCCTTCTGTCGACATCATCTCCTTCATTCCAGAAGAAAGGTCTAGAGGGCAGTGTACCTTGGTTCCAGCTTCCACTCTTGTTCGGTGCCTCGGATCAGGCAAAGGGCTCTCTCATTTCCCTTTGACTTGATTGTTTCTCCACTCTAGCTCCTTTCGGCATGATCGAGATCCATAAGTTTGATGGTTCAGTGATGCAGCCATAGCTTTTGGTGATTCCCGGGTGTGTGTGAGATGTCTCAGCCCTCATGAGGGGGTGGCCCTGCAGGTAGCCCCCCACATGCCCGGATGACCTCTTCATTGCAGCCTTCGATGCAGCTCCATATATTTGATGATGTAGGCCTTAGCCGCTTGCAACGCCTCTTTGATTTGCATGTATCAGTTAGATTTTGTGAGCCCTTCGCCGCTTATAGGGGGCATTTGGGTTGTATTTGTATCTCATGTACCCAGATATTATTGTATAAGTCCTAGATGTTATCCCAGGCATAACATGTATATGGGATCCCTCATTGTATTTTTATCTGGCTCATGTTTATGCCGGCTGTACTTTATGGTTCGGTCCCTTGTTTACTGGACACACTATTCTTTTGTACTTTGTCTCGGCGGGCATAGGTATGCCTCCCCTGCCGCCTTTAGCACAAGTACCCTCTCATAAAAAGAGACTTGTTGCACCTGTAAGTCTCATCTCCTCAGGGTCTAGTTCTTCAGCACCTTAGTCTACCTCACATTTCTCTCTCTGACTTCCCTCTTGATGTCTGGTGATTGAGTTCTTACAACGTACTTCGGTCATACGATTTTCTCCTAACACTCGCACGCTAGGGGGCAATCTGTTACACCATTTTTTGGTCATCTAACCTCTTATCATTAGATGGACCCAAGTACACCATGTAAGACCAATTTTACCCTAAGTAAAATTGCTTTCACTATGTAAAATAACTTAATAAAACACATTTATTAGGTTGTTTATGGTCTAAACAAGAAACCCCAAAAGGAAATATTAAACAAACCTATATTTGTTTGATTTTCCTGGTCATGTTTAACCCAAAACAAATAAATTAATTAGATAAATCTTTATTTATCTTATTATTTTCTAGGAATAATTATTTAAATCTTATTTAAATAATATTCCTTGTTAAATATGACTAAATCACCCATAAATAATTAAATAAATCATTGTTTATTTGATTATCTTTCAACCACTTCCTTAAAATGATAAATAAATCATTTATTTATTTATTATTCACAAATAAAGGGATTTGACCCAAGTCAAATACCTTTTCCCTCCAACAAATATAATAAAATATTCCATAAAAGGTGGATCTAGATTTGATTAATGTTATTTTAATCATGCACCAAGATCTAGAATGACCCAATATTTTGTTATAAATAGGAAGGTTTTCTCCTACCATTCTTCACCTTTTGTTGCCTATTAGATCACTCTGGATCTAAACTCTTGGTCTGACTTTGAGCCATTATCATTGTCATATTTTTCCATTATTTGCTGTGTGAGCTCCATTTGAGTTCTATCTTTGTCTGGGTTTTCTACACCAACAGGAGAGAGAAATGCTAGATCTGAAGTGCTGAGGACTTCCAAGAACCCATCCCATTGAGGAGAATTGGAAACACCTTCTTGTTTTCCTCCCAGGTGCCCTTAATAAAATTCTTTCAAAAAATATTGTTCTTGTCTTGTCTATTGGATGTATGGAGCAAAACCTTATTTTTACTGCTTAATGTCTCTATATGCATAGATCTAGTTTTTTGCAGCACTTGTCTTGATCAACTAACTGCAGATCTGAAGATATTGGCAGCCATATTTGATGTTAGGGCTATAAGTTATGCGTAGCTAAAGTGGTCTTTTTTCGTACAATTCGACAAAAGATTCATACTAACAGCATGCTTGTCCAATTTTTCAACATAACTTTTAAGGTCCATCAATTTATCCTCTGAAACTAAAGGACTGGGCAATCCTTTATTCAACAAAATATCAAATCTTTTCAGGAAGACATTGATTTCTTCTTGCATATCAGAACATCTTCGTTCTAGATTCTACATCAGAGTTCTTTTGGTAAAAACTCTTTTTATTTCCAAATGGTTCCTATCCTACCTTGAATGCCAAGTTCTTCAAGTTTTTGCCTGTTCTGAGTATTTAGAAAATGGATAAGTTCATTGGCTTCTTCAGGCCTGTTTCCCAATTCTTCTCTTGCTCTTAGGAATTCTTCCATAGCCAATTTGACTAAATCATTTTGTTCATGCATTATTTGAATTGAGGGCCAGACATCTCTTATTGACTGGATGATGTTATCCAAGAGAATTTCATTTATTTCCTTTAAAGGCTTCTCCAATGTGAGATCCTTTTCCAACTTGCTGACTAAATTTTCTAATTTGCTCACCTCTCTTGTTTTATCTGCAACATTCATTTTCGAGAGATCATATTTCTGTTCCAAAGTAGTGAGTTGTACCTTTGTTCTTTGTAGCTCTATCACTTGGAGTTTCATTTCTTCCATTGACTTTATTAACTCTTCTGTACTTAAATTGGAAGTATGTACCTGTGACAACTCTGTTGGCTGACCTGTTGTTGTAGTACTTGCAATCATTTTAGTTGTAGAGGCTGGAGTATTAGACTGCTTGTCTTTCAGTGCCTTTTCAAGCTCTTTTTCTGTTTCATTATGTTTCTCATTCAATTTTAAGAGAAATTCCATTAATTCTTCTTCATAATTTTGTTTTATGATCTCTGCAGTTTGAGGATGTCTTGAGGCTGGTAACTTCAGTTGTTTTCTCAAAGCTGCAATATCATCATCCTTCTTCTTGATCAATGATTCTATACCTTTGACATCCATGGGATTATGACCCAAACTAATAATAATTTCCTCCAAAGTCTTAATCCTGTTGTCCTTAGCCTGAGAAGAGGCTTTTTCAAGACTTAATTGAGCATTTGTATTCTCCAAAGAATCCTGCAATTTCTGGGTCATCATTGATTTATCTGTCAGAGTAGAATAAATCATTTCACCTGTCTATTTATGCAGTTCAATTTGATCCTAAGGATGAATATCCTTTTCTAAGACTTCAAAATTAGTTCTAATATAATTTTCAAATGTTTGAGGTTGCTGCACTTTGGGCTTGAAGTGACTCATTATCATTTTACCTTGTTGAATGTCATAGGCTGACATCAATCTTTGTTGATTCTTAGGAGCCATATTCAAACATTGATTGTACACTTGAAGTTTGAGTGGATCATTTCTAGCCTTTATATTTATGAATGTTCTTTTAATATCCCAAGCCTCTTTCACAGGTGGTTTGAAAGATGACACTTCTGCACTTTGCTGCCTTTGCAACTCTTTTCTCTGTAAAGTAATGGATGTCCCACTGATTGAACCTGTTTGCTGAGTACCCAATTCTTCTTGTGTTTGAGTATCAGGGATTTCATGAATAGATTCCACTTTTGGAAGAGGATTCAATTTTTGTCTTTTAACATTAGGCTGTCCAGAAGATCGAGTGACAGGAGTAGCTGTTTCAACATCTCTCTTTTTGCCCTTTTCTACACTAAGAGGAGTTTGTAAAATTGACACTTCTGCTACATTGGTCTGAGTAAGAGAAACCTGTACTTGACCCTATTCTTTAGAAGTTTGATGCTGTTCTGTCATTGTAAATTTTTCTGTAATTTGGATATCAACCTCTTTCTCTTTTCCTTTAGATGCTACTGTAGCCAATGCACTGATTTCCTGTAAATTTGGTTGAGAAGTCCCAGCAGAAGAAGAACCAATACTTGGTATCTGTACCTGTCCAAAAAAGTCTAGGTCAAGTATTTTTTCAAGGCCTTTCATTACATTTTCAACATTGACCTGCTCACTATCCTGTTCTACCAATGTCCCTTCCATCCATTCATCCATATTGGCATACTTTTCAATTTATGGGATTCTTTGATGAATGTATGGCGATAGTTTATTTTTCATTCTTATATCACAAATAGAGCTATTTGGGTCATAAGGTACCCAGTAGAATTTTTTTTTCTAATTTAAGATAATCTTCTAATATTCTTTCAGCTTCCTTCCCAGCATCTCTAGAGTTGCAGACAAAGGGACCTAGCTGACTTTTAATCCTGAGTTGAGCCTTTTTCTTTGCATTACAAAAATGAATTATATCTAAATTAATCATCTATCTGAAATACTCTAATGCAAAGAGTCTCATTGGGACATATTTTGGCAACTTGAATGGGCATAACTCACATCCATAGATTCTGATTTCTGTGTGATTTTGGTATATGTACTAGTCACCTATCGATATTGCTTTGAAAGTTGAAGAATTTTCTTGATTTCACTGTTGACCCTTGGAGGAGAAAATCCTGTCAACAAGGTGGTTGTAGGGTGTACAAATAGGTCAACAAAATCATTGTAGGAATAAGGGGAATCAGGGGAATTATGAGTAATGGCAGACCAAAAGATAACAGACCTAGGATTTCCTTTGGCATCAAGCTTTTCGACATGGAAAGGGAAAATTTCAGGTTGGTAATAAAGCATCAGATGATAAATAACAGAAGAATACTTGAAAACTCTTTCATTCTCTAATCTCATGAACTAATCATGGATTTTGTTTGCAATGTAGGAAGAAAAATCATACTTGACAACAAGGGGCTGTCCAGGGGTGAAAATAGACAACAATACTAGGGTTAATTGGTCAACATACTGACTAGTATTGAAACCCATTATAGAAGATATCATATTTAGAATAAGTCTACCCACATCAGTGAAGAAGGTATAACCATAAGGGGGAGGGCCTTTGGGCTGATGTTCTGGTAACATGAAGGTCTGGCAGAGATGATTTAACTCTTCATGGGATAATTTGGTAGATTTCTCAAGCAATTCTCCCATGGATAGGGGAGTGAGGGCTTGACCAAGTTGAAATTGCAGCATCTCGTTGATAGACTGAGCAGTTATGGGAAAAAGGATAGTCTGACTCGGGGACAAAACCGCTCTTTGATTGGGATCATAGTTTGCATGACAGTAATGGATTATCTCAGGGAAAATGTGGACTGAGGGGAGAAGGTAAATGGGAAGATTGGATTCCCATAATCCAAACATATCAGAACCTTTCAAGTAATTATCTCTGCAGTAGCAAAAAATTCGAAGGGGATTTTCACTGAGAACCAGGTCTTTAATTTGGAAATCTCTGTCTACTAAAGGTAGATAATATAAATCTCTGTGAGGGGCATTGAGGAGTGCGACATCAGAGCCACGGGAATCTCCATTTCTGGTTCTTGTGGATTCAGAAATGAATTCGAGGGTTTTTTATGAAAAACAGGCACAATCACAGGTTTAGGAATATAATTGCAGTTCTGGGGATTTGAGGAAAAATGAAGATCAATTTTTAACTCTGTTTTAGTTTCTTGTGTAGAATTTAAAACAAAAACCAGGATTTTACAGAGTTTGACGGGAATTAAGGTAAATACCTGTTTTCCTGGGAAATGAATAGTAATTGGAACAGGTATTAGCTATGGCAGATGAATTCTGAATGCTCGGCTGCAATTTTCTTCAGCAAGGTGGCAGTTGATGGCGTTCGACAGTTGGTTTTGGAGTTTTCTGCATGAGACTCTGGTCGTTACACAGAATAATGAAAATTACGTGGGCATGTTTGTTTATTTTCAAAGTCAAAAGGTTGGCGGGTTTGTAATTTTTTAATGGATGACGTCAGCAAGTACGGAGGTTTCGTCAGGGGAGGTAGGCGGTAAGCGGTTTCCATCGCACCGCTTTTGAGGAAGGGCGGTTTTCAGCGGAGGGTGAGTGATTCCATACGATGAACGATGCGTGGCGCGGCACTGTTCAGAAAACCGCTTGGCCATCGCGCGTTATCGTTCGGACGAGGATGGCTAGCGATATGAGTAATAACCATTGATTTGAGGTTAGTCGATCGAACGGTTCTCGTGAAAGGAAAATGGCAGAGATTTAAAAGAACGGGCCCGATGCAATTTATTATGAATTAATCATATCGGGGGCGATTCTATTGGAGGATTAGGTTATTAATTAACCTGGAGGGTTAATTAATCCCTTTTATATGGAGGGGTAGCGAGTTTTTTAATTAATCGGTAATTCAACCAATTGATTACAATTAACGCAATCATATGGTTATTTTTCAACCAAAGGGGCGGGATATTAATTATTGGGGATTTGATTAAAATAATACGGAAAAAAGGGTGGATTTTATATGGGGATTTAAATAATAAAATTAGAAATTAATATGAAAAAATGAACTAAAGCGCTAAGTGTAAAACATTAAAGTAATGTATTTAACTTACGCTTGCATGAATAGGGTTTTTGTGAAATATTACATGATTTTCCTAAGTAAAATGGGATTTTACTTAGGAAAAGATTTCTTAGAGGTGAATGAATGTCATGATGAATGATTTTAAGTACTTAGGTTTCTCCAATTATTGGGCCGAGGGTCCGGTCCCTCCTAAAGTCAAGGAAATGCCTTGAGCCGCTCTAATCTTTAAATACCTTAGTACTTAGGGGAAATTAGTGAAATGTTTAAGGAAAAATGAGAAGGGAAGTTAATAATCTGACTTTTCTTTACTTGAAATTCTTCCAGTGTATTGTCTACCTTTGCACTTGTGATGAAAGTAAAAGATTTAACATATCTAAAGCCATTATTCATCACATGTAATTCTACAACAACATCTACCTACCCTACCTACTTTACTCTACCATTTTTTCTTATTTATTAGGGTGCACTTAGACTGGCAAACCCTTATCACACTTTTCTTTTACATCTAAAAATATATCTAGTTCTAACCTTATAACACCCTAGGGCTCAGATTAAACTGTTGAGCTCCTTTTATTTACTCTACCTATCTACTTATCTGCCAAGATTAAACAGTTTGGTCAGATTTTATTCTCTATTTCTAAAACATAAAATTGAAAAATGAACTAGCCAAGTTTAAACTGTTTGACTATTCATAAATTGTGGCATAAAATACAAGTTGCATACAATTTTGTTTATTACATAAGAGCAAAAAATAGTGGCATTTATACTTTCACACTATCCTTGGCCTTTCTTTTGGTGGGGTTCATTTTCTTTCACTTTTTTGGCCATTTTTATTCTTTTCACCCTTTGAATTTTCTTTTAGGGTATACCCTCTTTACATTTTTAATTTTTTTTTTTTTTGATTTTTTGACAATATGGAAAACCTTTTCAACAAGAAAAAGGTATGAACATATTACATAGCCCATCATGTCAATCATGAAATATGATACCTATTGGTATAGGAGTCTAACACTGGCTCCACTTAGGGATGGATTTTCCTGGTGAAAAGTCAAGAACAGTAGGTCAGTTGCTCTCAGAATGATTTTGACTGAACCATGGAATCTTCTTCTGCTTGTTGATTTGTTATATGTATGACAGTAATGCTTCTGAAGCTTAGGGCCTTCTCCTCGGGCTTCAATTCCAGTAGGTTACTATCCAATCCAAACTGATGCATTACAAAGGATATAGTATGTACATGTTAAAAATCAAGATATCCTAATATATAGGATCAAAGTAGTGTTTCAACATTCGACCATTAACTGGTCCTTCTTCAGTTTTTGTACCATCCAAATTTTTCAGAAAATATTTATTATTTCCTTGTAAAGCATGAATAATATAAGGTCATTTCCACAGGAAATCAAACTTCCCATGTTTTCCCTTATCCTCTCTTCTGGAATCCCATCTCAAAACTTTATTTCCCAATTGAAAATCTTCTGCCTTGGTTATTTTGTCAAATATCTTCTTTAGTTTCTCCTACAATACTTGGGATCTTTGATAAAATTCCTCTCTGGTTTGCTGCAAATTGATAGTCTGATTTATTCTCCTTTGAATATCATTTGTTTCAACCTGAGCTTCTTGAAGTATTTTCATAATAGGAGCTCCTAAAGATGAAGGAAATACAACCTCAATACCATAAACTAACTCATAAGGACTGGTCCCAATATATTTTTTGGTGGTGAGTCTGTCTTCCCATAGTGCATTTATAAGTTTCTTGTGCCAATTTTTCTTATTTTCCTCCAATAATTTCTTAATAATGTTGATGAGACTCTTGTTGGAGGATTCAGCCATTCCATTACCCTGAGGGTAATAGGCTGTGGAATGGCCTAAAGTGATATGATATTTATTACAAAAACTTATCATCTTCTTAGATTTGAAGGCAACAACATTATCAATTATAATTTTCTCAGGACAACCAAATATTGATAGTATATTGGTTTCTAGGAATCCTATGATCACAGAGTCATTGGCCTGTCTGGAAGGAATTGCTTCTATCCATTTAGTAAAATAATTTGTGGCAGTGAGGATCCATTTGTGTTGGCCAGAAGAAGGAGGATGGATTTCTCTAATGAAATCCAAGCCCCATTGTTGGAAAGGTTTTTCAGTGGAAATTGGTTTCAAGGGTAAAGGTAATAGTTTTCTCTTGCCTTCAAAAATTTGACATTTATGGCAAGAAGTGACAAATTTCTTTACATCAGAGAACAAGGTTGGCCAATAAAATCCAACTCTTAGGATCTTATCTACAGTTGATTTCCAATAAAGGTGTCCACCACAGTCTCTTGCATGGAATTAATTGAGAGTCTTGTCAGCTTCATCTTTTAACAAACAATTCAATATAATACCATCATGATTTTTCCAAAAGAGAACATTATCTAAAATACAATACTTCAAAGATGTCATCTTTAAAAACCTCTTCTTTGTTCTGGATAACCCTGGAGGAGCTTGCAGGTTTAACAATACATAAATTATATTAGCATACCAAGGTGAATCTAAGAAGGCCTGGCTGATTTGTGGAGTCACCATCTCCTGTTCGTTATCTAGTTCATTAATATCTAGGGCTTGGCAATTTGTTTCTATCATGAGTTGAGCCAATCCCTGTCCTTTTATCAGTTTTGTAGGTTTTATCTCAATATCATACTCTAATATGGTAGCAATCCATTTACCTCTTTTGCCCTCAATTCCATCTTGAGTTAAGATGTCATTGGCAACAACATTTGGTACATAGGCTATAACATGGGAATACAATATATAGATCCTAAAATCTTTGATGGCTTTTATGAGTGCAAAAGCTTGTTTTTCCATGATGTTGTATTTTAATGATGCACCTCTTAGTGCTTTACTAAAAAAGGCTATAGGTTTTTCACATCCTTGATCATCTTTTTGTAATAAAACAACTGCTACAATATGTTCTGATGCAAATGAAAATATTATGAAATCTCTATCAAATTGTGGACAGGTAAGAACTGGTGTTCTAGTCAAAGCCATTTTAATTTCTTCAAATGCTTGTTTGGCTTCTACTGTCCATTTAATACTCGAATCCTTTCTTAACATGTTAGTAAGCAATCTAATTAATTCAGCTAAATTAGAAATGAATCTTCTCAAAAAAATGATTTTTCCTATGAAAGCTTGCAGTTCTTTGATATTTCTGGGATGAGGTATCTGCAATAGGGCTTCAATTCTAGCAGGATCAATTCTAATACCATCTTTGGAAATGATATGACCCAAAATTTTACCTTCTTCAAGACCAAACAAGGACTTTTTTGGATTCAAAGAGATACCATACTTTCTGCATTTTATGAATACTTGTCTGAGATCGTCCAAATGTTGTTGATCTAATTTGGAAAAAACAGTTAAATCATCCAGATATATAACAAGAAAGTCATGAGTTTATTTTTCAAACGCAATGTCCATTGCTCTTTGGAAGGTTGCTCCAACATTTTTGAGCCCAAATGGCATTTTAACGTACTTGAAAGTACCCCATGGTGTTGTAAAAGCTGTTTTTTCCTGGTCACCAGGATGAACCAAAATCTGGTTGTATCCTGAGAACCCATCTAAAAGAGAAATCCTTGAAGCACCTACTACCCTTTGCAAAATGTGATCCATTTTGGGCAAAGGACAATTATCCTTCAAAGAAACCTTATTAACATTTCTTAAATCAACACATAATCTGATCTCTCCAGTTTTCTTCCTAGTAGGGACTAAGTTAGACACCCACCCTGAAAACCTAATAGGAGAAATTATCCCTGCTTCATACATTCGTTTGACTTCTTTTTCAATTGAAGGCAATAGTACAGGGTTGATTCTTCTGAGTTTCTGCTTAAATGGTTTTTGATCTTCTTTCAGAGGTATTGTATGTTGAATTATAGAGGTATCATATGATTTTAAATCTTCATAACTCCAAGCAAAGACATCCTGGAATTCTCTTATTAGTTCAACATATTTTGATTTTTGATCAGGAGGCAAAGATTTAGACAACTTT
Source organism: Pinus albicaulis (assembly GCA_034641835.2). Taxonomy (NCBI): domain Eukaryota; kingdom Viridiplantae; phylum Streptophyta; class Pinopsida; order Pinales; family Pinaceae; genus Pinus; species Pinus albicaulis. The sequence continues at coordinate 1,548,002,143 of CM076582.1, forward strand.
ATTATTTTAGGATTTTCTTCAGTCCCCAGATTATATTCCTCAATATTAGCTTTTAATGGTTCCATTTTGGGTTTCTTTGGAATATCATTAGAGTCGAAAAGATCTTCTAAAGGAGTTAATCCTTTAGGAAAATGATTATCTTTCAGATTAATGATTTCAAATTCATCTTCTATAATCTCATCAACCTCCATTTGTTTAAGGTCCTGCATGTCTTTTTTGGTGAGCTTCGTTGGATGAAGCATTTGAGTTGCACTTTCTTTTGAAATGTCTGTTTATTGTTTATTTATTTGATCAGATTCAATGACTGTATCTTCATCTATGCTACTGTTAGAAAATTAATTTTCTAGAGTCAGAAAATTGTTAATCTGGTTGTCATTTACAAACACTTGCCAATTCTTAAAATTGTATGGTATAGCAGGTCTATGTCTAATCTCAGCTGTGAACTGATGATTAGGTTAGAAAGATAATTTACAAGTGCTAGCAAACATTGCAAGACTATGAGCATGAAAATTTTGTTTTCTTGGTATCTTGGCAAGGTGAGCCTATAGAAAAGTATTGAGAATCTCGACAACTGTTCCTCTATATTCTCTTAATCTAGGATCTTTTTTCGAATATTCACCATTGATCTGTTGAATGATTAAATCATAATCTCCTATGACAGATACTCTACTTGCACCTAATTGTTTGACAAGTTTTAGCCCTAACAAAAGAGCTTCATATCCTGCCATATTATTAGTGCATTTAAAGTTCAATCTGTAAGTATGGCCTTCAGCACGATCATTTTCAAGGTTATGTATCCAAATTCCAGCTCCCGCTCCTAACTTATTAATTGAACCATCAAATTCTAAATGCCAAAGAATTTCATGTTCATAATTTGTATAAGGTGTTTCAAGAACTTTCTTAACAGTGAGATCTGATTTTTTACTTTCTTCTGGTTTTTATTGGTTTTCTGATGTTTATTTTTCCTCATAGATTTCTGGGATTTGAACACTAGATTTATTTTCAGTTTCTTTTGGTTCTATTGCTGACACTTCTAGTTCATTGGGAAGATCAAATTCAACATTATAAAGAATAAATGAGTCCATATCAGAGTGTACTGAGTAGATGGGGAAATTTTCAGGTTTATCCCGACTACTGACTACATATTTCATCAAGGTTTCTCTGTATAGTCTCTTAGGTTAGCCGAATACTGAAATAGTAGCATATGACATGTCTAATTGAAGAGATCCTCTGAGTTTTGAACCCCAGGATCTAGACAATAGCATACCATATTTTGGAGGAATATCTGCTACTACTATATCCATCAAAATGGTTTTCGCAGGGTATTGAACCAATGTAACACACAAATATTTGATTAGTCCTAAACATTTCACCTGACTTGAATCAAAAGAAAAGAGATCTTTGTAGGGTCTGGTGATGTCTAAGTTTAATCTTTCCATTACAGCCTTGGGCATTAGATTGTGAGATGCCCCAGATTCAAGCATCGCATTATGAAGTATTTTATCATGTATATTCAAAATCACATAAAATGGAGGAGTTCCCCCACTTTCTGGTTTTCCATTTACTTCAGGGCCAAATAATAATCTAGGTTGATCATCAAAAACATTTACTGAAACTTCACTTCCAGTAATATTGAGTGATCTATTAATTTGGCTTCTTTAGACATCATGTTTAGCTAATTCAGACAATGGAACAACTATCTTTAATTTGCCTACTTCAGCTTCTAGATTAAAAGGTTTCTCTGTCTGAGTCCTTGTATTTTGAACAGTTGGATTGTCTTTTTCTTCTATGTTTTCAGTATTTTTCTCCTTATCAGGAGCGAGGTTATGTGCTGAAGTTGTTTCTGAATTAACTTCTAGAGGTTCCTCTACATTTCCTTTGGGAGGAAGAGTATTGGAAAGTTGTCTGTTATTCAGTTGAGTATTAGATACATCTTCAATTATTGGGTGGGTAGGATTAGGATCTGATCTGGAAAGAATATTTACAGGGGCAGTATTGATTTTACCTTTGAGGGGCTGCTTTGTACCTTTCTGTTTACTTGTTTCTGGGACATCAATTTTTCTGCTCCTCAAATTATATTGCTTCTGAACCTCATAAATGGTTGTATCATAACCTTCCTTAAAATCAAATGATTCTCCTGACTGGGTTTTAAATTGCTTAAGAATATGAGCCTCTTGATCCTCTTGCGTCAAGAAAATTTTTGGTTCATTCTCGCGTTCAGTGAAATTGTTTATTTGAACATATTCAGTTGGTTCTTCAGAAGTTGAGCCTTCGACATAATTTTCCTAGAATGGAGGCCTAATATTTTTGTCAGGACCAGTTTTTCCAGTATTTTGATTTTGGTTTCTTCTGAAATTTGGATTTTTAACAGTATTTCTCTGTTGACCATCCCAAGGATATTTTTTCTTTTCAATTGTTTCTACTCTATCTCCTAGTCTTTCCATCCCTTTGATAATAGCATCGAGTTTCTTTTCAAAAGTTGTGGGTTCTTCATCTACAGGCATTCTTCTTTCAGCTCTAGCTCTAGCTCATTTTTATATCAGGTTAGCTTCAACACTAACAAATATACTTTTCATTTCTTCTAAAGTTTGAGGAGCTCTTTCCCTAAGCTGATATGTTATACCGGAATCAAATCCATCAGGGAATTTGATTAATACTGAATCTGGAGGAGGTCTAAGATTTTGGGGAACAAAATTATAAGCCTCATTGAACCTGGTGACATAATCTTGCACAGTTTCATTTGGTCCTCTTTTTAGTTCTCCAAAGTCTGATAAGATTTGAAGAGGATCTTTCTTCTTTTCCCATCTGTTTAAAATTGATCTATAAAGAGATGGTAAGTCAGCAAAACTATTTGCAGGAAGGGCCCTGAACCATGTTCTGACTTCTCCAGTAAAAATTTGGACAAAAATTCTCATTCTTACATCATCAGCATCAATTACATAGATTTCAAAATAATCTATCATCTTTTTAGTGTGTTGTTGTGCAGTGTACGTACCAAAGCCATCAAAAGGAGTGATTTTACTTTGATAATCTTGAGGCATAGCCCCTAGATTAGCAGGTAATGCCAAAGAAGCATATCTGTTTTCCATTGGAAGAGGTAGCGATGAAATAACAGGTGAGGTTGGTATATGAGTGGTGGGTGGAGGAGTAGAAGGGGTAGTTTGAGGTTGATATGTTTGATGAAATTTTGATGAACTGGGAGAAGTAGAAGTGATCACAGAAATATCTGAAGTTCCTTAAGAGGTAAACTCAGATTGTATGGAATTTCGGAAATGCTTATCAATATGTGAAGTAACAAACTCAAATTGTAAATCTTCAAGAAATACTAGGTCTAGAACCAAATTGGACAACTAAGATTCATAAAAATTTACAAATAAAGATGTTTCAAACTGCTCGTCAAAGGGTTTGTCCTCAAGATAAATCCACTTCACAGGACAGGATATAGATCTATAGAGAGGTCGAGAACTACCAGAGCTTTCTTGACTATCTTGTCTTCTAAGAATTCTGGGAATCAGATTTGCATTTTCAAACACAGGTGGTGAATTTGGATCAGGATTAGCCCTAGTGTAACGAGTCCTTTCTGAAGCCAGTTTTCTAAGTGATATTTTTGGTTTTTTAGTTTAAATGAAATGAATAATACAACTTCAATAATCTCTTTAAGAAATTTCAAAGATTGGATTTAAATTTTCTTAAAGATTTATTTAACTAGAGGAACTGATCAAATGTCTGAAACCAGAGTTAATTTCATAAACTAGACTGGAGATAGATTGAAGTAGCATTTATTTACTATGCAATTGCAGAGAAAAAGCAGTTCAAAGGCTACCTGGCTAACTTCAGGCTCCGTCTTTAGCTTATAAAGTAAACAAAAGTAACAATAAAATTATTTAGATCCCCAGTGGAGTCGCCACTATGTTATCACTCAGATTTTCCTTGAAGTTGTTGGGAAGAGGAAAGGGGTCCGAGGTAACCACAAACCAAATTTTAGGTACAAAATCTAGCCAATCTGTACACAGAGAGGGCTCTCTCTGTATAACTTAGCTTTGTTTTAGAAGATATCAGGCTAGTTATAAAGTCCAAGGGTTTTGATTGAGTTTGGGTGGTGGAATTCAATAGTTGAGGGCAAGATTGAGTAGTTCAGTCCATTGGGCTAATGGAGTCAAAAAGGATAACTTAACTGGATTAAGTCTCTTAGCAAAAGATGGTTTCATAGGGCAAGATAATCAAACAGGAAACAATTATAGATCTTAGAGTGAATGGGATGAAACTCAAATGGATGAAGCGTAATTAAGAATCCTTCAACACGTTTGAAAGAGAGAAATTGAGTGATTATTAATAAAGAGCAGTTAAGTATTCTTCACTAAATAATCAAAAGGCTTAAAGCAGGAAAACATGAGCAATTAAGAATTCATTGTTTAAACTAGTTTAGAAGAAAAAATTTAGAACAATAATGATTAAAATCAGATTACATTTAAGCACTTTATAATTTATTAATTTTCATTAATCATTCAGAAATGAAACACAGATGATATAGTAAACAAATATAAAGACTTCAACACATAAGAGATAGATGACTTATTGATCCGTAGTCTGACACATGAATCCTGTAAAAAGTCTTTCGCATTAATTCCTCATCTAGCTAGCCACAAAAAATTTCCCCAACAACACTTTATTCCAAATAGTCAATGTTACAGCAAAGTCTAAAAAATCCACCCCTCAATACTCCGATTGAGGGAGTATTTATACAAAAAGTTATAAAAAATATATCCTAACAACTTGAGATATAATCTAGGATGACTCATAAGTATTTTACAACAAAATAGAGACAGATGGTCTCGTAGATAAGAAAAAATGATAACTGATGTTGTGCTGTTTCCTTCTTTTGAGAATGTGCTAGAGGCAGGCCCTAGGCTTTGGCTTATTGCTGTCCTCTTCAGTAATTCTATGCTGGATGCTTCGTTTAACTGATACTCTTTGACTGCTCTGATACACTTTGACCTTTATTCATCCTTTTATTCTTATTGCCATGAATTACTGTAGTATATAATCAAAAATTCATGTAAGGATAGTTTTTACAAAAGTTCTAGCATTTCTTCCCACCATTTATCTTCCGGTATCCTGGTCCTTTGCAGATTTCTGAGAGTTTCATCAGTCTCTGTATACCTAAAGAAAGTAGGTTGAATAGGGAAAAAATGCTTTACTTCATGCTCAAGATAAAACAAATTTTCCAATCTATCATGAAGACTTTTTCCTGTAGGCAATGCTGTTGTTGATGAACTAGTTGAAGTACTGGCCTGATTGTCAGCATGCTTGTCCAATTTTTCAACATAACTTTCAAGGTCCATCAATTTATCCTCTGAAACTAAAGGACTGGGCAATCCTTTATTCAACAAAATATCAAATCTTTTCAGGAAGGTAGTGATTTCTTCTTGCATATCAGAACATCTTCGTTCTAGATTCTGCATCAGAGTTCTTTTGGTAAAAATTATTTTTATTTCCAAAATGGTTCTTGTCCTGTCTTGAATGCCAAGTTATTCAAGTTACGACATGTTCTGAGTATTTAGAAAACGGATAAGTTCATTGGCTTCTTCAGGCCTGTTTCCTAATTCTTCTCTTGCTCTTAGGACTTCTTCCATAGCCAATTTGACTAAATCATTTTGTTCATGCATTATTTGAATTGAGGGCTAGACATCTCTTATTGACTGGATGATGTTATCCCAAAGAATTTCATTTATTTCCTTTAAAGGCTTCTCCAATGTGAGATCCTTTTCCAACTTGCTGACTAAATTTTCTAATTTGTTGACCTCTCTTGTTTTATCTACAACATTCATTTTCGAGAGATCATATTTCTGTTCCAAAGTAGTGAGTTGTACCTTTGTTCTCTGTAGCTCTGTCACTTGGAGTTTCATTTCTTCCATTGACTTTATTAACTCTTCTGTACTTAAATTGGAAGTATGTACCTGTGAAAATTCTGTTGGCTGACCTGTTGTTGTAGTACCTGCAATCATTTCAGTTGTAGAGGCTGGAGTATTAGACTGCTTGTCTTTCAGTGCCTTTTCAAGCTCTTTTTCTGTTTCATTAAGTTTCTCATTCAGTTTTAAGAGAAAGTCCATTAATTCTTCTTTATGTTGGCAATATGATGCTGAGTGTTGTCCTTGATGGCAACACACTTGATAAAGATGATGGAAACCTACTTGATGAAGATGAATTGTGTCTTGATGAACTTGATAAATGATGTAAATCTGATGTATATACAATGAGTACATAAGGTAATGATGGAAGGAATGTCAGTATGTGCTAGAACATGATGAAAAGAGTATGTCTCAAGGCATACGCGGATTTGTCTAGACAAAGTAGCGTATGCATGTGGGAAATAATGTGCCAAGTCGCATATGGGAAAAAGCGCTCATAAAGTGCAAAACCAGGGGTAACCACCATGGTATTGACCCATTGTATTGAGTAATGATTCGTCTATGTGACCCTGTCCAGGAATACCATCGGAAGTAATGTAGTTTTGGCTCATGGTATTGAAAAAGGGTAAACCTATATAAAGAGAAGAAATTAATTCATGAGCGTGAGTGCAAGATGTCTGAGCTTGAATGAATACTTCTCTCTGAAGTATATCTGAATGGAAAGGGTTATAGTTGAATGATAGATCTGAATGCATGATGCACCGATGAAGAAAGTGATGAAGAAGGGTATCTAGATCTGAAATATATTTGTATTTGCTAGATCTGTTTATGGAATGCTTAGATCTGAGATGAGGCGAACATCTGTCTAAAGTAAAGGGTAAAGTCTGTGTGATGTATCTGTTCTAAAGAATTGCAATGACCTAAATGTCTGAAGAACCATACGATATTTTGCCACAGAGGAAGCGCGTATATACGCGGGTTTGTTGAAGAGAAAGCGCGTATGGGCAGAGAAATTAGTTCTATAATATGTACAGAAGTATACACAGGTTTCTATGGTCGAAGGCGCGTATATACGTAGGATCAGTGAAAGGAAAGCGCGTATGCAAAACTAGGGTTTGCTGAAGTCTGTGGTAAGAAATGTCTGATCTATTCTGATGGTTTACTGATATCTGTAAGTGAGTTATATGTATCAGTTTGATGTATGATTGAGCTTAAATGTATGGAGTGGGTCTAGTCTGAAAATTGATGAAACGTGGTCCATAGAGGTGCTGAGGGTTGTAGCCTTCAGTCAGGGGGTTGTAGCTCCCTTCCAGGTGAGGCTGGTAAACGAGAGCAGGGGGTCGTAGCTCCCTTCCAGGTGAGGCTGGTAAACGAGAGTAGGGGGTCGTAGCTCCCTTCCAGGAGAGGCTGGTAAACAAGAGCAGGGGGTCGGTGCTCCCTTCTAGGAGAGGCTGGTAAACGAGCGCAGGTGGGTGCCTGCGTGCTGGTAGGAGTCTGCGCTAGCACATTGTTGTAAGATGTTTTCTCTATAATAAAATATTGAAGGCTGAGACTACATCAGCGGTGGTTTTCTCCCGACTTGGGTTTCCACCTAAAATCCTGGTGTTCATGTGTGATGCTTATGTGTGAGGATTTATTCTGTTGTTACTGCACATGTTTACTGTTAACTAAACATCAGAAGAATGAATGTTACATATATCTAAGTAAAGATTTAATTGCATAATAATATCTCTGTGTATACGCGAGTTTAATGAAGGAGATCCGCGTGTATACGCTAGTTGGCTTCAGCAAAGTAGCATATGGGTTTTGAAGTAAAGAAAAGTAAAAAGATTTGAGTATGCCCTAAATACTGATTCACCCCCCCCCTCTCAGTATTTTTTCCCAACACTTTAGAATTTTGTTTTATGATTTCTGCAGTTTGAGGATGTCTTGAGGCTGGTAACTTCAGTTGTTTTCTGAAAGCTTCAATATCATCATATTTTTTCTTGATCAATGCTTCTATACCTTTGACATCCTTGGGATTATGACCCAAACTAATAATAATTTCCTCCAAAGTCTTAATCCTATTGTCCTTAGCCTGAGAAGAGGCTTTTTCAAGACTTAATTGAGCATTTGTATTCTCCAAAGAATCCTGCAATTTCTGGGTCATCATTGATTTATCTGTCAGAGTAGAATAAATCATTTCACCTGTCTGTTTATGCAGTTCAATTTGATCCAAAGGATGAATATCCTTTGCTAAGACTTCAAAATTAGTTCTAATATAATCTGTAGCTGTTTGAGGTTGCTGCACTTTGGGTTTGAAGTGACTCATTATCATTTTACCTTGTTGAATGTCATAGGCTGACATCAATCTTTGTTGATTCTTAGGAGCCATCTTCAAACATTGATTGTAAATTTGAAGTCTGAGTGGATCAATTCTAGCCTTTATATTTATGAATGTTCTTTTAATGTCCCAAGCCTCTTTCACAGGTGGTTTGAAAGATGACACTTCTGCACTTTGCTGCCTTTGCAGCTCTTTTCTCTGTAAAGTAGTGGATGTCCCACTGATTGAACCTTTTTTCTGACTACCCAATTCTTCTTGTGTTTGACTATCAGGGATTTCATGAATAGATTCCACTTTTGGAAGAGGATGCAATTTTTGTCTTTTAACATTAGGCTGTCCAAAAAATCTAGTGACAGGAGTAGCTGCTTCAACATCTCTCTTTTTTCCCTTTTCTACATTAAGAGGAGTTTGTAAAATTGACACTTCTGCTACATTGGTCTGAGTAAGAGAAACCTGTACTTGACCCTATTATTTAGAAGTCTGAGGTTGTTCTGTCATTGTAAATTTTTCTGTAATTTGGATATCAACCTCTTTCTCTTTTCCTTTAGATGCTACTGTAGCCAATGCACTGATTTCCTGTAAATTTGGTTGAGAAGTCCTAGCAGAAGAAGAACCAATACCTGGTATCTGTACCTATTCAAAAGAGTCTAGGTCAAGTATTTTTTCAAGGTCTTTCATTACATTTTCAACATTGACCTGCTCACTATCCTGTTCTACCAATGTCCCTTCCATCCATTCATCCATATTGGCATATTGTTCAATTTTTGGGATTCTTTGATGAATGTATGGTGATAGTTTATTTTTCATTCTTATATCACAAATAGAGTTATTTGGGTCATAAGGTACCCAGTAGAAACTTTTTTGTAATTTAAGATAATCTTCTAATATTCTTTCAGCTTCCTTCCCAGTATCTCTAGAGTTACAGATAAAGGGACCTAGATGACTTTTAATCTTGAGTTGAGACTTTTTCTTCGCATTACAAAAATGAATTATATCTGAATTAATCATCTGTCTGAAATACTTTAATGCAAAGAGTCTCATTGGGACATATTTTGGCAACTTGAATGGGCATAATTCACATCCATAGATTCTGATTTCTGTGTGATTTTGGTATAGGTACCAGTGACCTATCGATATTGCTTTGAAAGTTGAAGAATTTTCTTGATTTCACTGTTGACCCTTGGAGGAGAAACTACTGTCAACAAGGTGGTTGCAGGGTGTACAAATAGGTCAACAAACTCATTGTAGGAATAAGGGGAATCAGGGGAATTATGAGTAATGGCAGACCAAAAGATAACAGACCTAGGATTTCCTTTGGCATCAAGCTTTTTGACATGGAAAGGTAAAATTTTGAGGTTGCAGTAATAAAGCATGAGATGATAAATAACAGAATAATACTTGAACACTCTTTCATTCTCTAATCTCATGAACTGATCATGGATTTTTTCTGCAATGTAGGAAGCAAAATCATACTTGACAACAGGGGGCTGTCTAGGGGTGAAAATAGACAACAATACTAGGGTTAATTGGTCAACATACTCACTAGTATTGAAACCCATTATAGAAGATATCATATTTAGAATAAGTTTGTCCACATCAGTGAAGAAGGTATAACCATAAGGGGGAGGGCATTTGGGTTGATGTTCTGGTAACATGAAGGTCTGGCAGAGACGATTTAACTCTTCATGGGATAATTTGGTAGATTTCTCAAGTAATTCTCCCATGGACAAGGGAGTGAGGGCTTGACCAAGTTGAAATTGCAGCATCTCGTTGATAGACTGAGCAGTTATGGGAAAAAGGATAGTTTGACTCGGGGACAAAACTACTCTTTGATTGGGATCATAGTTTGCATGATAGTAATGGATTATCTCAGGGAAAATGTGGACTGAGGGGAGAAGGTACATGGGAAGATTGGATTCCCAAAAATATCAGAACCTTTCAAGTAATTATCTCTGTAGTAGAAAAAAATTCGAAGGGGATTTTCACTGAGAACCAGGTCTTTAATTTGGAAATATCTGTCTACTAAAGGTAGATAATCTAAATCTCTGTGAGGGGCATTGAGGGGTGCGACATTCAGAGCCACGGGAATCTCCATTTCTGGTTCTTGTGGATTCAGAAATGAATTCGGGGGTTTTTTATGAAAAACAGGCACAATCACAGGTTTAGGAATATAATTGCAGTTCCGGGGATTTGAGGAAAAATGAAGATCAATTTTTAACTCTGTTTTAGGTTCTCGTGTAGAATTTAAAACAAAAACCAGGATTTTACAGATTTTGACGGGAATTAAGGTAAATACCTGTTTTCCTGGGAAATGAACAGTAATTGGAACAAGTATTAGCTATGGCAGATGAATTCTGAATGCTCGACTGCAATTTTCTTCAGCAAGGTGGCAGTTGATGGCGTTCGACAGTTGGTTTTGGAGTTTTCTGCATGAGACTCTGGTCATTACACAGAATAATGAAAATGATGCGGGCACATTTGTTTATTTGCAAAGTCAAAAGGTTGGCGGGTTTTTAATTTTTTAATGGATGACGTCAGCAGGTACGGAGGTTTCGTCAGGGGAGGTAGGCGGTAAGCGGTTTCCATCGCACCGCTTTTGAGGAAGGGCAGTTTTCAGCAGAGGGCGAGCGATTCCATGTGATGAACGACGCGTGGCGTGACACTATTCAAAAAACCACTTGGCCATCACGCGTTATTGTTTGGATGAGGATGGCTAGCGATATGAGTAATGACCGTTGATTTGAGGTTAGTTGATCGGACGGTTATCGGGAAAGGAATATGGCGGAGATTTAAAAGAGCGGGCCCGATGCAATTTATTATGAATTAATCATATCGGGGGTGATTCTATTGGAGGATTAGGTTATTAATTAACCTGGAGGGTTAATTAATCCATTTTATATGGTGGGGTAGCGAGTTTTTTAATTAATCGGTAATTAAACCAATTAATTACAATTAACGCAATCATATGGTTATTTTTCAACTAAAGGGGCGGGATATTAATTATTGGGGATTTTATTAAAATAATATGGAAAAAAGGGCGAATTTTATATGGGGATTTAAATAATAAAATTAGAAATTAATATGAAAAAGTGAACTAAAGCGCTAAGTGTAAAACATTAAAGTAATGTATTTAACTTATGCTTGCATGAATAGGGTTTTTGTGGAATATTGCATGATTTTCCTAAGTAAAATGGGATTTTACTTAGGAAAAGATTTCTTAGAGGTGAATGAATGTCATGATGAATGATTTTAAGCACTTAGGTTTCTCCAATTATTGGGCCGAGGGTCCAGTCCCTCCAAAAGTCAAGGAAATGCCTTGAGCCCCTGTAATCTTTAAATCCCTTAGTACTTAGGGGAAATTAGTGAAATTTTTAAGGAAAAATGAGAAGGGAAGTTAATAATCTGACTTTGCTTTACTTGAAATTCTTCCTGTATATTGTCTACCTTTGCACTTGTGATGAAAGTAAAAGATTTAACACATCTAAAGCCATTATTCATCACATGTAATTCTGCAACAACATCTACCTACCCTACCTACTTTACTTTACCATTTTTTCTTCTTTATTAGTGTGCACTTAGACTGGCAAACCCTTATCATACTTTTGTTTTACATCTGAAAATATATCTAGTTCTAACCTTATTACATCCTAGGGCTCAGGTTAAACTGTTGAGCTCCTTTTATTTACTCTACCTATCTACTTATCTGCCAAGATTAAACAGTTTGGTCAGATTTTATTCTCTATTTCTAAAACATAAAATTGAAAAATGAACTAGCCAAGTTTAAACTGTTTGACTGTTCATAAATTGTGGCATAAAATACAAGTTGCACACAATTTTTTTTATTACATAAGTGAAAAAAGCAGTGGCATTTAGACTTGCACACTATCCTTGGCCTTTCTTTTGGTGGGGTTCATTTTCTTTCACTTTTTTGGCCATTTTTATTCTTTTCACCCTTTGATTTTTCTTTTAGGGTATACACTCTCTACATTTTTAAAATTTTTATTTTTGATTTTTTGACAATATGGAAAACCTTTGCAACAAGAAAAAGGTATGAACATATTACATAGCCCATCAAGTCAATCATGAAATATGACACCTATTGGTATAGGAGTCTAACACATTGGAGGCTTGTAAACACATGTATTTGCAAAATTTTGGGCATAATGAAATATGGACATGCCATTGGGAGCTGGACCAACAGATTTAGCCCATGAGGGGTGAACTGCTTCATCATGCATGCTGTGTAAATTTTATATGTGGTTTTATTTCTCTATTATACACTACTATTAAATGTTATTTAGGCTTATTTTTATGCTTAAAATTCACAATTTGATCTATGTTTCATGGTTAAATTCCTCATTTCTTAAGCAAACAAATGGAGACACATATGTACATGTTTTGTAACTGAAAAGACACTTAGCACAACAAACTAATACAGTCATTTCAGATCAGGTTGGTATCAGAGCTAGAGTTTATTCTCTGGTGTTGTTGTGTGCAAATATTTGTTTAACTGTTTGCAAGTTTTCACATGCTTACTAGGCTCAAGCTTAAGAGAGGATAAGGAAAATTGGTGGAATAAAGAGGGTCTCAAAGTGAGCCACAAAAAATGAGGGAAATATTTCCACATTCTCCACCATCTAGTTCACCTCCTAAAGAAGCAGAAGCAGCATTAAGAATGCCTCCAGAGGAAGAATAAGTCCATGAAGAGCTGGATCCAAAAGAAGAAGAAAGAGTGTTCAGGAAATCATTCCTTGACATGATTGAGATGGCGAGAATCCTTTATCAAGAAAGGAATGAGAAACTAGAAGGAGAAGGATCCAAAATTCACAAGGAAAGACAGGGATCATCAGGAGGTCAAAATGATGGAGATAAGTCAAAGAAGGGAAATGGAGGCAATGGAAAGTCACCATCCTCACCCTCATCATCATCATCCTCTACTTCATATTTAGTACATAAACCACACAATTCAAAGAACACTGGTAAAAATCCTTTCCTAAAACATGATGTTAAGTTTGAATTGCCAATGTTTAATGGTGAAGTCAATGCAGGAAAGCTTGATAATTGGATTAGGCAATTGGAGGTCTATTTGAGAATTCAGAACCTTCATGATGATGATACCAAAATCCAATTAGCTTCATTGATAATGGAAGGTGCAACACTTGTTTGGTGGGAATCCAAGACAAAGGAGGAGATCAAGAAGCATGGTAAGATTATCCCATCACAGAATAATTTCATTACTGCAATATAACACAATTTTTTCCATTAGCTCATATGCAGAAATCCATAATGAACTGGAAAAAATTTAGACAATTGAAAGGACAGATTGTGCAAGTTTACACCCAAAAATTTAGGAGAAGATCTCTCTTATTAGGGGTAGATTTGCAGAAACAATATACTTTTCTCAAGTACATAGGAGGCTTACATAGCTACCTAAGAAATAATATTCTCATGTTTAACCCTACAAGTCTAGATGAAGTTTGTGTTCAGGCCACACATCTAGAAGCTAGAGGGACAAACATTTCTGATGAGGGTAGAAACAAGCCTTTTAAGGGGAAAAACAAAGAGAAGACCTGAAAAGGTAAGGGAAAAAAGGATGCATCTGTCAAGAAAGAGTGAGAAAAAGTGGTCTGTAAACATTGTTCAAGATAAGGCCATGATAAAAATCATTGTTGGAAATTACATCCTGAAAAGAGGCCCAAACATCAGAACAACAGAGGGATACAGAAAAATTCAGCTACAACTCGACATGATTTAGGAGAGGATTCAGGCGATGAATATAAAATTACAACCATGGGATTGAAGAACATGAAGGGGAAATAAATTGAAACTAAACCCAGTTCTAGTACATCAAACTGTCACATACAAGCTCCAAATGAAGAAGAGAGAATTGAACTGTTTCATGTGAGGGTCATATCCAAAAATACCAATATTGACACATTGTTTGATAGTGGGTCACAATAAAACTTAATATCTGAATACTTGGTCAAGAAACTTAATCTTGAGACCATTCCACATCAAAAACCATATCCACTTGGTTGGATTTTTAATGATGCAAATTTACAGGTTTCAAAGAAGTGTATATTGCGGTTTGCAATAACTTCACATTTTGTTGACACAGTTGAATTAGATGTGGTTCAACTTGACATTACAGGTATTGTTTTGGGAAGTCCTTAATTGTATGATAGGAAAGCGATCTTCCATCACCATGAGAATAAATACCATTTATTCAAAGATGGAAAGGAGTACATTGTTAGAGCACATCACAAGAAGACAAATATTGCTATGGTAAATGCTGGACAGGTAAACAGGATGGTAAATTCAAGTAAGAATTTTGTTCTTCTTATGATTAAGCCTAAATCTGATGTTAATCATGAATCATTTGAGGATTGTGATCCTAAGTTGAAATCAAATTTATATGATGTAGTTGATGCACATCATGAGATGTTTTAGGAGCCAACAGGATTGCCTCCAAAAAGGGAGATTCAACATGAGATTCATTTGCAACAAGATTGTCCTCTTCCAAACATTGGCATGTATCACATGTCGATAATGGAGAATTCTGAGATTAAGAGGAAAATCAAGGACATGTTGGACAAGGGACTGATAAGGCCAAGCACTTCACCATGTGGTTCACCCATAGTCTTGGTTCTGAAGAAAGATGGGACTTGGCACATGTGTGTAGACTTTAGAGCTTTGAACAAGATAACAGTAAAGAATCAATACCCACTCCCAAGGATAGATGATTTTCTTGATCAGTTGAAAGAAGAAATTTTTTTCACTAAGTTAGATTTACGAAGTGTATATCATCAAGTAAGAATTGGAGAAAGTGATATATGGAAGACTTCATTCAAAACCAAACAAGGACTCTTTGAGTGGTTGGTTATTCCATTTGGTTTGTGTAATGCACAGACAACTTTCATGCGTGTTATGGATAATGTTCTGCGTCCATTTCTTGATGACTTTGTGATTGTGTATTTAGATGATATACCGATTTTCAACAAAACAAGAGAAGAACATGTCTTGCATGTGAATAGGGTGCTTGATGTTTTGAAGAAAGATAATTTGTTTCTTAAGATGTCAAAGTGTGAGTTTAGAAAGACTTCTTTGGTTTATTTGGGACACATTGTAGGAGGAGGCGAGTTGAGAATTGATCCTTCTAAAGTGGAAGCCATTGTGAATTGGTCCACTCCCAAATCAACAACTAAGGTAAGAAATTTCTTAGGTGCATCTCAGTATTGGAGTAAGATTATTTCTAAATTTTCTGCCATAGCAGCTCCTATGCATGCAGTGACAAGTGCGAAGAAAGGCTTCCAATGGGGAGGAAAAAAGTAGAAAGCTTTTGAAGCTTCAAAAGACGAGATCAGTTCAGCTCCAGTCCTTGCATTACTGAATTTGAGACAACCATTCGAGATACAAACCGATGCTAGTGATTATGCCATGGGCACAGTACTTTTTCAACATGGTAAGCCTATCAATTTTCATTCTGAAACATTCAATGGTGCTGTAACTAATTATCCTACATATGACAAAGAGATGTACGCGTTGGTACAAAGCGTCAAGAAGTGGAAACACTACTTAATGGGTAAAGAGACGATTATACATATCGATCACCAACCATTTGTAGAAATTATATAACTGATATGTTATACATCTGAGATTCTCCTGATTACACACTATTTGACTTCATGCACAATACAAAATATCTTCTACCATTGATCATTAATTGCGGAAATAAAATCAATTGCATGCACACATTAAAACCATAAAAATTCACACATATGAACACAGTAATTTATGGGAAAGCTTAAAGCTGAAAACCCCCAACTATCTGTATATTATATGTCATAGAGATTGTTGTACCTTAAGAGACAATTCCTTAGCCGTGGTTAGGAATCAGTGCTTAAGACATTATCTGATTATGTCACAAATGAATATATATCTGTCTCTGTATTATAAACCCTTAAAAATTGATTGTGTAACCCTTAAATATCAAATCCATGCATGTTTTGCAATGCTATATTTCACTTATGCTGAACTGAATGAACGGAAGAAAAAGAGAAGAGGATTTCAATCTGATATGCTGTTTCAAACATAGTCTATCATTTTAAAACCCTGAAGAATTAAGTAAAGATAAAGTTAAAACAGAGGAGCACATATTAAGGTTTGTTTAACTCTTAAATACATATGTATAAAGAGACCTGCTACTCATTACTCTATTTTATTCACAGATAAGAAAACATTGTGTAAACTGGAAAACTTTTCAGCATAAACAGAATTATAGAAACTTTCATACTCATTCATTAATTTTCCATTCTTGACTACAAAAATTTGGCTTCAAGGTTCAAAACTCGGAACCTTTTCCTTTCTTGGAATCTTCTTTAAATACAAAATAACAAAACAGTTTCCAGCGATGAAACTAATTATAACTGCTTTAACTACTTACAGTTATGGAGTTACATGCCTCAAAAAGGTCCTATTACAATTTTACATGATTTTGAGAAAATAACATAACGTGAAATTGAAAATTCCTAATCTATAGGAACAACCGCTTCTGATATGGTTGCTGAGTCAACGACTACTTTTTGTTGAGATGCTGGAATTCCTTTTGCTGAGTCCATTAAGAATGTTTTGCACTTTTTCCATATCTCACTCTGGGTTGCTGATGAATTCTTGAAACTATGATATTCCAACCTGAAAGCAACAATCTGACTGTGTGTATGTATTTTTGTGAAGAGAGTCTTCACCATCCATAACAAATTGAAATGCCTTCGCAAGAAATTAAACATTGTTTCTCCTTTTAAAATCTGCGTCTTTTCATGCCTGTTATCCATCTTTCTTTTTGCTAGTATTAATGAATCTTCATAAAATTTCCATGACAGAATTTTTCCTTTCTCTGTCCAACATGAAGGTAAACCTATTCTTGTCAATTTACCAAATGATATATCAAAATTGTTCACTGTCTCTTTGATTCCCAGTAGTCTCTTTTCTGTAAATTTTCGGAGATCACTCCTAATTATTATCTTATTAACCTCCACAGCATAAAAATATCTATCCTTTATTCCAATGTCTTCTAATTCCTCATCTGACTTGGAATTAATAAATTTTATGAACTTGCTAATGAGTCTTCTGAGAATTGAAGTGATGACTCGTCTTCAGAGAAACAAAACTCTTGGCGAATCAACTGCGTTGACACCTATAGAACATTATCCCCCTACAGATTCATTATAAAACACTTACCAGGATACACTGAAGAAACCAGCCAATAGATAAATTCAGGAAAGAAATGAGCTTTTGGAATACATGCAAACAGGACACCGGATTTCTTCATGGCAGAAAAAACTGGGGAATTCTCAGCATTTAGGGTTACTTGATGATAAAAGAGGGGATGGTTTACGGAAGACACGGTATCTTGGATGTCTCTCTCATCGTCCATGAGGGAAATGTGGCTATTCGAACCAGGTAGTGAAAATCGCTTGGCCATGGATGTACAGACAACAGAAGAAATCCGTAAAGTAGTGGAGAATGAAAAGGTGGCGACGACATGGCTCAAAGGGGAAAACAATTACAAATGATTTGAAAATGTGATAAAGATCAATTTAAAAGCCACGCAAACCTGTAATAAATTCCTAAAATGACGTGTAAAAATCTGTTGACAAGGTTTATCGTGGATTACAGCTATCTTCCACTTTGCCTCATGACGTCATTGCGGAGGCTCCTAGAGTATGGCGGCAAACTTTGGCTAGTCCCCCCGCAATGAATCTACACCATTGATCGTTGTTTACCCCGCGGTCAAACAGGTCAATTGCGGGGGCACTTGATTTAATAACTCACAAGCTCTTTGCGCCTCCGCATTTTATCATTCAGTTATAATCTTCAATACTTGCTACTTCCGCTCGGAGACTTGCTCGATGTTTAAACATGAAACTATAATATACATCCAAATAAATTTTAACAATAAACTTAATTTGCATCGAGCTTTTAGAAACATTTCTTTTTTTTTATGTTACAGTATAAAAAACATTATACTATAGCATATACTTTTTCTGAATTTCATAATTTTTTTGTTTTTTTGATTTTCAAAATAAAATAGAAAAGGATATGCAGATGATCCACAACATCTAGCTCCATCTGGGGATAGTGTTTTTGCCACGAAAAACTAAGAACCTGCAGATCAGTGCCTTCAGTTCGGGCATGGAGTCAAAAATTGCTAAATGAAAAATGCACAATGATAAAACCGGATATATACAATGATGGTCAAATAGCTCTTAGTGTTGGAAATAATGTTTTAGATATTCACAGGCATATCTATTACTTCTCCTTCAAGAATTTCCAGCATGAAGGTATTATTCATCCTGGCCTCACTACTTTTGAACGGACCGTACCACAAAGGATCATATTTTACATGTCTCCCTTTGTCTTCCCTTCGGGTATCCCATCTTAATACCAAATCTCCATTCTGAAACATGATTTCTTTTGCTTTCCTATCAAATATTGTCTTTATTTTTTGCTGATAAGTAAGCAAATTCTCTCGAACTTTATTTTCGCTTTCACTTAACTCCATTACATTATTCATTCTTCTAATCATGGCATTAGGTTCTTCTTGAGCATCTTGAAGGAAAGAAACCACAGGTTTCACCAAATGGGTGGGAAACAATGCCTGAGTACCATATACTAGTTCATAAGGTGACTTACCAGTGGATCTCCTAGTGGTCATCCTTGTTGCCCATAGAGCAAAAACTAGCTTTGAATCCCAATTCTTCTGGTTTTCATTTATTGTCTTCTTCAGAATTTTTACTAATGTTTTGTTGGAAGATTCTGCCAATCCATTTCCTTGTGGATGATAAGCTGTAGAATGAGACAATATCACATTATAAGTTCGATAGAAATTAATAAACCTGATTGAGTTGAAAACTTGGGCATTATCTATCACAATATTTATTGGACATCCAAATCTGCTAAAGATATTTTCTTCTAAGAACTTCATAACAACCAAATCATTTTCCTTCCTGGTAGGGATTGCCTCTACCCATTTTGTAAAATAATATGTAGCAGTAAGGATCCACTTAAATTTCCCACTAGATGGTGGATTGATTTCTCTAATGAAATCCAATCCCCATTGTCTGAAAGGTTCTTCAACAAAAACATGGAGAAGAGGTAAAGGGGCTAACCTTTTTTTTTTGCGAACACCTGGCATTTTTGACAACTTCTGTCTGTTTTATATACATCAGAAAATACATAGGGCCAATAAAAACCTAATTTGAGAACTTTATGAGCAGTTACCTTCCAACTGTAGTGACCCCCGCACAAACATTCATGATATTCTTTAATTACTTCTGAAACTTCCTCCTCTCTCAAACATAAAAATAACACACCAGCAGGATCTTTCCAATATAGCTTTGCTTCAATTATGACATAAGGTTGAGCCTTGAGTTTTAAAGCTCTGTATTTAGCTCTATTTATTGAAGGAGGACAAGAAAGAAAGCATAAATAGTGAATAATATCCTTGTACCAATCTGAGCAGAGGAATTTATATTTAATTGCTAACTTTGACTGAATATTACCTTTTTCTCCATTGACTTCCTCTACAGGTGCCAATAAATTAATTCCCAGTGCTTGGAAATTTGACTCTGTTAATAATTTGGCCAGTCCCAATCCTTTGATCAATTTTGTTGGTTTAACATCCAGGTCGTATTCTTGGATTTTAGCAATCCATTCGCCTCTTTTCCCTTCTACATCGCTCTGTACTAAAACATCCTTTACAGCAGAATTAGGAACATATGCTAAAATTTGGGAATGAAGAATATAGGTTATGAATGCTTTCAATGCTTTCACCAGAGAATATACTTGTTTCTCCAATATATTATATTTTAATTCTGCATCTCGGAGCACCTTACTAAAATATGCTACAGGTTGTTCACACTTTCCTTCATTTCTCTGTAATAACACAACAACAATTGTTGAGGAAGACACAAATGAGAAAATTTGAAATGGCTTCAAATAATATGGACTAATTAGAACAGGTGCTTCCTGTAGAGCTTCTTTAATCCTTTGAAAATATTCCCTTGCTTCTTTGTCCCACTTCACCTTAGCATCCTTTTTCAACATGTCTGTTATTTTCTTGACAATCTCCGTGTAATTAGGAACAAATATTCTTAGAAAATTAATTTTTCCAAGAAATATCTGAATATCTTTCTTACTTCGGGGCAGTGGAATTAACTGTATTGCTTCGACCCTTGCTGAATCAATCTTCACTCCTTGTTTGGAAACAATATGGCCCAACAGTTTACCCTCCTCCAGAGAAAACACAGATATTTTAGGATTAAGCGATAATCCATATTTCCTACACTTCAAGAAGGCTTTTTGAAAATGATGTAGATGTTCCTCATCAGAGTTTGAAAAAATTGTGACATCATCCAGATAAATAACCACAAAATTATCTCCTACAAATGCAATATCCATTGCTCTTTGGAATGTGGCCCCTGCATTCATTAGGCCAAACGACATCCTGGCATACATGAATGTTCCCCAGGGTGTAATGAAAGTAGTTTTATCTTGATCTTCCTTCTCCACAGCAACTTGGTTATACCCTGAAAAACTATCTACCATAGATAATCTGTAAGCTCCAGTCACCTTTTGCAAGACAAAATCCATTTTCAGCAAAGGATAATTATCTTTTAATGAAGCCCTATTCAAGTTCCTGAAATATACACACAGCCTTATCTCTCCATTTTTCTTTCTAACTGGTACAAGATTGGAAACCCAATCTGAATATCTGAGAGGAACAATTATTTTAGCCTGCAGCAATTTCTTTACCTCCTTTTCAATCGGGGCCAACAACAATGGATTGATTTGTTTGAGTTTCTGTCTATGTGGTTTGACTCCATATTTTAATGGGATTTTATGCTGAATAATATTCTTATCATTAGTCTTCAAATCATCATATGACCAAGAAAATACATCCTCAAATTGTTTGAACAGATCTATGTACCTTTTTTTATAGTCCTTCGGAACGCATTTGAACAATTTGACCATTTTAGGCTCATATTGAGTTCCTAAATTACAATCTTCCACATTCTCATCTTGATGTGCTTTCTTCGGATTCAATGCCACATCATTAGCATCAAACAGTCTTTCGAGAGGTACCAAACCTCTTGGTAAAATATTGTCTTTCAACTGAATAATCTGTTGATCACCAATCTTCTTTTTCAGAATCTTAGACATATCAGCCAAGTCATTTTCATCAGTTTCCAAATCAATTTGATGATCTTCAAAATATTCAATCATCAACAAAAATTGCTTAATCTGTTCATCATCCTCAAAAACCTGCCAATGTTTGATATTATCAAGGATCGAAGGTCTGTGTCTTATCTCAATTTCATATCTTAGTCTTGGATTGATCGGAGGTTTGAATGTACTGGCTGCAACAGCTAAAGAATCAGCCATTCTATTCTCTTCTCTTGGTATAAACTGTAGGTTGAAAGCTTCAAAGTAGTTTTCAATTAAATCCCATACCTCATTCCTATATGTTCTTAACCTGGGATGTTTAGTTTGACACAAATTATTAACTTGTCTTATGATTAATTCAGAATCACCAAACACGGTCATAGACTGAATTCCCATTTTCTTAGCTGTCTGCAGACTAATGATTAATGCTTCATATTTAGCTACATTATTGGTGAATTCAAACTCCAATTTGAAAGAGAAAGGTACAAGGTTACCTTCCGGAGATACAAAAATGAAACCAGCTCTGGTGCCTTCTTTAGAAAATGCACCATCAAAATAGCACTTCCAAAGCTTGTTTGAATGCAACTCCTTATGTACAATGGTTGAAGGGAGCTACCATTGTGACTCTTCAGAAAAATCTGCATCTTCATGCAGCATGAAGCAAGAGAGGTCCTCCTTCTCTTGGCCATAAATAGGTAAATTACCTGGATCTTTCTTGGTAGCAGTTTTTTGAAATCTAGTTTCTCTATACAACCTCCTTTCTTCCCCATTAAAAACAGGAATGATGGCATATGTAAAATCTAGCTTCAAAACTCCTCCAAGCTTTGCCCCCCAAGATCTAGATAATAACATACCAAATCTGGCTGGAATATCTGCCACTACCACATCCATCATAATGCTCTTGGCTAGGATTTGAGCCAATGAAACAACCATATCCTTAATAAGACCCACACACTTCACCCTTTTTGAATCAAAATAATAAAGGTCTCTGTATGGCTTAGTGATTTGTAAATTTAACTCTTTCATCACACACAATGGCATCAGATTGTGGGATGTGCCAGAATCTAGCATACAATTATGTAAAACAAAATCATGTAATAGAAGTGATATATAAAAAGGAGGGATAGAAGAATCTACCTCTTCAACATGAGGCCCAAAAGTAACCACTGGTTTTTCTTCTTGTAGATTTACTATATCGGCTACTTTATCAGATTGGGATAAATTGATAAATTCTGCAATCTCCTTCTTATAACCAGGTGTTTTGATTAACTCAAGAAGAGGTATTTGAATTTTCACTTTTTCCAACTCTTTCGAAAAACTAAAAGTTTGATTTTGTTTTGTCAACTTTTCAGGTTCTTCTTGATTTTTATTGGAATTTTGACTTTGATTAGAAACAATAACGACTTTCTCCAAAATATTAGGATCCTTAATCCTTGTTTGAGAAGCCTCAACTTGTTGTTTTTCCTTCTCTTTTTCTTCATTCATGGGTTGTTTCCCCTTATCTGATTTCTTAATCTGGTTTTTCTGTAATGGAGTCGCCATTGGAGCAGGTACTGATTCTGATTCTTTTTCCTCATAATCTTGAGTTCTTAACCTCTTCTTTGACCTCAAATCATATTTTTTATGTAATTCTGATTGCATGAAGTCTGTAAAATGTTTGCAATAATCATCCATCTCTTCTTGATCGAATGAAAGATCAGTTTCTTCATTTTCTTCCACTCTTTCTTCCTCAGTTTCTTCTTCTGTTTCATCATCTTCCATGTAGACAGCATAAATTTGAGCATCATATTCTTTTTCATCATCATCATATGTTGAACGGGATGGAGCTGCCTCTATATAAAAAGGTGCTTGCACCTGATCTTGATATTTCCTTTCTCTTTGTAGAATCTGTAGGAGCTGTTTTTTAAATTGGGGATTAAAAACCCCTCTACTTTGTCTTGCAGGATTATTATTATCTATTTCCAACTTCACCAGTTTATTAGACAAATTTTTTATGACTTTAGTCATATCGTTAATTCTCTGATCTTGAGATGAGGCTTCTTCTTTAGCTTTTCCTTTATCTTGAACTTTACCAGCAATGGACATATTTGCCTCAATCTCCAAAGCATCAGTTTGAATCTAATCCAAAGTGGGAGACCTTCTTTCTCTCAATATGAAACTAAAATCTGGTTCAAATGCACCAGCAAAAACGACCCTTGCTCCAATAGGAGGAGGTTTCATTTCCAAAGGCAAACTATTATACAATTTGTTAAATCTTTTCACAAAATCATTCATATTTTCATTAGATTTATTCTTTATTGCATTGAATTTTGTCAAAGAATAACCATGGTCCCTTTTTTCACCCCATCTCTCAGTGAAACATCTTTCTAGTTCATCCCAATTATTTATTGAACCATCAGGCAATCCTTTAAACCATTTCCTTGCCTCTCCACTTAGATACTGAACAAAAATTCTCATTACAACATCTAATTGCTCAACATTTAAATTCTCAACAAATGTGCAAAACAAGGGCAAGTGATGTTCTGCAGTTATTTCATCTTCACCAGTAAATCTAGGGAGTAACTTGAGATACTCCTGAGGCATTGCATTCATTGGTTGTGGTAGATTTAATGGTTCATATTTATTCATCAAGAAAGCAGAGGCCACCATGTTTATGCCCTGGTTAACTGCTCCTTGAGTGGGGGTAAAATGAATACCAGTTGTAGGTGGGGGTGAATGAGGTGGAACAACTGATATAGGGATTAGTGTATGAACGATTGCAGAAGAGTTGGAAACTATATGAGGTTGAGTTTCTGTAAGAGGGAAAGACACAAACTCAAAAGATTACTCTTCTAATGTAGCTTCTTGAAAATGAATGGGTGATGGTGAGGATTCTTTTTCTGAGAAAATGAGTTTCTTGGAAATATCCTTGGATGAGAAAGTGCATGAACTGCTGCCTGGTGCAAGCAGTGTAACGTCTGGTGTATCAAATATTTTTGGTTTCTAGCCCTTCTTTGAAACAAGCTTCTCAGGATCAGACAAAACAGGAAATTTTTTCTGAGAGGTATTCGACCTCGTGTGAGGTTTCTTAGGAGCCAGAGCTATTTTAAAAAAAACACAGCTTATTATTTCCTCCTCTTTGAACAACCAGAGGAAATGTAAAATAAAACCCAGGGAAAACCTTCGAATCTTTGTTCCCCGGCAACGTCGCCAATTTATGTTGTACCTTAAGAGACAATTCCTTAGCCGTGATTAGGAATCAATGCTTAAGACATTATCTGATTATGTCACAAATGAATATATATCTGTATCCGTCTTATAAACCCTTAAAAATTGATTGTGTAACCCTTAAATATCAAATCCATGCATGTTTTGCAATTATCTATTTCACTTATGCTGAATTGAATGAATGGAAGAAAAAGAGAAGAGGATTTCAATCTGATATGATGTTTCAAAAATAATCTATCATTTTAAAACCCTGAAGAATTAAGTAAAGATAAAGTTAAAACAGAGGAGCGCATATTAAGGTTTGTTCAACTCTTAAATGCATATGTATAAAGAGGCCTGCTGCTCATTACTCTATTTTATTCATAGATAAGAAAACATTGTGTAAACTGGAAAACATTTCAGCATAAACATAATGATAGAAACTTGCATACTCATTCATTAATTTTCCATTCTTGAGTGCAAAAATTTGGCTTCAAGGTTCAAAACTCAGAACCTTTTCCTTTCTTGGAATTTTCTTTAAATACAAAATAACAAAACAGTTTCCAGCGATGAAACTAATTCTAACTGCTTTAACTACTTACAGTTACAGAGGTACATGCCTCAAAAAGGTCCTATTACAATTTGACATGATTTTGAGAAAATAATATAATGTGAAATTGAAAATTCCTAATCTATAGGAACAACCGCTTCTGATACAGTTGCTGAGTCAATGACTACTTTTTGTTGAGATGCTGGAATTCCTTTTGCTGAGTCCATTGAGAATGTTTTGCACTTTTTCCATATCTCACTTTGGGTTGTTGATGAATTCTTGAAACTATGATATTCCAACCTGAATGCAACAATCTGACTGTGTGTAGGTATTTTTGTGAAGAGAGTCTTCACCATCCATAACAAATTAAAATGCCTTTACAAGAAATTAAACACTGTTTCTCCTTTTAAAATCTGCGTCTTTTCATGCCTGTTATCCATCTTGCTTTTTCCCAGTATTAATGAATATTCATAAAATTTCCATGACAGAATGTTTCCTTTCTCTGTCCAACATGAAGGTAAACCTATTCTTGTCAATTTATCAAATGATATATCAAACTTGTTCACTGTCTCTTTGATTCCCAGTAGTCTCTTTTCTGTAAATTTTCGGAGATCATTCATAATTATAATCTTATTAACCTCCACAACATAAAAATACCTATCCTTTATTCCAATGTATTCTAATTCCTCATCTAACTTGGAATTAATAAATTTTAAGAACTTTCTAATGAGTCTTCTGAGAATTGAAGTGATGACTCGTCTTCAGAGAAAAAAAAACGCTTGCCGAATCAACTGCGTCGACACCTGTAGAACATTCTCCCCCTGCGAATTCATTATAAATCACTTACCAGGATACATTGAAGAAACCAGCCAACAGATAAATTCGGGAAAGAAATGAGCTTTTGGGATACATGCAGACAGGACACCGGATTTCTTCATGGCAGAAAAAACTGGGGAATTCTCGGCATTTAGGGTTACTTGATGATAAAAGAGGGGATGGTTTACGGAAGACATGGTATCTTGGATGTCTCTCTCATTGTCCATGAGGGAAATGTGGCTGGTCAAACCAGGTAGTGAAAATCGCTTGGCCATGGCTGTAGAGACAACAGAAGCAATCCGTAAAGTAGTGGAGAATGAAAAGGTGGCGACAACATGGCTCAAAGGGGAAAACAATTACAAATGATTTGAAAATGTGATAAAGATCAATTTAAAATCCGTGCAAACCCGTAATAAATGCCTGAAATGACATGTAAAAAGCCGTTCACAAGGTTTATCGTGGATTACAGCTGTTTTCCACTTTGCCTCATGATGTCATTGCGGAGGCTCCTGGAGTACGTCGGCAAAATTTGGCTAGTCCCCCCACAATGAATCTACACCATTGATCATTGTTTACCCCGTGGTCAAACAGGTCAACTGCGGGGGCACTTGATTCAATAACTCACGAGCTCTTTGTGCCTCCGCATTTTATCATTCGGTTATAATCTTCAATACTTGCTACTTCTGCTCAAAGACTTGCTCGACGTTTAAACATGAAACTATAATATACATCCAAATAAAGTTCAACAATAAAATTAATTTTCATCTAGCTTTTAGAAACATTTCTTTTTTTTATGTTACAGTATAAAAAACATTATACTATAGCATATACTTTTTCTGAATTTCAGATTTTTTTTGTTTTTTAGATTTTCAAAATAAAATAGAAAAGGATATGCAGATGATCCACAATAGAGATCATGTAACAATAATCATACAAAGCTCCTCACAAGCTCTCAGTACAATCTCCAATTGCTACACACTAATCAGGCCCTGATCTTGCAAATCCATGCACCGATATTTTCCAGCCTTTAGCCTGCCTCTACTGCGCAATCACTGCTGAATAATGGCTCATAATGAAATCTAATCCATCCTATATTGACCACACAATCCTCATTGGCATCTCCAACCATTGTGTGTTGCAAATCATGCAACACTATAGTCACAACTGATAGTCACACTGCTCTTTCACCTACCTCTCCACTGGTCTCCACTGAAACTGTCCATGCACTGTAGTTAACTGATGTATTCTTCAGTTGATTAATGAGTTAATATTTAGTGAATTAATTATTAATTAATTCACACCACTCTCACTAGTGTATCAATCGGTTAGACTAGATACAACTAGCTCAACTGTGTCTAACTGAGTTAAACTGAACACAACTCCACCAACTACTTCTACAACTCCACCAAACTCTGTCACATGAGTTCTAACTGAAGTCCTCCATGCAATAGCTCTAGTAAACCCTTAGGAATAGCGTAATTCCTTCTGTCAGCTTCTGTGCCACATCTGTGCACTTAACTGAAGTGCTCCAAGAGAATAAGATAATGTTTAGAGTCCAAATATTATTAAGAGCTAATAATATTCGACATATCTATTTTTAGACTGGCAATCTAAAAATAGATTCTGCCCAATATGTCTAAAAATAGAAATCCATCTATTTTTCCAACTTGACCAACCATCCACAAATAGCATCCTGCAACTCATAAAATATGATCGACATGTCTAAAAATAGACATAGTCTAAAAATAGACTTTGCGCCAAAAATCACCTGTGTGGGCCCCACCTAGTTTAGGTGATTATTTTCCAACTAGGATCAAGGATGATGTTTCAGGATGCCTCCTTCACTGTTTCTTGTTGCAATATTCAACACCATTACAGTACTTGGAGTCGCAAACACAATTGCAGCAATCATGACATTTTAGGTGGATGGATTTCATTCAAAAAATTCACTTGGTTATGTTATCACTCATTAATTTCTCAAGGTTAAAGAAATAACTCACTGAGGTAACCACAAACCTAATTTTGAGATCAGGATACAACTTTCCTAATGCTCAAAGAGGGCTCTCTCTTTATGATTTAAATTTGTTGTTTTAAGTTGATTTTAGGATACTTATGTGAGATTGATTGGTTTTGGTTTTGATTTGGATTGGTGGTCGAACTACTAATTTAGATGGAAAGATGAATGTCTATTTTGCCATTGGGCTAATGGAGTCAATGTATCAAGCAACAGAGCAGAATTAAGTTTCTAAAGGAAGTGTTCACAGGGCAAGGTAGTTGAGTAAATTTAGATCTTTAGGTTGGAAGGTGAAATGGTGTCAATCGGGATGAGAGAGCAATTAAGGGTTCTCAGATCTGGAAAACGAGGGAAATGACAGAGGTCAATAGAAACTAGGGAGAAATGAATAATTCCCTAATCTAGATATCATAAGAAAACATGAAAATGAATAAAAATCAAGACAAAGTGTATTTAAACAAGTTCTTTAATACAATTCATATTATAACATTTAGAATCATTCAGAAAACATGCAAGTATGTGAAAACTTCAGAAAATAACAAATAAAAATTGAAAGTACTTCACTGAAGTAGCTCAACACATGAATCCTATAATATAATTCCTTTATTGAACAATCCAGTCTGATGACTTGAAAATGGTACAATAAACCCTCTGGTTCTTAGATTAGTACAACTATAGAAATGTTTATCAATCCAAAATCCACACCCTTAATACTTCCAATGACTGAAGTATTTATAAAAAAAAATGATACAAAATATCATGTTTTAAATAATTAGGATTTATTTTAGGAAATAAAATATCTAAATGCTAAAAGGTAGTGACACCTTTCAACTGACTGAAAGCTGTCCCTGATTTTCTGATTGTTGTTATCTGTAATATTCCAAAATTTGCATGTAGCAAATTGGAATATTAAATTTTGCTAGTTTCACTTAGGAGGTGAATAAAATGGGTAAAATGCCCATGAGTAGGAATAATATCCTTCACAGTGTGAAGAGGGATCATTGGAGCAGCTTATTTTTCACCTTCCAGTGTGAAAAGGGGCAAGTTTCATGAGGACAAGGTCAAGTTTGACCAAGTCAACAGCGCTGCCTAAGAGGTGTAGCTTGCATGAGAAAATGCAGTTTGAGAGGGAGGAATATTCCTTGTGGGAGAAACCCTAATGTGTGGGGTCCATGGCAAAGAGGCATTCACTTGTATAAAAGGAGGAAGGGGCAGCCATAGTGAGACATATTTGAGCATATTGATTTTAGTCTGAAGACTAAATTGCATACTCCGGTTGTTCAGCTGAGTTACAGTGCTGCTTAGCACGATGGATTCTTGTTTATGATTTCCTCTCCTTCTTGAGATGCCTCTTGAAGGATTGCACTTCATTTTCTCCACATCTTGCCTCAAGGCCAAAGCCATTATTTAGTCACTGCATTATTTCTGCTGAAGTATAACGTAGTGTTGTTGTGTGTTGCAGTGGAGGGGTTCCACAACACCATTCCTTGTCTCATATTTCAGAGGAGGGAGTATCTATTCCTCGGGAATATTAGTAAGGAAGGTCTCCAGGGCAGATTTTCATATTTTGGCATCAAGGCCAACATCTCCCATCATGGACAGTGCATTCCATCCTCTAGATTGCATTATTTCAGTGCCCACTTGTAGTGAGAGGTTGCACCAGCTTCTTGGAGGGCAAGATCTTCAGTGTCGGGATCAACCTTGCATTGAGAGATCCATTGGAGGAGGTTTGGTTCAAATTGAGCATCATCTTCAGCCATCTCCATGTATTTCTAGTATTGAGTTGCAGCTGCTGCCCAGCAACTCCGACATTTCTGCATATTTGCCAATTTCATGTATATTGTAGCTAATCCTTCCAAGGATTGTGTATTATTGCTGTATTGGTGTTTTTAGGGATTGAGAGCTTGCTCCCCCTCATTTATTTCAGCTAATATTGTCATATCATCCTATTATCATTTTTTATATTGCAGTATCTCCTATAAAATGCATTATTTTAGCCAGGGCTCTCTTTCATGTAGCAGTGTTTTCCATTTTTCATGTATATGTCTCATTGAGGCTTCCATTTATTAGCTGGAGTGATCGATTCCTCCACACATTGTATACATTTGCTAATATATCATATATTTTTTGGCTATATATATATCTTCACGTGCTCACAACTATAAGAATAACGCTGACATTCCATTACATGTGCTTACATTTGTTGCAGTCCCTCATCGGGAAATTTCTGAGGACATCTACGTGTGGGAGATCTGTTTAACCCACTTAGAAGGATTTATTTGGAGCCATATCTTGGATTTAGGACTTAGATAAATTGATCTAAGGGATCTAGGTCCTAGTTTCAATTCTTGTAGCAGCCATTATTGGAAAATGCGTTTTCCAGTCATTCCTTGCTGACAGTTCCAGATTTGGAATATTACAGTGGTATCAGAGCTGCTTTCTTGGCTCAGCCTGTGAGTCTAAGCCCAAGAATATTAGAAGATTGAAGAGGATGATTTTTATCTCATCATATTTTAGATCCATGAAGAACCTCCCCAAGGAGGATAAGTAGAAAGAAGAGGAAGAGCCCTGCACTTCCTATTCTCATTGAGAAGGAGACAAAGAAATAAGCAAGAGAAAGACTCCATCCTTTGGAGAAGAAAAATAAAAATAAAAAGGGGATAAGCTTACAAATATTCTTCCTAAATATGTACATATGATTCATTAATAATTCGAGGAGATCCGGAGGGAGATGTGTAAAGAATCTCCAAGAGGGTTTGTACCAAAGGCAAACTCTAGATTTGCACATAAGGAGTGTGAGCAAGCGGCTACACACCATCTTGTACAACACAGTCACATGCCTAGGATTTTCGGAAGGGAGATGGAAAGAGAAGAAGAGGTTACTAGGATGGAAACCCTTAGCTATTTCTTGAAGGAGTATGAGTCTCAAACTTAGAAATTCATAGATCATCTTATTTTTTCAGAATTTTGCAAGATTAAGGTGAAGGAAAGAGAGCAGTAAGATATATTTTTTCTATCTTGAGGGTTCACCTACATGTTCAGCCAAAGCTTGGGTGGAGGATTTAGAGACCTTCTTGCAGCAGCACCAAATGCTAGAGGATGAAGCCATCAAAGTTGCAGCGCTGCATTTGAGAGGTAAGGCTTATGCCTGGTGGATCTTGGAATCCTTTTCTTTGAGAAATATAAACATTGAATCTTATGCTAGTTTCACTAAGGCATTAGTGGAAATATTTGATAGAAGGATTCATGAAACACATATGGTGGAGCAAAAAAGTAAAACTCAAGAAAAACCCTTGCATGAAAACTTGCACCATACTTTGCCGGAAGGGAAGTTTTCATCTCACACCTTTGAGCAAAGGAGCATGGAGATCTCTTTTTCAAAAAGGGATCCAATCATTGGAGAGTTTCCCATTCATGTTGCAGAGATTGAGGGAAACAATGCTGTTAGATATGGAGTTGATCTAGCACTTGCTCCAAGTAGAGGGATGCTTGCATCTTTGCAAGGAAGTCCCCATGATCTCATGTGTGGAGATCAAGGCACAACTCATGTCCTACTTGTGCCATTGTTGAGGAGGTGTGGAACCATGGAGACACAAGGAGGAAGTAGGGAGAAGACCCAACATCATGAGATGAGGAGTATACATCCCTATTCATCTATGGAGGTTGATGCACCTGAGGAGGTGATTGGATTGCACAGTGGAAGCATGGAGAGTTATCTCCATTCATCTATTCAGTCATCTCTTGATGATGATGTCTCATTACATGGAGACATTTTTCCAGGGAGACCACTGGATCAGCAAATGAGGATGGAGGCTTCAAATGTTGGGGCACCACTAATGGATTTCAGGAGGGTGGAGACCTTGGTAGATCTTGATACAATGCTGGGAGTCTGGGGTAGACTCAAGGAGAGAGGGAGAATTCCCTCAACATCATTTTTACCCACTTCCATTTCAGATTTTGCATTGTGGCAGAAGCAGCAGAGGAAGGATATCAACCTTCCCATTTGCAACTTTGACATGGGATATGTCAAAGGAGAGGGAAACCATATGACATATGTTCTTCATGAGAGATCATCAGTGCTGTCACTATGGAGGTTAGATCCATATTGGAGCTCCCAGCTGTTGGTGGAGTATTCCAAGGATCTTTTCACTTGCATGATCTTGGATGACCAGTTGCATAAGGAGGAATATTCAGTCAGAGATGGGGTCATCTTTTATCATGACAGGATATTCTTTCCTAGAGCCTCCAAGCTCAAGGAGAAGTTGTTACATGCAGTTCATGAGGAGTTCCTTTTCAGCCACACACATTCTATGAGAGCATACTACACCATCATGGAGGGGTATTTTTGGATGGGCTTTGAGGAGGAGATATATCAACATATGAGTAGATGCATGGACCTGATGGAGATGGAGGAGAGACATGACTATGTGAAAGAGTTAGCACAACCACCTCTTTTCTCTTTGAAGATGAGAGGAGACTCACTTATGAGCGACTTCACTTGTATGAGCAGAACATATGGTAAGGGTGATGATTATTGTCATGATTATTTATATGATGTATGTCCCTTAACCATACATGTGCAAGATGTTGCTCCAAGTAGGAGCATTATTTCTTTAGAGCTTCATGGTCTAGTTGAGGCCATAGACATGATTGATGGGCATTACCTAGGAGGACTTGGGGAAGAGATATGCTATGGAGGATATGTTCATTGCACATCTTACATTATTCACTTCCTCCATACTTATGATGAGATTGGAGTAGCAAGAAAGTGGTTGAGAAGCCCCTTATTTTATCAGTATCTATTGCAGTTGAGGGTCAAGCTGCGTTGGTTGCACTTGAGGCACCATTGTTCTTCATATTTGTTGCATATGGCAGAAAGAATTATTCTCATATTTTCTCCCTATGGTTCTATTGTTGCTGTCTTTATGAGGGGCATGCTTGGGAGAGAGACACATTGTGTGGATGTGTCCTTTGAGGGAGAGATTCCTCATACTTTTTGCACTACATGTTCTAAGGGGAACATGAGATATGATATGGTTACCTTAACAACACATTTTTCACTTTATGAGGTGAGCCATATGATGGAGATGATGCCATATGATGATGACTTCCAACTCATCATATATAGAGATACTGGGGCCAACTTGATTTGTAGCATTGAGGGAGAGATCTTTGGAGGTCTAGTCCTAATTTTTCCACTTGAGGGAAAACTTATTGCAGCCCATGGAAAACCAACACTATACACTTATCATAAGTGGAGAAATGGATAGCATGGGGTAGGCTACATATTCTACCATGTGCATAATTTCAGCCCACCTACTTTGTCGGAGCCAAAGGTGGAGGACAGTTTCCAGGAGTTGCCTAGTTGGAAGGTGACTCATTTTGCATGGCTCATAGCTTGGAGATGGAGGATCCATATGGGAAAGCTAGTTCCCATTTTATTTCAGATCCCATTCTTCAAGGGGACCTCTAGACATCACCTTGACATCCTCTTGAGTATTTCACTTTCACATGATGATGGCTTGATAGCTAACTTTCATGCTAAGGAGGGACATTGTGGAGACTTGATTGATGAGATAACATCACTTCCATTGGAGGAGATCATCATACAGGGATGCTAAAGGGAGAGGAGAAGAGAAATCAGTCTATCCTTGCACTTTCTTGAGGACAAGCAATCTTTGAGAGGGGAGGACTGTAATATTCCAAAATTTGCATGCAGCAAATTGGAATATTAAATTTTGCTAATTTCACTTAGGAGGTGAATAAAATGGGTAAAAGGCCCATGAGAAGGAATAAGATACTTCATAGTGTGAAGAGGGATCATTGGAGAAACTTATTTTGCACCTTCCAGTGTGAAAAGGGGCAAGTTACATGAGGAAAAGGTCAAGTTTGACCAAGTCAACATCACTGCCTAAGAGGTGTAGCTTGCATGAGAAGACAACGCAGTTTGAGAGGGAGGAATATTCCTTGTGGGAGAAACCCTAATGTGTGGGGTCCATGGCAAAGAGGCATTCACTTGTATAAAAGGAGGAAGGGGCAGCCATATTGAGACATCTTTGAGCATATTGATTTTAGTCTGAAGACTAAATTGCATACTCTGGCTGTTCAGCTGAGTTGCAGTGCTGCTTAGCACGAGGGATTCCTGTTTAGGATTTCCTCTCCTTCTTGAGAGGCCTCTTGAAGGATTGAACTTCATTTTCTCTACATCTTGGCTCAAGGCCAAAGCCATTATTCAGTCACTGCGTTATTTCTGCTGAAGTATAACGTAGTGTTGCTGGGTGTTGCAGTGGAGGGGTTCCACAACACCAATCCTTGTCTCATCTTTCAGAGGAGGGAGTCGCTATTCCTCAGGAAGATTATTAAGGAAGGTATTTAGGGAATATTTTCATATTTTGGCATCAAGCCAACATATCCCATCATAGATAGTGCAGTCCATCCTCTAGACTGTGTTATTTCAGTGCCCACTTGTAGTGAGAGGTTGCACCAGATTCTTGGAGGGCAAGATCTTCAGTGCCGGGATCAGCCTTGCATTGAGAGATCCATTCGAGGAGGTTTGGTTCATATTGAGAATCATCTTCAGCCATATCCATGTATTTCTAGTATTGAGTTGCAGTTTCTACCTAGCAACTCTGACATTTCTGCAGATTTGCCAATTTCATGTATATAGTAGCCAATCTGTCCAAGGATTGTGTATTATTGTTGTATTAGTGTTTTCAGGGTTTGAGAGCTTGCTCCCCCTCATTTCTTTGAGCTGATATTTTCATATCACCCTATTATAATTTTGTATATTGTAGTATCTCCTATAAATTGCGTTATTTGAGCCAGGGCTCTCTTTCATGTAGCAATGTTTTCCATTTGTCATGTATGTGTCTCATTGAGGCTTCCATTTCTTAGCTAGAGTGATTGATTCCTCCAAAAATTGTATACATTTGCTGCTATATCATATATTTGTTGGCTATATATATCTTCATGTGCTCACAACTATAAGAATAATAATGACATTCCATTACATTTGCTTACATTTGTTGCAGTCCCTCATCAGGTAATTTCTAAGGACATATAAGTGTGGGAGATCTGTTTAACCCACTTAGAAGGATTTCTTTGGAGCCATATCTTGGATTTAGGACTTAGATACATTTATCTAAGGGATCCAGGTCCTAGTTTCAATTCATGTAGCAGCCATTACTGGAAAATGTGTTTTCCAGTCATGCCTTGCTGACAGTTCTAGATTTGGAATATTATAGTGGTATCATAGTTTCTTTCTTGGCTCAGCCTATGAGTCTAAGCCCAAGAATATTAGAAGATTTAAGAGGATGATTTTTATCTCATCATATTTCAGATCCATGAAGAACCTCCCCAAGGAGGATAAGTTGAAAGAAGAGGAAGAGCCCCGCACTTCCTATTCCTATTTTCCTACGCTTTATTATTCCTCTGTCTTTATCTGAGTTCCCTTTTTTTTTTGTTAACCCTGTTTTTGACCTTTAACTCTATCTTTCATCTGTATGCACTTTGAATTTGACTGCTCTTTCAATTTGTGAATTATTTCACCTTACTGCTCTGTTATCTTTTCACTTTTACCTTTTACAGTAAGATATAAGAAACAAGGAGTAAAATATGTCTTGGAGAGTTGTTGGTACAAATATTTCACAGTTGTTGATGGAAATTTTTTCATCTCTATTTTATTATTTACTGCCTCTGTGTAAATGATTTCTTTCTCTTCTGTATTGCTAGTTTTAACTTGATTTTCCTTTTGTGTATGAAACTTCTACTTAAATCCCGAGAATCTGGATTAAAAATTTTAGACTAATGAAACGAATAGTGCAGGGGCTTTAAGACTATAGGTTATAATATAATAAAGGGTTTGTAAAATATGTATACGGGAATTAATATTAAAGTATGATATAATATAAGGTGCGAAGGTTTAATATAGTGGGGAATTAATATA
This sequence comes from Pinus albicaulis, assembly GCA_034641835.2. Lineage (NCBI taxonomy): Eukaryota > Viridiplantae > Streptophyta > Pinopsida > Pinales > Pinaceae > Pinus > Pinus albicaulis. The sequence continues at coordinate 1,548,038,110 of CM076582.1, forward strand.
ATATAAAACTATGCGTAAAAATAATATAAGGGAAAGTCGAGAAATGATGTAGTGGGATAGTGATATGTAATATGGAGGGGTAAATATAAAATATGATCTAATATATTATAAGGTGGTATTGTATTGGGCAGGGAATTGAATCAGAAAGGGAAGTGGGGTCCCGGTACATATTTAGCACTTTAAACTATGGGAAAGTGGGTTTTGGGTGTTTTATTAGAAAAGGGAAATTAGTAAAGGAGAATGGATATTAGTAATAGAAATTGGTTTTTAAGCTAGAGAAAAGGGGTTTAGGAAGGGAAAAATGCGTAGTTAGTTATGTAAAAAGGGTTTTCTACAAAGGAGAATTATTTCCAAGAGAGAAAAGGGATATTAGTAAGAGGAAAATGAATAGGGAAGTGGTTTTTTTGAATTTAAGAAGGGGCAATTTAGTAGGATATTAGTAATAAGAAAATAACCAATTTGATGCTTTCCAGTGTTTGTGAAAGTAAATTATCTACCCTTATTTATCCTAACATTTTTATTTCTTTTATGGGCGCATTTGAGCATGCTGACCCTTTTATTTCTTTTAATAAGTAAACTAACTACTTCTAACCTTATGGAATCCAACAGCTCAAATTAAACTATTGAGCTCGTTTATTTCTCTATCTAACTACTGATATGACAAGATTAAGAAGTTTGGCTAGATCTTTATTCTCTATCTATCAGCATGAAATTTAAAACATGAATGATCAAGATTAAATTGTTTGATCCTCATGGATTGTGGCATTTTGGACAAGTTTCACATAATATTATTTGCAAAAGTAAACTAAAGTAGTCGCATTTAAATGTGCAACACTTTCATAATCTCATTTTTGTCTCTTTTTGTGGGGTTCATATTTGATATTCTTTTTTTTCTTGTTTCTTTTGGTCCTTTGATTATTCTTTTAGGACTCACCCTCTTTTCATTTTTTAAATATGGGAAAACATTTGTAGAAAGCAAAGGTATGTATAATATTACAATATTTTGACATAATCAATTCAAAATTATGAACCCTAACACCTTATAAGGTACAAGAAAGGTATTTTCAATAAAGTTTCTGATTTTCTTTCAAGGTAAATTATAAGTGCTTCTACTTTACTTAAAAATGATTCTATTGTACATGAGAGTTACATAGAACAATATGCAGATGATGTTGATTTTCAATATGTGTATGCTAGTTTGAGTGAAGGGAATCAAGTTGAGGAAAATGATTATCACATGCATAACAATTTGTTGTTTCATTTGGGAAAGATGTGTATACCACAAGAAGAGAGGCAAAGTGTCATGAGAGAGGCTCATTCGTCTCTTATTGCTAGACACTTTGGGGTAAGAAAAAAAATGGCACATATACAAAGGTATTGCTATTGGCCTCTCATGATAGATAGCGTGTCACGTTTTATAAGAGGTTATTCTATGTGTGCAACAATAAATCCTAGCAATAGGAATCTTGGTTTGTACACGCCACTACTGGTACCATCAAGGCCATGGGAGAGTGTCTCCATGGAATTTGTTGGAGGTCTACCTATGTCAAGAAAACAACATGATTATCTTTATGTAGTTATGGATAGATTCAGTAAAATGTGTATACTTATGCCTTGTAAGAAAACCATTACTACTTAACAAAATGTGGAACTTCATTTTCAACATGTATGGGTTCATTATGGATTGCAAACCTCTATTGTTAGTGACAGGGATTCCAAGTTCATTGGGAATTTTTGGTCCAATATTTGGAAGATGATGGACACAAAGTTGAAAAAGAGTACTGCTTTTCATCCGCAAATTGATGGCGAAACCGAGGTGGTGAACAAAAATGTTGTGCATCTATTGAGAGGATATCGCAACAAACATCCCAAGTTGTGGGATGAACAACTGCATTACATTCAACACTCTTACAACTAGGAAAATCACTCTTCTACAAATACATCACCTTTTGAAGCATGCTTTGTGTATTTGCCGAAATCGCCATTAGACTTCATCTTTGAGAAGGATGTTACAATTGATGGGCATAGTGATATTGAAAAGGCTCAAAATTTCATTAAGAAAATTTAGATTATTCATCAACAATTTCAAGAACAGGTTGAGAAGAGTCAAAGAAAATACAAGGAGAGGCATGAAAAACATAGAGTTGATCACAAGTTTCAAGAAGGAGATGAGGTATGGTTGCACATAAGAAAATAAAGGATGCAAGGAGAAAGTAAAAAGCTCAAGCATATTTGCTATGGTCCATTCAAGATCATAAATCAAGTTGGTAACAATGCATTTCAAATTGAATTTCCTTCATATATGCAAATTTATTCAGTTGTTAATGTTGAAAAATTATGTTTGTATGAGCCACCTTTGATCGATGATCAAGGAAGTGATGTTCAACTTCCTTCTATTGAAGATTTCTTGCCAGAATTTCTGGATGAGCTCAAAGAGGATACCATTCTTGACAGGAGGACAAGAGAATCCAAGAGGGGAAGTGTTGACTACCTTCGAGTTGGGCTCAAAGGTAGTAAGCGAAGTAAGGAAAAGTGGATGGAATTTGGAAAGGTGAGGGAGTTGTACCCTCATCTACTGAACAGGTAATCAAAGTCTGTTAGGGTCCAAAAGCTTCCCAATGGGGAGGTGTGATCAGGACTTCATGAATTTTCTCAAAATTGAAAATGCTTGAAACTATACCAAACCTAAGCGACTGCGTAGATCTCATCGTTCTGATTCTGGTTCTGCAAATGGTTCGAAAAACCGATATCGTATGAGGGAGATATCATGTTCTGATCGATTTCCCAAACAACTAAAATTGTGACAAGGTTGATTGGGATGCCTAGTCAGCAAAAAGGGGAATATTCTGAGAATATTTTGTTTTCTAAACCAATGATATTTCACCACATGGCACATTCTAGACCATTGGATGTGTTGTACGTATGTGTGATGAGAAAATGGTTGGGTGACATGTGGCTAGCCCTAAGGCTGCCACGTGTCCCCTGTATGGTGGTCTAAAATTTTGTTGAGGTCTGGGGGGTTCGACCTCACGACATCTAGCAAGCGTGCAAATAACTCCACCAACTCCGCTGCGTGTGTGACTTAACCCTTCTGGGTCACATGTTATATATATTGTTTGTTAATGTTACAAGCGGGGTTTGGGGACCGTCGGTGGCCTCGTTGATTGGTCACATGTTATGTTCACCTAACCGCAACATCACATGTAACAACGAACTATCCAAAGCCTCCACGACGTTTAAACTACCAAGCTGATCACATGCCACCTTTGTAATTAACTTTCTTTGGCGGTTACGGTTGTGGAACTCGAGTTCCAAGCAGAGTTCCTCTTACGGTTCCGCTCCAGTTTTAATGTGACCACGAGGTTTAAGGGTGTCGGCATGTGGCCACCCCCTCCCCTAACCTTAAATTTAAATATGAGGGTTATTCAACTGGCGGGTTTTCTAGTGCGCCATCCAAATATGGATATTATGCCACTTTTAACTGCAACTAACTACAGTCCTCCAAATTTAGTGGAGGTTTTGTAGGAGACATTGGGAAAAACCCTAGCTAGGTCAATTTGCGACCAATTTGGGTGAAAAAAGAATCTACCTAGACTAATTTGAGCATTCCAGAGACATTGGTGCAGAGAAAACAACCATTGGAGGCTTGTAAACACATTTATTTGAAAAATTTTGAGCATAATGAAATATGGACATGCCATTGGGAGCTAGACCAGCAGATGTAGCCCAGTAGGGGTGAACTGCTTCATCATGCCTACTGTGTAAATCTTATGTGTGGTTTTATTTCTCTGTTATGCATTGTTTTTCAGTGTTATTTATGCTTATTTTCATGCTTAAAATTCACAATTTCATCTATGTTTCATGGTTAAATTCCTCATTTCTTAAGAAAACAAATGGAGAAAAATATGTACATGTTTTGTAACTGAAAAGACACTTAGCACAACAAACCAATCCAGTCCTTTTAGATAAATTCTTCTATCCAGTATCTTGTATATGAATTATTTCTGATGATAAATAAAAATACCCTCATTTGTGGCACCAATTTTCCCACATTAGGATTTTCCAGGGACGATTTTCCAAAACAACTGTGTCATTATGGTTATATGTATGCTATTATTTTTCCTTGCATTTACTTTTCGTGGTATTTTATTTGTGAGGGATGCAATGTATATGTTTCTATATTTGTCGTATAAAACTAAAAATAATTTGATTAATCAATTTAACAAATAGAATAAACAATATTGGTTGTTGCAGTAAGATTCGAGATATCAAATGTTCACATGGTATCAGAGCACAGGTAAAGTAGGAAGAGACCAATTGCAGTCAGAATAGGGATTTCAAAAGCATTGCATAGTAGAGAAATTTTTTCGGAAAATTATTTCTTTGAGTGAGCTGACAGAGAATATGTTATGAAATCAACTCCAAAAATAGAAGAAAAGAGAGATAAACGCCTTATAAATCAACCACTTCGAGGGGGAAACCTCCAATACATTACATAAATGAAAAATTCTTGGATGATAAAAATGACCAAAACCTCCTTCTATATATAGGAGTCCATGGGGTCACAATATAATCCTAGCCGACCTAACAAAAATAATGTAAGGGCACAATAATAACAATATTGGGGTTACAGGGGTACAACAATAACAATAAGGGGGTTACACTAACAACAATAAGGGACTACACTAGTAATATAGGGACCTAACATGCCCCTCTCCTTCAAAAAAGTGTTGTCCTCAACGCTTGACTAGCTCTAGATTCTTCTGTATAAAATTCTCATCCTCCCATGTAGAATCTTCAGTGAGTAAGTTCTTCCACTTGAGGAGATAATCTAAAATTGATCGATTTCGTAGCTGTCAATTTCTTGTTTTCGTAACTGCTTCAAGTTCCAATATGATTTTTCCTTCCTCATCAAGTTCTGGCAATATTTTTTGGACTAGATTTTTTTCACCTATAACGTTATTTAAGCATGAAACATGGAAAACTAGATGCACTCGCGAAGAAGCAGGAAGCTCCAATTTGTATGCCATAGTACCAATATTTTACAACACCTTGTAAGGACCATAATACTTTGGCGATAATTTATTATTCTTCTTAGCTTGCTTGTGGGACATTTGTTTATATGGTGGTAGCCTTAAAAATACCCAATCTCCTACATCAAAACTTCTCTCATTGCGATGTTGATCTTCCTGTTGTTTAATTCAATTTTGTGCCAAATTTAGGTTATCCTTTAAGAGTTGGGGAAATTCTTGTTGATGCTCAATGTGATATTCCACTGCTTGAACCTTAGAATTTTCTCCTAAAGATGATGTGATGGATGGTGGATGATATCCATAAAGTTTCATAAATGGGGTCATTTTTGCAGCAATATGGAAGGAATTGTTATACCACCATTCAACGAGAGGTAACCACTTGACCCATTGTGTTTTCTTATCAGATGCACAAAAAATAAGATATCCTTCCAAACATTTATTCACTATCTCAGTTTGACCATCGGATTGAGGATGATAAGATGAGCTATGATCTAGTTGAGTACCCAAACAAGAAAATAATTCCATCCGAAAATTTCCAGTAAAAATGGGATCCCTGTCACTTACAATGATCTTTGGGTTTCCATGTAGCTTTTGAATTTTTTCCATAAATGCAGTAGAAAATGTACTTGCTTTAAGTGGATGAGATAATGCACAAAAGTGTGCATACTTGGTAAGTATATCAACTACCACCATGATGAAACTCTTTCCTTCTGACTTAGGTAAACCTGTGATAAAATCCATTGAAATCTCCTCCCAACATTGACTTGGAATGGATAAAGGTTGTAGAAGACCCGGGGTCTTGATTGTCTCAACTTTTTTTTGATGGAAAACCAAAAATTATGCCACAAAATTTTGAATATCAGATTTAAGGCCATCCCAAAAAAATTATTTCTTCACCCTATGGTAAGTTTTTAAATATCCCGAGTGTCCTCCTAAAGAAGAAGTGTGCAATTCCAAAAGAATCTTTTGTTTTAGTTGGGAATTCTTACAAATATATAAGCGGTATTTGTACCATAAGGAATCATTTTTCAAACTAAATGTATCATATGTACTAGGATCTTGCTGCATTTTTTGAATGAGTGTCCACACCTCTTCATCCTTCTTCCATTCATCCCTTGCTTCGGTTATCCAATCTGGTTGGATAATATAAATGGCACAAAGCAATGCTTCCACCTCCTCATCCTTTCTTGAGAGTGCATCTGCATCAACATTTAACTTCCCTGTTTTTATATGAATTCAAAGTCATAACCCAACATCTTTGTGACCCATTTTTGCTGCTCTTCTGAAAATAGTCTTTGCTCCAAAAAGTGTTTAAGACTATCATGATCAGTTTTTACCTTGAAGTGTCTTCCCATTAGGTAAGGTCGCCATTTCTTTAGTGCATGTAGTATTGCTAACATTTCATTCTCATAAATAGCTTTCTATAAATACTTTCCTTTGATTGGACAGGTTTCAAAAGCAATGGGTCTTCCTTCTTGCATTAAAACAACACCAATTCCATTTCCCGAGGCATCACATTCCACAATAAAGGTTTTTGTGAAGTTTGGCGTAGCTAAGACTGGTGCTAGGCACATTGCCTCTTTAAGATGTTCAAAGGACTTAGTTACTTCAGGAGTCCATGAAAATGCATATTTCTTCAATAATGTTGTTAGAGGTGTTGCTATTCTCCCATAATTCTTAACAAACTTGTGATAATACCCTGTTAACCCCAGAAATCCTCGCAACTAATTTATGGTTGTGGGGACTTTCCATTTCTTAATGGATTTAATTTTGTTAGGGTCTACCTTAACACCCTTGTGATATACAATATGACCCATATATTCCACCTCTTGTACTCCAAAGAAACATTTGGATGTTTTTGCATATAATTGTTTCTTCTCCAATAGTTTGAGAGCCTTGTCAACATGTTGAACATGATCCTTCCAAGGCCTGCTGTAGATTCGTATATCATCAAAAAATACTAGCATAAATTTTCTAAGGAAGGGTTTGAAAATGGAATTCATCAACCCTTGAAATGTGGAAGGTGCATTGGTAAGGCCAAAAGGCATGACCAAAAATTCATAATGATCCTCATGAGTTTGAAATGTTGTTTTCAAAATATCTTCAGTCTTCATTCTAATTTGATGATATCCTAAATGAATATCCAACTTGGTAAAATAAATTTCTTCATGTAATTCATCCAATAATTCATCAATCAGAGGAATGGGAAATTTATCTTTAATAGTGAGCTTATTGAGCTCCCTATAATCCAGACACATGCACCATGATCCATCCTTCTTGTGCACCAACACTACTGGAGCATAGAAAGATCTCTGACTAGGTTGAATTATACCAACCTCTAACATTTCTGCAGTTATACGTTCAATTTCGCTCTTTTGGACATAAGGATATATGTAAGGCCTGATGTTTGGAGGGACATTTCATCGAATCAAATGAATAGCATGATCATGGTCACGAATAGGTGGGAGTCCTTTGGGAGTTTCAAACACCTTGGAATGATTTTCCAAGACTTTTTGGAGATCTGGAGAAATAAATGATTTTGATGTTGGAAATTCTACTGAGAATAATTGTGAAATTACACCTCATTATTATTTCTTCATAAGCTTTTTCATGAAATTAGAGCATATTATCTTTCCTTCCGAAAAAAATTTCAAGAAAATTTCTTGAAAATTAAAAGCTACCTTCCCCAAAGATTGTAACCATTGTCCTCCTAGTACAACACTAGCACCTCCCATTGGAATAGAAAGCATTGGACTATTCAATACATATTCCCCCATGGTTAGCTTGATATTATGGCATTTTCCAGAGCAATTTATAGTTCCTCCATTTGTAACCATCACTTGAAATTTCAATGCTCGCTATAGGACAGAATTTAATTCCTTGGCTACCTTCCAATAAATAAAATTATGGGTACTACTTGAATCAATCAACACTATTACCTTTTTCTTCTTGATATGTCCTTCTATATTGAGTGATTGAGGAGTGGTAATTCTTGCCAATGAATTACATGATATGGTCAGACTTGTTGGAATCACAATTTCCATTAGAACAAAACCCGCAGGCGTTAGTCTTTGCTACAATTACCATAGTTAGGATCCACGAGAGGCGGTTAGTCCATGTCGCGAAACACATGGGGAGCGTTGAACCCAATGTCCAACAATCTCCCCCCCAATGTGAGCCGGGTGAGTTTCGAACTCGAGACCTTTTGCTCTGATACCACTTGTTGGAATCACGATTGCCATTAGACCAAAACCCGTAGGCGTTAGTATTCTCTACAATTGCTAGAGTTAAGATCCATAAGAGGCGGTTAGTCCATGTCGTGAAACACACTGGGAGCGTTGAACCCAATGTCCAATAGGACTCATTTCTTCTTCTTCTAGGGTTGGTTCTTGGTGTGTATCCTCTTATTTTTAAGCTTCTTGTTCATTTTCTTCCTCCTCTTCACAATCTATGTAAAATAATTTCTTCTCAACACACTTATGAACTTTAGTGTATTTGCTATCACAACTATAGCAAAGCCATTTTTCTCTTTTTTCTTCCAATTTTTGTGGTGTAAACCTTGTAGGTTGTGGAATTCTAGGAGTAGCAACACTACCATATTTATAGATGTGAGTGGTAGGCTTCCTTGTCACCATAATTTTACATTCAATTTTTCTTTCCAACCTGAATGCCTTCTCCAATGAATCAGGTTCCCAAACACGGACCTCATGTTGGATGTTATCCTTTAAATTCCCTATGAAGACATCAATCTTGTGTTCCTCTGGAATATCAGTTACCTTTATATTCAATTTTTGGAAGTCCTCAATGTGCTCCACCACTGAACCCTTTTGTTTGAGATTTATCAATTGGCTAAAGAAGGTGTTGCTCTTTGTATCCTCATAATGCGCTATCATTTCCTCCGTAAAAATTGACCAAGTGACAATTTTTTTACGTGATCAAAGCCATCGATACCATACAAATGTATTTTGTTCTAAATGTAAATTTTCAATGCATACCTTTTATGTGTTTTTCACATTACTGAGATCAAAATATAGCTCCATTTATAGTATCCATGTTATGGGATCCTTGCCATCAAACTGCTTCATATCCATATTTGGAATATGGTGGTTCTTCCATCCAAAATTAGAGTTTATGAAATCAAGATTAACATTTATTTTTTTCTCATCATGAGTTTCTTCTACTATCTTTTCACCATTAGGAAACATTTCTTGTATCAACTTTGTCAAACTTTTCATGTTTGCTTTTAGATCATTCTTCATGTTTTCCATGTTGTCTTTAATTTTTTCATCGATCTTAGCTTCCATGTCATCCATATTAGCTTCCATGCCAGCTTCCATGCCATTCATCTTAGCTTCCATTCCTTTCTTCAAACCATCCATCTTAGCTTCCATGTTTTTCTTCAAAACTTCCATTTCATTTTTTGTTGATCTTTGCGAGAGCGAAATTTGGTGCACTTGATCTTGTAATTTTTACATGTCATGTTGCAGTTCTTCATCTTCATGAGTCATATTAGATAATTCTGAATTTAATTGGTGTTGAATTCTTTTTAGGGGGCATTTTAGAACCCAATACTAATATCTATTCTAAAATATTCCCTTGTAATTGTGGAGTACTAAAAAGATATGCTTTTGATGATTATTTCAGTGGCTTTTTAGTAGAATTTGTAAACCTTTTTGCATCATGAATTTGGAAAATAATAAGGAATTATAATAAAACATGTGAGAATTGATATGCAAGACTTAGCCGCTGATAATTTTTATTTTCTGTGCAGAAAAAGGAGAAAACGAGAAGTTGCCGTTCCAAAGGAAAGGACAAAGTCGAGATAACTGCTGTCCCTCTGAAGGAGAACTGAATGCAAACAAGGCTAAACAGATCAAAGCAAATCGGCCCGGAAAAGGAGGAGAAGATACCAGCTCGGCGCAAAAGAAAAGAAAAGACGAAGGATTAACAGTTTGGCGAATCCCTCAGGATCTTTGATCCTGAGGGATCGCTGCTTTATTTATCTTGTTACTTGGACATCTCCGCCGTCACCTTTATATAAAGGGATAGCACTGTTAGCTTAAAAATAATAAGATAGAATTTTTATGTAATTTTCTGTTAAACATCAGCTCTGATTATTGAGTCTCGTTGAGAACTGGTTCATTGTACTTTTGTCCGATGCATTAATATAAGCTTGGTGATTCTCTCATCTCTGCGTCTGGATTAACTTAAGGCGGTGTACCCTTGGAGGCTAAGGGCCCGGCCCCGGAGGACACTTGCTTCTGTATCACTACGATTTGATTTCTGCGTGGTTTGTTTATCATTGTTATTCGGTAATCTGATATGCTTTATAAGTTTCTATTACATGCTCTGTTAAGATTAAATCATTAAGGTTTTTACAGATAGAATTGTGTATTGACTCTGCATTATGTTATTGATCCTTTCAGAGTTAATTTCATGTTATTAGTCTTAACCGAATATTCTTACTGTTCTGTTACAGAGCTTTTATACTGAACATTCGTGTCATAGATTCATTTGAAGTAGTGTTCTTCATAATTGTTAGATTCAGAAATAATGCTGTTCTATTTGGAAGCACAGTCGTATCCCTATTGATTAAGATTGATCAGATTATTATTCCAGCGTGTGTGTGCGTATATGATTTACTAGTGCTGTTCCATAATTTATCAATAGTTAATGCTGTTCCATTAGTATGTTTTGCTTGATTTGCCTTAAGAGTGAAATATTGTTATTTGATTGCGAAGAGTGCATTTGGGTTAATAGATTAAGTTTGGTTACGACTCGCGAGACTTAGTTGTTCGATTGCTGTTCCATTTTAGAATTACTGTTCCATTCCAGATTTGCTGTTCAATTCTTTATTTGTTGTTCCATTTACTCGCATTTGTTGTTTTGGTGTGAGAGACGATCTAAGGCTATAGTGAGCTTTGGCATTCACTGTCTAGCTCCCAGACCCGTGGTCTATGCTCTAATTTCCTTTCCATCAGTTTCCAAAGGGATGGGTTATCGCTGCCGAACCCTTGACTGATAAGCTGCCTAGTTTTCTGAATGTGTGATTTATTCTTTTGAAGTAATTTAGTTACAGACAAGCATCCATTTACTCTTGTATTTCTTAAACATTGTACTACTAGCATTACTCTGACAAGTGATAGCCTCATACTGAGACACTCTTTGGAATAACAAAACGCTCCCGGATTGACATATTAATGTGAGGTAATTAGAGGTGAAAGAGACCCTTTTTATAGCTCTACATTTTGGCGCCGTTGTCGGGGAAAGAGTGTAGCCATTTTTCTTTTTCAGAGTAGTGTACGAACCTGCTAGGGAAGAGTTGGATCTTAAAAACGGAAGGTAAGAACCTACGTGCGGAGCATGTAAAAACCCTGCTCCACTGTCCACTTTCCTAACATATTTGTTTTTTCTTTGTTTGAATAGAATTTGGTAGTTCATTTGAGTGCATGACTAAGCAGAAAAGACCAGAAAAGAATATCAAACCCCCATCCAAGCCTGAAAAAGCTAAGGGGCCGGTGACCCTTGGCCGAACGACCTTCATAGACGAAATCTATAAGAAAATAGAATCTCTGCCATCAGTAGGCCCCAGGAAAAAAATTTCTAAACAGCCTACTAGTTCCCTTCAGGCCACAGGATCACCATCTGTAGCCTTTGCTGAGGTGCATAGTCAAACTGAAGAGCAGGACTTTCAAGAAATTGAAAATTCTACTCCATAACTATTGCAGGAAGGGAATTCCAGCAACTTTTGTGAAGGAGAAGGAGAAACAGGGGAAACCAAGGAACCAAAATCTCCTATTGGAACAAATCAGCCATTAAATAGCCCAGATAAAGGGAGTGCTGCGAAAATCATTGTTGAAGGAATCCAATCTCCTCAGACATCAAGTATTCTCATTATTCCGGATAAGGGAAGTGCTATTAAAACTATCCCTGTCAAAACCATTCCCTCTCAACCTAGGAATACCCTCCTAGATATCCCAGAAGGTTATTGGCATATATTCGATCCCATGGCTCAGAACCAGCCAAATGCTCAAACCTCTACATTACAATATCCTATAGTGGATTCTGCAGCAAATGCACCCATGAAAGCTATCCCTCTTCAGCATATCCCTACATTTCACGGTCTCACATCGGAAGATCCGGATGCATTTTTATTCGAATTCGATGTGTTATGCAGGGGGTATGATTATACCACCGATCCCCAAAAATTGAAATTATTCCCCTCTACATTAAAAGGGGCTGCTTTAAGATGGTTTATGGGACTAGGTGGCGGGGTTATCAACAATTGGGATCAAATGAAGGAATCCTTCTTAAAAAAATATCAGGATTATTGTAGGTCTAGAGAATTAAAAGACGAAATATTCCAAATGACAGCCAGACCGAATGAAACATTGGAGGAGTATGTGGAACGTTTTTAGTACAATCTACAAAGATCTCCTTATGCATCGCTACCTTTACCTGATAATGTGTTAAAAACTGCATTAATAAGGGGCATGAAGGAACAATGGATTGAAACATTAAACATCATTGGAAAAGGGGATATTTATCAAGAGAATTTTGCTGACATCATTGATTTATGTATCAGGAGTTCGAGAGGCAGCACAAGAATAAAACCGACAGAATATGATCGGTTTGCAAGAGATAACAAAGTATCAGCAGAAGGAGTAACACGTGCAGAAATTGGAAATTTATTAGAAAATTTTAAAACTGATATTATGGGGACACTAACTACACAACTTGATATTGTGCGGGCTAAACAGAAGCAGTTGGAGGCAGAACAGAATTTGGCAATCTTCTGCCCCCGATGCAGAAAAAAACATAGCCACAAGGAATGTCCACTGGATAAAGTCCAAACATGCGCCATCTGTACAAAAGATCACCTTACGGAGAGCTGCCCCTCACTTCCTGGATTGAAAGCGGTATATAAGGAAGCGGAAGAAGAACCAGAATCGGCGTACTTGATCAACCAGCGTCGCCAGTGGCAGCCGAGACAATCTGGTATGTTTCCGGACTCAACCTCTTTTTTTCAACCTCCACAGTATAATGCTCAACAATATGGTATGTGGAAAAATCAATCTCAACCCCCATTTTCAAACTGGTCACCACAATCGTTTCCTTCTTCAAATCCATGGTTGAATCAAACAAGCCAATCTGGTTGGCCGAATTTCCCTTACACTCCACCATATTGGCAAAATGGCCCATATCCTTCACAATGGACTCCCCCTACTTCACAAAGTTCACCCTGGCAGACAAGCTGGCAAAGACCGATGTACCACCCAGCTGGAACTATTCCACTCCCTCAACCTACTCTGCCAGCCTTACAACAAAATCCCCAGTCTAACCTGAGACCGCAACTCCCAGCCCAACCCGATCCCAATCCAAATAACAGGCAGGTCCAATCTATTCAAATCATAGAATCACCAGAAATAGGACCCGACCTGAGGGAGTGCAATGATCTTCAGTTAAGATCTGGACGTATAATTGAAACTGAGGGAGATAAAACAGTTCATATTGAAGATCAGTTACCAAGAGAACATCAATTGCAACAAGAGGATGTAAATAAGCAGCAGACTCATAATCAAGCAACCACATCCTCTCCTCCGTTCCCAGAACGATTAGTCATACCTCGACCCATACAATATCCTGACTTTGACATTCTGAGAGAATTACAAAATCTGTACATAAAAATCCCATTCCTCCAAGCCATTCAAGACATTCCTATATACGCAAAAACTATCAAAGAGTTGTGCATAAAGAAACCAAGGAGGAATATAACAAATAATCCAAGAGTTCAAGTAGTCGGTACTTTATCTGACTTATTATCTGGGAAAGAAACACCCATTAAATATGAAGACCCAGGAAATCCAATTATAACTGTTCAAATTTATGGTCAGACCCTGTCCAATGCCTTAGTTGATCTAGGAGCTGCAATTAATATTTTAACAACCACTACTTGCCAAAAGCTCGGCATTACATCGGTAGAACCCACCTCTACTTTGTTAGAATTGGCTGACCGATCTGTGGTTAGACCAGAGGGTATTCTACAGGATGTCATGGTCTCTGTTGATTCCTGGGAGTATCCAACCGATTTCCTGATAATTAATCCAAAAACCCGACTTGATGGACACCCGCTAATTTTAGGTAGACCTTGGCTTGCCACTGCCGATGCCTACATTGGCTGCCGGCAGGGAAATATGACCATAACCAGAGGGCTGAATAGCAAAACTTTAGTTCTATATCCTCCAGCGCAGCCAAGTGTCACAATAATCAAAACTAATAAGCACCCTGTATCATACCTTACTGATAACATCAGATCTCCATTAAATATACAAGAGGCACTTGATTTTAAAGACCAAATAGAAGATGATGCCATTAATAATTTCATTAGTCAAACTGAACCTCGCACACAGTGTCACATGATAGAAGCAGCATTTGATAATGAATTAGAGGAAGATCCTCTGAAAGATACGCATGACCAAACGATACCTGTTACTTCTGTTGCAAATAGTAAAACTGTGGAAATTGGACCGAGAAAAACTTTAAACATCAATGCTAATCTCACACCTGAACAAGAAACTATGCTCATCCATCTGTTAACGAAATATCAAGAAGCATTTGCATGGGATTACCCTGATATGAAAGGAATCGATCCCCAGTTATGTACACACCACATTTATATAGAAAAAGATGCCAGACCTGTTTGTCAGCCGCAAAGGAGACTTAATCCTCATCTAAAGGATGTGGTAAAAGCTGAACTTCAGAAAATTTTAGATGTCAATTTTATCTATCCTATTTCTGATAGTAAATGGGTCTCTCCGCTTGTGTTGGTACCAAAAAAGAATGGAAAATGGAAAATCTGTGTGTATTATAGGGAACTAAATAGGGCAACACAGAAAGATCATTTTCCTCTCCCATTCATAGACCAAGTATTAGATACTTTAGCAGGAAAGAAATTCTTTTCTTTCCTGGATGGCTTCAGTGGATACAATCAGATTCAGATTGCCCCTAAAGACCAGGATAAAACTACTTTTACTTGTCCCTGGGGAACATTTGCCTATCGAGTGCTACCTTTTGGCCTATGTAATGCTCCTGCCACATTTCAAAGGGCTATCCTTAGCATTTTTGCAGATTTAATAAATTATGGACTTGAAGTTTACATGAATGACTTTACACCATATGGAGATGATTTTGATCCAGCTTTAGACACCCTAGAAAAAGTCCTACAACGCTGCATTGTTACCAGGCTTTGCTTAAGCCACGAAAAATGTTTCATGATGATGAATGAAGGAATTATCCTAGCACATTATGTTTCAGCAGCCGGAATTCAGGTAGACCTGGCCAAAATCCAAATACTTTTGCTCATTCCCACTCCTACTACTCAAACAGAGGTACGCAGCTTTCTTGGATTTTCTGGTTATTATAGACGATTTATAGAACATTATTCACACATTTCTGCTCCTTTATATGCACTAACTGGTAACGTTGATTTTCTTTGGACAGAAAAATGTGACCGTGCTTTCGAGGATCTAAAGAAGCTCGTATCCACAGCCCCAGTCCTTCGAGGACCAAACTGGGACCTACCATTCCAGATATCATCTGATGCCTCAGATACAGCTATTGGCCCAGTCCTTGGGCAGGAAGAGGATAAAAAACCATATGCTATTTATTACATCAGCAAAAATTTATCCCCTGCTGAATTAAATTACACTGTTACTGAAAAAGAATTCCTAGCTGTAATACATGCTGTCAATAAGTTTAGACATTATATTACAGGCTATCCTGTTATCTTGTATACAGACCATTCTGCCATAAAATATTTAGCAAATAAGCCTGTCACAAATGCCAGAGTAACTACATGGTTGATTTTATTGTAGGAATTCGATATCACAATCAAGGATCGGCCTGGCAAAGAAAACCCTGTAGCCGATTTTCTTTCGAGAATACCAAAACCAAGAGATGCAGCAGCAGTTGAAGATCAATTTCCGGATGAGCACCTGTTTGTTGTTGCCGTTCAAACACCCTGGTATGCTGATGTTGCCAACTACCTCACAGTAGGTAAACTACCAAAACATTTAACCCCTAATGAGCGCAAGAAGATTGTTCAGAAGAGTGCTCGATTCTCGTGGATTGGGGGATATTTGTTTCACACAGGGGCAAACATGCATATCAGGCGATGTGTTCGGGAAGATGAAATCTTTGACATCCTAAAAGCCTGTCACGATGGACCGTGTGGTGGACACTTCGCTGAGCGTAGAACTGGACAAAAAGTATTGCAGACAGGATATTACTGGCCTACGATTTTCAAAGATGCAAAGAAATTTGTCCAAGCTTGTGACAGCTGCCAGCGAGCAGGACGACCTGGTCAAGCTGATGAGATGCCTCTGAAACCACAATTAGTCATCGAACCATTCGAGGGATGGGCTCTTGATTTCGTTGGACCCATCAACCCCTCGTCAAATCAGAAAACATATATCTTGGTGGCAACAGAATATGTCACCAAATGGGTTGAGGAAGAAGCATTGCCAAGAGCCACAGAGGACTCTGTCATACAGTTCCTCTTCCATCTATTTGTACGTTATGGCCTTCCCAAGGAAATAATTACAGATGGAGGACCACAATTTGCTGGGAATAGATTAGCTGCAACACTCAACAATTATCACGTCCAGCATAAAATCACTACTCCATATCACCCACAGGCGAATGGGCAGGTAGAAAGTAGCAATAAGATAATAGAATCAATCCTAACGAAAACCATTGCGTCACATAGGCATGATTGGGCTACCCGACTACCTGAAGCACTCTGGGCCTATAGAACCACATGGAGGAGCACCACCGGTTACTCACCTTATCAATTAGTGTTTGGAAAACAACCCATTTTCCCATAGAATTCGAAATCCAAACATTACGGACAGCACAGGAAGTTGGCCTAGATCTAAGCGAGGCACAAATCAATCGACTACAGCAGATCAATGAATTAGACGAAATTAGGCTCTCTGCACTACAAAATACAGCATTGATTCAACAGCAGTGAGCTAAATGGCATGATGCGCTCATCAAGAACAAAGTCTTCCACGAGGGAGACTGGGCTCTGTTATACGACTCTCGGTTTCAGGACTTCCCTGGAAAACTTCAGACTCGATGGTTGGGACCATACGAAATCCAGAAGGTGCATGACAACGGAACCCTTACTCTAATTACCATTGACGGTTCTGGATATGCATTCAAAGTAAATGGCCACTGAGTTCATCTCTATCACAAACCACTCACTAGGGAATCCTTCTGCCAGCAGCTACGCCGAGACACTGATATGGAGATTTTAGGAGAGGAAGAGAAATCTTCCTCACCTGTAATTCATTAAGGAATTCATTTCTTTTTACAATTTGTACATAAGTTCTTGTCTTTGAGTCATTCTTGTACATATGTTTGAAATAAATGTTTTCTTGTCATTTTTGCTGTTCTTTTTCTTTCTCAAAGTTTCGATTTTTGCCGTTCTAAAAAAATGGCATTTGTGTGTTTTTTATGCTGTTGGCTTTGCTTGTTTTGCCGTTCCTTTTCTAAAGGAACAACATTCTGGATCTCTGCTGTTCCTTTTCCAAAGGAACGACATTTTTACGTCTTTTGCTGTTCCTTTTCCAAAGGAACATCATTTTTTGTTACCACTGTTCCTTTTTTTTCAAAGAAACAACATTCTTTTGTTGCTGTTGTTCCTTTTTCAAAGGAACGGCATTTTGAGTGTTTTTATAGTATTTTTATTTTTGTTGTTCCTTTTTCAAAGGAACAGCATTTGCATTTTTTCAGTCTATCGTCCTTCGTTGTTTCTTTTTCAAAAGGAACACCACTAGCATACTTTTGCTCTCCTTGTGAAACAGCTTATTCCTTTTGCTGATCTAAATTGAGGATGCTTCTTGCCCGTATTCTTTCAAGTCTTTAAGATACAGCTATGTACTTGTGAAATGAATATAAAATCACAACATACCAAAATCCGCAAACCATAAATCACTATATTTATAAGGCTTTGCATTAGTAAGAGGCCAAAAGGAAGGACATACTTATTTCTTATCTTTTGTTGTCATTGTTTTACTAATTTTGCCCTGATTGGTTATCTTTATCATGCTGATCCCTTTAACCCTCTTTGATTATTATTTAGGAATAAGATCAAAGGGCTTATATCTTCCTATTGAGATGATAAGACTTCTTCCACCATTCCTACTCTTAAGGAGTGTTGAACCACCCTTTGTGTATAAATAAGGAAAAGTACTCTATGAAAAAGAAAAAATATGTGAACAAGATATGTGAGATGTTAAATGCAAGATAGGGGGTCTCATCAAGAGCCAGCCTACCATGATCATGAGGATGGAAGTGAAGTGGCATTCCCACTATGGCCACCACACCAGGGATATGGTCCAAAAGGTATATCAAATAATCGAACCTTGGAACAGGAGGTCTCATCACGAGCCGGCCTGTCCACTTTTCGCTCCTTCCTCGTGAATGGAATTATGGTTAACTGGTCACCAAGCCAGCATAATGGTCTACACTTTGACATAACAACATTCCTAAGTATACACAAAGGATCATGGTTCCAAGGGTGAAAAAACAACTCTGCCAAGGTTATGGACACTTGTCGGCAGCAGAGCACTGTTAATGGTATTGAAGTCACCTTGGTTACACCAATGGGTAAGATACTAATACTCTTTTGTTTCTTATATCCTAGGAACTAATCATATATTATTTCCCGATTTATACATCGCATGAACACCTATTACCACCAATCATGGCAAAGGAAGTGACAATGACCACTTGAGATTTGGCAAGTACGACAGATGTCCTACCCACCAGCCTCATATCATAACACAATAGCCTCTTACGTAATACACGATCAACTCTCCGCCTCGATTTCGGTAATTCGTTGTCTTTCTAAACATGGCATAATTCCATATGCTGTTCCTTTCTGACTCGCTTGCAGATCGGGTGCTGCTCCTTTATTTGACGGCTGGGACAGCCTATCACATTGCGGGGGGGGAGGTTAACCTCATTATTCCCTGAATTACGTGTCAGCTCACTATTCGGGAAAGATAGTGTACGACGGTATGGCATGGCTTAACGGCATGGCATTTCTATTTTTACACAAGTTGCTGTTGATAATCCATTTCTGTTGCATTGTTGCATACTCTGTGTTTTTTTCTCGAAATCTTGCGATTATCACCCTCTCTGTGTTTCAAACAGCACAAGCAGTTGCTGTTCCATTGAGAATCCACAGTGAAACCATGGGAGGAAGGGCAATTCGAAGCGAACCTCAGAAGTTGACAATCTCCGCTGCTGCCCGGGAGATCCTGGAAAGAGCAAGATGGCTGAATTATCTCAGTCGCCTGCAGGAGTCTAATGAAACAGTAGCGATGGAATTTTTGCAGAACCTGCAGGAGGATCACTCCACAGTAAGGGGGAAGCAGATAGCGATCACCGACGATATAATTGCAGAAGTCTCGGGACTACCAGCCACCAGACCAGTATGGACATTAAAGAAGGAAAGATTACAGAAGATCATGGAAATTTTCCAGGACGAAGGCCAGAGCTTGACAATTAAGGGGAAGGGAGTTCTGCCAGCAACGCTAGGAGAACCCTGGACGGAATTAGCAAGAATAGTGCAGAGCTACATCACCTGCGAGGGGAGGAAAGACGTGGTAAGACCACGACATCTTAAACTCTTAGCTGTTTTAAAGCAGAAATGCTCTGTAAATCTACCTACACTTCTGAATTCATTACTGCATGATGCTGCACGAAGCATAAAAAAGGCACAACATGTAGAGTCAGTCGTCAGTCACCATGGGTTAATACGATTAATAGTTAGTCATAGTCTCACCCAGCAGCAGAGCAGCTGGGAAGAGCTGATTGTAATGATTAAGGGGGGATTGACAGCACCATCCCCAAAACGTAAACATTCTACAAGCACACCAGAACGTCCGGCAAAACGCAGAGAATTAGTAAAACAAAAACATGTTGCTAGTGCATCAGAACGACCAGAGATACACCAGGAATTGGCAAAGCGCAAGCATGCCATCGATCCACCTGAAAAGCCAGAGGAGCCCAGAAAATCAGCCCGGTTAGCTCGGATGCGAGGAAGGCTGGAGAAGCCCAGAAAATCAGCCCGGTTACCTAGGATGCGAGGAAGGATAGAGAAGCCCAGAAAATCAGCCTGGTTAGCTCGGATGCGAGGAAGGCTGGAAAAGCTCCAGGAAAGCACCAGCCAACCAGTGGTAATTGAGGACGAGCAATCCGAAGAGGAAAATGAGGAAGCAGCCGAGCATTCGGAAACAGAAATAGAAGCAGAAGCTGAACAGGAGGAGGAAATGGGACAGCAGGGAGGTAGCCCATTACAAGACCCAATGGGAGAAGATGAATTGGCCGCAGTCCTGGCCAATATGGGTAAGTATGGCCAACCTTCTAGTCCGGTAGACCTCCATGACAAACCCCAAGAAGAAAACGCATCTGAAAAATCACATGCAGTAGAGGCAGAAAAAGGAAATCTGCCTGTTCATGATGAAGAGGAGATAAGAGATACTGAACAGGAACAATCTGTTCCCAAGACACCAGAGGAAATTCCGGAGGGAGTAGGAGCACAAAAATCAGTTGCCCAGGAAGAGACAGAACCAGTCAAGGTTCCTACCCCAGAACAGCCAGAGCAGAACAGCGAGGAAGCACCCCAAGAGAAAGATCCAGAAACTAGTCATGGTCCAAACCGCAGCAGACAGCCTGCTGTTCCTTCTAATGAAACGCTGGAAATTAAGAAATTGCGAATGGAATGGCAGAAATTATTGAATACAATAACCCATCTCAGACAGAAAATTAGAATTCTTAAAGCAAACCAGAGGGTAAGAAAGACCGGAGGGAAGAAAAAGAAGGCCAACAATCGCCCTGCTGTTCAAAACCCTACTGAAAATCCAGCTGTCGTTCCAAACGATGTTGAGGAACAGCAACAGACTGATATTCGCGTTAAAATAGAAAGGGATGATATGAGGACCAGCGACAAGAAAATCCAGATAGAGGTACCACCCTCAGGGGTAATAAGGGTTCTGAACTCCAAACAGCATAATAAGAAAGTTCAGGTAAAACTCCCGGCCTCCACTGACCTATGGAAAAAAGATCCGAAGAAAAAAACCTTGCATAAGATGATGAAGCAAGCCCAGCAAGAAGCCGAACAACTTAGAGAGCAAACGGTCCCCCGAGAAAAATATGAAGAGTTACAGCAGCAACTAAGGGACGTCAATCAATCCAAAAGCCAAGCCTTTGAAGGGTGGCGAAAGGAACAAGAGGAAGTTGCACAGGTAACCCGTAGACTAGATACTGTTATCAAGCAGATGAATACCTTGTGTTCTTTATACAATGACGTTTTAGCATGTAGGGCCCCTACTAAAAACTATGCTCTGTTTTTATTAGAATGGTATTTACAATTAAAAATAAAAGTTGTTAAAGCAGGCGCCCCTATACAAATCAACACTGTCAATGACTTTATAGACAGCTGTAAACATTATGGAGTGAAGGTCCAGAGATTGCTGTGTGAACTTTATTTGCATGACCTTGTGCTAGATCAGGAGACTGAGTTGAACCCTGGCCCTTTCGTTGGAGACATCCAATTACAAGCATTCATTTCATTCGGGGTTAATCAGATTAAGTGGCTCAAAGCCTATGATACTTTCCAGAGTCAGGAAAATGGCCTAGATTTACGGGTAAGGGCTGAGCCTAGGAACCCAGTGGAGTTGTGGAAAGCTCATAGAAACCTCATAAGGACTCCGGGTGTCATTGAAACGTTAGGATCCATGCATGAGGCACTCATTCGACAGAGTTTAGAATATTTTCTTTCCATCAAAGACCTCGCTATTGATGCAGCCAAATTTCGGTACCGAATCTCTAATCCAAACATCCAGCTCAGGGAACCATTTAAGTATGAGAATTTTGAATTAGCTGCCAACCGTTTGAACCTCTATGGCGAGAGAATTTTGAAAGCAGGGCCATCCTGGTTAGGATATAGATTTCACACTCCAATTATTTGGCACCCTGCACCCGGATACCAGGCCCTGTATGAGATGCCTGAGGGGCAAACAGGTCAGTTCTTTGACTATCTAATCACTCATCATGGCTGTAGGCCTCTGCATGAGACTCCTTCTCTAGCATATTCTCTCACTGCCTTGCATGTCAACTACAATGTTTTCATGAGGACATCAAACAAGGTAAGCAGGGGGGTGTGTGGAGTACTAAAAAGGTATGCTTTTGATGATTATTTCAGTGACTTTTTAGTAGAATTTGTAAACCTTTTTGCATCATGAATTTGGAAAGTAATAAGGAACTATAACAAAACATGTGAGAATTGATATGAAAGACTTAACCACTGATAATGGTTATTTTCTGTGCAGGAAAAGGAGAAAACGAGGAATTGCCGCTCCAAAGGAAGAGACAAAGTCGAGATAACTGCTGTCCCTCTGAAGGAGAACCGAATGCAAACAAGGCTAAACAGATTAAAGCAAATCGGCCCGGAAAAGGAGGAGAAGACACCAGCTCGGTGCAAAAGAAAAGAAAAGATGAAGAATTAACAGTTTGGCGAATCCCTCAGGATCTTCGATCCTGAGGGATCGCTGCTTTATTTATCTTGTTACTTGGACATCTCCGCCGTCACCTTTATATAAAGGGACAACACTGTTAGCTTGAGAGAATAAGAAGGATACGCTTTTATGTAATTTTCTGTTAAACATCAGCTCTGATTATTAAGTCTCGTTGAGAACTGGTTCATTGTATTTTTGTCCGATGCATTAATAGAAGCTTGGTGATTATTTCATCTCTGCGTCTGGATTAACTTAAGGCGGTGTACCCTTGGAGGCTAAGGGCCCGGCCCCGGAGGACACTTGCTTCTGTACCACTACGATTTGATTTCTGCGTGGTTTGTTTATCGTTGTAATTTGGTAATCTGATATTCTTTATAAGTTGATATTACATGCTCTGTTAAGATTAAATCATTGAGGTTTTTACAGATAGAATCGTGTATTGACTCTGCATCAAGTTATTAATCCTTTCAGAGTTAATTGCATGTTATTAAGTCTTAACCGAATATTCTTATTGTTCTGTTACAGAGCTTTTATACTGAACATTCATATCATAGATTCGTTTGAAGTAGTGTTCTTCATAATTATTGGATTCAGAGATAATGCTGTTCTATTTGGGAGCACAGTCGTATCCCTGTTAATTAAGATTACTATTTCAGCGTGTTGTGTGCGTATATGAGTTACTAGAGCTGTTCCATAATTTATCAATAGTTAATGCTGTTCCATTAGTGTGTTTTGCGTGATTTGCCTTAAGAGTGAAAGATTGTTATTTGATTGCGAAGAGTGCATTTGGGTTAATAGATTAAGTTTGGTTACAACTCGCGAGACTTAGTTGTTCGATTGCTGTTCCATTTTAGAATTACTGTTCCATTCCAGAGTTGCTGTTCAATTCTTTATTTGCTGTTCCATTTACTCGCATTTGTTGTTTTGGTGTGAGAGACGATCTAAGGCTGTAGTGAGCTTTGGCATTCACTGTCTAGCTCCCAGACCAGTGGTCTATGCTCTAATTTCCTTTCCATAAGTTTCCAAAGGGATGGGTTATCGCTGCCGAACCCTTGACTGATAAGCTGCCTAGTTTTCTGAATGTGTGATTTATTCTTTTGAAGTAATTTAGTTACAGACAAGCATCCGTTTACTCTTGTATTTCTTAAACACTGTACTACTAGCATTACTCTGACAAGTGATAGCCTCAGACTGAGACACTCTTTGGAATAACAAAACGCTTCCAGATTGACATATTAATGTGAGGTAATTAGAGGTGAAAGAGACCCTTTTTATAGCTCTACAGTAATAAATTCAAACTGATTTTTCAAACAAGACTTATGCAAATTGAAAAAATACATACATGTTTCTTGCTTTTGAGGAGCTCGATATTGAAATTGAATTATCTCTGTGATTTCAGATATTCAATATCTGAAATTCGCTTTTGTCTTATCCCTCTAAATCTTCTTTCGAATTCCATAGGTCTAACTTAATTTGGATTCTTCAAGACCAAGTTATACCCAATATCCCATAATGACTAGTTATGGACTAGTTCAGTAGAGCGAAATTGTATGACGTGCCACATGTCACTGTTTCCTCCTTCAGTTCTAAAATTGATATAAAAGAAACTACAGTCTGTGTACTTATGACCACTTTTTACATAATTCCAATCCGACGCTCAGAAAGAGAGTTATGACGATTTTACCATGATCACTTATTTGAGATGAATTCGGGAGCCTGAAAAAACACTAACTTCCACAAATCATATCTCCGAAATTATTGCAAAGAAAGATATGAAAGTTTTATAGGACGTTCCTCAGGATTCTTGCTTTGCTCTATAAAAATTTCAGCTTCTGAAACTTCGTAGAAAAATGTTATAGCAAAAATGCCACGATGACTTGTTTGGAGCAACAAAACCCTAGAATCCAAAGCCCTGATACCAAATGTTATGAAACCAACTCCAAAAATAGAATAAAATAGAGATAAACGCCTTATAAATTAGCCAATTCGAGGGGGGGGATCCAATAAATTACATAAATGAACAATTCTTGGATGATATAAATGACCAAAACCTCCTTCTATATATAGGAGTCCATGGGGTCACAATATAATCCTAGCCGACCTAACAAAAATAATTTAAGGGCACAATAATAACAATATTTGGGTTACAGGAGTACAAAAATAACAATAAGGGGGTTACATTAACAACAATAAGGAACTACACTAGTAATGTAGGGACCTAATAGAATAAAATTTTCCTGATTGAGATTTGTTAGAGGCAGAGGGAGCAACACAACAATTTCCATGTAGAATTGATTTCAGGCTTGAACGTAGAAGTTTGTAGCTGAGAAATCAGCGTTGGGAAGGAAAAATAGCACAGAAAAATTATGGATAATTAAGAAGCCTCAAAATTATCTTCCAGGTTGGAAGATGAGTTTTTGTGTCTATCAGGTTTGGCATTAGCTGGTATCAGGTATATTTATAGAGGAGCTTCATTTCACATGACTGGAGTAAGAGAATATTTATCTAGCTATCAAGAAGAGCAGATGGACTTATAGATCACTATGGGCAATAGAACTAAGTGTACTCCAGTAGGGAGAGGCACCATCTATATTCAGATGAAAGCAGGAACAAGCATTAGCACCACTAATGTACTGCATGTGCCAGGATTGGGTATGAAACTAATTTCAGTGTCCCAGTTGCAGGACAAGGGGTAGGATGTATACTTCATAGGAAAGAAGGTATATGTCAAGAATCCCAGTTGGAAGAAGGTAAGACAAATTGGAGCTTGAAGCAACAAGATATATAGGTTGTAGATCAAATCTCCAATGGAATTGATAGGTAGTGATAACAACAATAGGAAGGAGTTGAACGCACTATGGCACAGGAGGATGGTACACTTGCACCATGGAGCACTTAGAATGATCAGAGAGACTGTAGCAGGAGTTCCAATTCTCAACACCGATCACTATGTTGTATGTCGAGGACACATTCTTGGAAAGTATGCAAAAGCAACATTTCCCAGGAGTGACGATAGAGCCAATTACATGTTGGGATTGGTACACTCAAACATTTTTGGCCCTGTGTCTACCATAGATCTTAGCGGTGGCAAATATTTTGTCACCTTTATTGATGAACATTCCAAAAAGATCTAGATCTATTTCTTAAATACCAAGGATGAGGTCTTTGATAAGTTTCAAGAGTTCAAGGCTCTCATAGAAAACATGATAGGGAAAAATATCAAGGTACTACGTTCATATAATGGTGGAGAGTACATGGAAAAATAATTTACATATTTATGCATGAAGGAAGGCATCAAAAGAGAGTGGACATCTCCCTACAATCAATAGCAGAATGGAGTAGTGGAATGGAAGAACATAACGATAGTTGGGGTAGCAAAAGCAATGTTGTACGATCAAGATTTTCCTAGATTTTTATGGATAGAGGCATGCAACATAGTGTAAATTCAAAATAGAACACCTTCACTGGAAAGAAACCTAAGGTAAGTCATCTAAGGATATTTGGGAGTGTGGCCTACTGTCACATTCCATATGAGAAACATAGTAAGCTATATAAAACTGCAAAAAAGGGGTTTCTCATGGGATATAGTGAGACCTCAAAGGAATACAGGATCTACATTCCTAGTAATAGTAATATTGTAGTGAGGCAAGATGTAAAGTTCATGGAAGATAGAGCTTTCAGAAGATATCGAGATATGAATGCAGGATATCAATCAACATATGTTCCATTAGTCCAACAGAAGTGGACACCATAGGTAGAACAAGCAGGGGCACAATCATAGGGTTCAAGTACAATGAACAGTACCATCATATCCTCAAGAGTAGGAGATCTAGTGAGTTCTCATCTTTTAGAGAAAAAGGAACAGATGGAGGAACAAATTGAACTTCCACCACGAGAGGTAGGACCAATAGGGAAGTGCGTCAAACCTTGAAGGATGCAGAAGAATTTTTTGAAGCTCCTATAACTGACAAGAGGCAATGTAGGAAACCTCACAGATACTAGGCCTTGGTGGATAGGTTGTATAACCCTCCAATTTTTAGGAAGCCACATACCATCGGGTGCGGATGGATGCCATGGTATAAGAGTACAGTTCTATCATGACAAATGATGTTTGGGAGGTGGTGCCTAGACCAAAAGATAGATCAGTTGTGGGTTCCAGATAGATCTACAAGAACAAGTATGCTACAAATGGTAGTATAGAGAAGTGTAAGGCTAGGTTCATGGCGAAGGGGTATGCACAAAAATAAGGGATAGACTATGAGGATACATTTTCCCCAGTCTCTAGATATACATCTATCAAATCCGTTATATCCCTAGCAACACAGATGGGGTGGGAATTCACTAGATGAATGTCAAGACAACATTCTTGAATGAGGTGATAGAAGAAGAGGTGTACATAGAATATTTTGAGGGCTTTGAGACTCATGAGAAGAGAAATCATGTATGCAAGTTAAAGAAAGCCCTGTATGGGCTCAAGCTGGCACCCAGAGCATGGTATGGTTAGATTGATAGTTACTTTCATCAGTTGGGATTCATCAAGAGTGATGTTGATCCTAATCTCTATTATCTGATGGTGAAGAATGAGCTGCTCATTCTGGTTTTATATGTAGATGACTTGTTTTGATCATGGTCATTGTTATCTCTCCAAAATTTCCCAAGGGTTGTTATGTGCATTAAAAGAAATATCATAGATAACTATCAACCACTTTTGGAGATTAGGATCTATCCTTCCTAATGCTCAAAGAGGGCTCTCTCTTAATGATTTAAATTCTTATTTTAATTAATTTTAGGCTAGTTATGTATGCTTGATTTGGTTTGGTTTTGATTTGTTGGTGGAATTACGGATTTAGATGGATAGGTGCCTTTCTACTTTCCATTAGGCTATGGAGTCAATATACCATGAAAACAGAATAGAAAAAAAATCACAAAGGAAGTGTTATAGGACAGGGTATCTGAGTAAAATCAGATCTTAAAGGCTAAATGGTGAAGTGGTTTTAAATCAGGATCAACGAGCAGTTAAGGATTCCTTAAACCAGATAATGAAGGAAGGTGAAGGAGGTCAATTGAGATCGAAGAGCAATCAAGGATTCTCTAAACCAGATATCAGAAGAAAACATAAAAATGGATACAAGTTCAAACATAGTGTATTTAAACAAATTCTGCAATAAAATTCCTGTTATGACATTGAAATTTAGAAAACATGCAATTTTATGGAATACTTAAGAAAAGAACATGAACAATTGAAGTATACTTCACTGAAATAGCTCAACACATGAATCCTGTAAAGAAATTCCTTTATTACGTGTCTTGTCTATCAACTAGAAAAAGGTACACCAACCTTTAAGGTAGAAGATCAATCAACTATAGAAATAGTCAGGAATCCACACTCAATACTTCGAATTGATGAAGTATTTATACAAAAATTTACACAAAATATCTTGTCAAATGACTAGGATTTATTTAAGGAAAATAAAATATCTTCATGCAAGAAGATAGAGACACTTATTAACTGACTGTAAGATATGCCTGTTTTATTGATTTTTTTCATTTTTTTGTTTCCCTAATGTTGGCTGTCTTGTACACTTTCTTTTCTTTTACGTTGTCTTTCATCTGACTTCTCTTTAACTCTGTATTTTATCTAACTTATCTTTAACCTGTGAATTCTTTTACCTGAATTTTATTTCACTTGTCACAGTAAATCATACCATTTTTCCCACTTTTCTTCATCTGGAATCTTTACCTTCATCACCTTTAGATAAATTTCATTAGCTTATGAATACTTGGAAAATATGGGCTTATTCACAAAAAGGTGATTTACCTCATGATGGAGGTAAAAGAAATTTTCCAAAATTTGAAGGAGTACTTTGCCTATAGGAACTCCTTTCATTGCTGAAATATTGGAAGTATCCTTTGCTACTTCCAGCATATTTTTATCATAGTCTTCATGCCTCATTATTTTATCATTGATTACTAATGGATTAGACTAACCTTTCTATCTTAAAACATCAAATTTGTTCATAAACCTGTTTACTGCAAGATCCATTGTTTGAAATTTGTCCTCAAGCTGTACCATTAGATTTCTCTTGGAACTAAATTTATTCACCTCTAAGATATTCTCTGTTCTATCACTTATCCCTAATTATTCCAATTCATACTTGTTTTTAGAATTTAGGAATTTTATTATCTCAGTGGCTTCCTCTGATTTCTTTCCAAGATCTTCTTTGACCCTTAAAATTGCATTACTTGCTTCCTTTACCAAGTCATTTTGTTCAAATATTATCTGTATAGAAGGAAAAATATCATTAACTGAGTTAGTGATATTGGCCCACAATTGTTGTTTGGCTTGGGCTAAAGGTTCTTTCATTGATATCTCTTTTTCCAGCTCGTGGATTCTTTCAGTTAATATGTTGGCCTTTTGTACTTCTGCTTGATGCATTAGTTATGCTAATTTATTTCCATCTTCTAAAATTTTCACTTATTATTTAAGCTTATTGATTTTAGTATTTTGAATTGACATATTGTGCATGGCCTTGATCAATTTGCTATCCTCATTAGTGGGATGGGATGTTGGTATTGTTGCTGCTATTGCTGGTGTAGGAGATGGAACTTCTGTTGATATTGGAGCTGCTGTAGCCAATGGAACTGATGTAGAGCTATAGGAATGGTAGTAATGGGAACTGCTTCCATGCTGGATTTATTTTCCTGCACAATTTTTTCCATTTCAGTTTCCATCTCTTTCAGTTGAGATGTCAACTGAATGATGAGATTCATCATTTCATCTTTCAGATTTTCATTTTCCAAAACTTCTTTAGTTTGTGGATGCTCTATTGTTGGTAACTTAAGTTGTTTCTTTAATGCAACTATATCTGCATTCTTCTCCTTGATAAGCTCTTCTGCTGCTTTGATATCTTTTGGATTATAACCAAATTCCATTACCAAATCTTCAAGTGACTTTATCCTGTTATCCTTTTCTTGTGAAGAAGATTTCTCTAGCTTTAACTATTTCCTTATATTTTCTAGAGAATTCGGTGTACACTTAAATATTTGTGTGTCATGGCGGAATAGGTCATTTCTCCAGCCTGTTTGTGAAACTCAATTTGATCAATTGGGGGCACATCTTTGGAAAGAACATTAAAGGTTGTATTCTTATAATATTCTGATGATTTTGGGGCCTACAGTGTTGGCTCTAGAAATGTCATTTTCATCTTTCTAGTTTTGTAATCAAAAGCTAAAAGAAATCTTTTTTCATCACTGGGAGTTTTCTTCTAGTACTGGGCATAAGTTACAAATTCAATGCTTCATTTCTGATTTTTATCTCTTTGTATTTCTCCATGATATATTTTTCTTTCTCCACTGGTTTGTTAGATGATTAAACCTCTACAATGTTCTATTTTTGAATTATTTGTGCATTGGAGGTTGATGGTAGCTGTGTTTCTTCTGAAATTGTTGGAGGTGCATCATCTCTGACCACTATATCTATCTCAATGAATTCAATTGTTGTGAAGACAACTCCAAAAATAGAAGAAAAGGGATATCAACGTCTTCGAAATAAGCCACTGCGAGGGGGAAACCTCCAATACATTACATGAATGAACAATTCTTGGATGATACAAATTAAAAAACCTCCTTTCTATATATAGGAGTCCATGGAGCCACATTGTAATCCTAGTGGGGCCACAATGTAATCTTAGCCGACCTAACAATAATAATTTAAGGGCACAATAATAACAATATAAGGGTTACAGGGGTACAATAATAACAATAAGGGGGTTACACTAACAAAAATAAGGGACCATACTAGTAATATAGGGACCTAACATGCCCCTCTCCTTCAAAAAAATGTTGTCCTCAACGCTTGAGTAGCTCTGGGTGCTTTTGTATAAAATTATCATCCTCCCATGTAGAATCTTTAGTGGGTAAGTTCTTCCACTTGATGAGATACTCTGAAATTGATCGATTCCGTAGCTGTCGAGTTTTGTTTCCATGAGCGCTTCAAGTTTCAATATGATTTTTCCTTCCTCATCAAGTTCTGGCAATATTGTTTGAACTAGAAGATTTTCACCTATAACCTTCTTTAAGCATGAAACATGGAAAATTGGATGCACTTGTGAAGAAGCAGGAAGCTCCAATTTGTATGCCATAGTACCAATCTTTTGCAACACCTTGTAAGGACCATAGTACTTTGTTGATAATTTATTATCCTTCTTAGCTTGCTTGAGGGACATTTGTTTGTATGGTTGTAGCCGTAAAAATACCCAATCTCCTACATCAAAACTTCTCTCGCTGCGATGTTGATCTGCCTGTTGTTTCATTCGATTTTGTGCCAAATTCAAGTTATCCTTTAAGAGTTGGAGAACTTCTTGCTGATGCTCGATGTGATCTTTCACTGCTTGAACCTTCGAATTTTCCCTTAAAGATGATGTGATGGATGGTGGATGATATCCATAAAGTGCCATAAATGGGGTCATTTTTGCTGCAGTATGGAAGGAAGTGTTATACACCATTCAGCAAGAGGTAACCACTTGACCCATTGTGTTTGTTTATCAGATACAAAACAACGAAGATATCCTTCCAAACATTTATTTACTATCTCAGTTTGACCATCAGATTGAGGATGATAAGATGAGCTATGAGCTAATTGATTACCCAAACAAGAAAATAACTCCATCCAAAAATTTCCAGTAAAAATGGGATCTCTGTCGCTCACAATAACCCTTGGGCTTCCATGTAGCTTTTGAATTCTGTCCATAAATGTAGTAGCAACTGTACTTGCCTTAAATGGATGAGATAATGCACAAAAGTGTGCATACTTGGTAAGTCTATCAACTACCACCATGATGACACTCTTTCCTTCGGACTTAGGTAAACCTGTGATAAAATCCATTGAAATATCCTCCCAACGTTGGCCTGGAATGGATAAAGGTTGTAGAAGTCCCGGGGTCTTAATTGTTTCCACTTTATTCTGCTGGCAAACCAAACATTCCGCCACAAAATTTTGAATATCAAATTTAAGGCCATCCCAAAAAAATTCTTTCTTCACCATGTGGTAAGTTTTTAAAAATCCTGAGTGTCCTCCTAAAGGAGAAGTGTGCAATTCCAAAAGAATATTTTGTTTTAGTTGGGAATTCTTACAAAGATATAAGTGATATTTGTACCATAAGGAATCATTTTTCCAACTAAATGTGTCAGATGTACTAGGATATTGCTGCAACTTTTGAATGAGTGTCCATACTTATTTTTCCTTCTTCCATTCATCTCTTGATTCAGTTATTCAATCTGGTTGGATAATAGAAATGGCACAAAGAAATGCTTCCACCTCTTCATTCTTTGTTGATAGTGCATCTGCAACAACACTAAGCTTCCCTTTTTTGTAGATTATTTCAAAGTCATAACCCAACATCTTTGTGACCCATTTTTTTCTATTCTTTTGAAGATAGTCTTTGTTCCAAAAAGTGTTTAAGACTATCATGATCAATTTTTACCTTGAAGTGTCTTCCCATTAAGTAAGTTCACCATTTCTTTAGTGCATGCAGTATTGCTAACATTTCCTTCTCATAAATAGGTTTTTGTAAATACTTTCCTTTCATTGGACGACTTTCAAAAGCAATGGGTCTTCCTTCCTGCATTAAAAAAACACCAATTACATTTCCTAAGGCATCACATTCCACAATAAATGTTTTTGTGAAGTCTGGGGTAGCTAAGACCGGTGATAGGCACATTGCCTCTTTAAGATGTTAAAAGGCCTTAGTTGCTTTAGGAGTCCATTAAAATGAATCTTTCTTCAATAATGTTGTTAGAGGTGCTGCTATTCTCCAATATTTCTTAACAAACTTGTGATAATACCCTGTTAACCCGAGAAATCCTCGCAACTGCTTTATGGTTGTGGGGACTTTCCATTCCTTAATGGATTTAATTTTGTTAGGGTTTACCTTAAAACTCTCGTAAGATACAATATGACCCAGATATTCCACCTCTTGTAATCCAAATAAACATTTGGATGTTTTTGCATATAATTGTTTATCCTGCAATAGTTTGAGCACCCTGTCAACATGTTCAACATGATTCTTCCAAGACCTAATGTAGATTAGTATATCATCAAAAAATACTAGCAAAAATTTTCTAAGGAAGGATTTGAAAATGGAATTCATCAACCCTTGAAATGTAGAAGGTGCATTGGAAAGGCCAAAAGGCATGACCAAAAATTCATAATGACCCTCATGAGTTCGAAATGCTATTTTTGGAATATCTTCAGTCTTCATTCTAATTTGATGATATCCTGAACGAAGATCCAACTTGGTAAAACAAATTGCTCCATGTAATTCATCCAATAATTCATCAATCACAAAAATGGGAAATTTATCTTTAATGGTGAGCTTATTGAGCTCCCTATAATCTGGACACATGCACCATGATCTATCCTTCTTGTGTACCAATACTATAGGAGTAGAGAAAGAACTTTGACTAGGTTGAATTATACCCGCCTCTAACTTTTCTGTAATCATACGTTCAATTTCGCTCTTTTGGACATAAGGATATCTATAAGGCCTGATGTTTGGAGGAACACTTCCTGGAATCAAATTAATAGCATGATCATGATCATGAATAGGTGGGAGTCCTTTGGGAGTTTCAAACACCTTGGAATTATTGCCCAAGACTTGTTGGAGATCTACAAAAATAGATGATTTTGATGTTGGAACTTCTAGTGAGCATAATTTTGCAATTACACCTTGTTGTTCTTTCTTTAGAAGCTTTTTCATGACATTAGAGCTTGTTATATTTCTTGGTTTCCCTGCAATACCCCGTAATTCGACTTCCTTTCCTTCTGAAAAAATTTCAAGAAAAGTTCTTGAAAATTAAAAGCTACCGTCCCCAAAGATTGTAACCATTGTACTCCTAGTACAACATCAGCACCTCCCATAGG
This sequence comes from Pinus albicaulis, assembly GCA_034641835.2. Classification (NCBI taxonomy): domain Eukaryota; kingdom Viridiplantae; phylum Streptophyta; class Pinopsida; order Pinales; family Pinaceae; genus Pinus; species Pinus albicaulis. The sequence continues at coordinate 1,548,071,655 of CM076582.1, forward strand.
AATGGAAAGCATTGGACTATTCAATACATATTACCCCATGGTTATCTTGATATTATGGCATTTTCCAAAGCAATTTATAGTTCCTCCATTTTCAACCATCACTTGACATTCTGGTGCTGGGTATAGGAAAAAATTCAATTCCTTGGCTACCTTACAGTAATAAAATTATGGGTGCTACCTGAATCAATCAACACTATTACCTTTTTATTCTTGATATGTCCTTCTATATTGAGAGTTTGAGGAGTGGTAATTCCTGCCAATACATTACATGATATGGTCAGACTCATTTCTTCCTCTTCTAGGGCTGGTTCTTGGTGTATATCCTCTTCTTGTTCATTTTATTCTTCCTCTTCACAATCTATGTAAAATAATTTCTTCTCATCACACTTATGACCTTTAGTGTATTTGCTATCACAACTGTAGCAAAGCCCTTTTTCTCTTTTTTCTTCCAATTGTTGTGGTGTCAACCTTGCAGGTTGTGGAAATCTAGGCGTAGCAACACTTCATTCCTTGTCAACATAATTTTACATTCAATTTTTCTTGCCAACCTAAATGCCTTCTCCAATGAATCAGGTTCCAAAATGTGAACTTCATGTTGGATGTTATCCTTTAAAGTACCTATGAAAAGATCAATCCTGTGTTCCTCTGGAATATCAGTTACCCTTATATTCAATTTTTGGAAGTTCTCAATGTGCTCCCCCACTAAACCCTTTTGTTTGAGATTTATCAATTGGCTAAAGAAGGTGTTGCTCTTTGTATCCTCATAATGTGTTATCATTTCCTCCATAAAAATTGACCAAGTGACAATTGTTTTATGGGAGCAAATCCATCGATACCATACAAATGTATTTTGTTCTAAATGTAAAGTTGCAATGCATTCCTTTTGTCTGTTTTGCACATTATGGAGATCAAAATATTGTTCCATCTGTAGTATCCATGTTACAGGATCCTTTCCATCAAACTTCCTCATATCCATTTTTGGAATATGGTGGTTCTTCCCGCCAACATGAGAGTTTATTAAGTCACGATTAACATTTATTTTTTTCTTGTTATCGCTCAGATTTTACTTGAAGTTGTTGGAAAAGGAAAGGGGTCTGAGGTAACCACAAACCAACCTTTAGGTACAGAATCTAGCCAATCTGTACCGAGAGAGGGCTCTCTATGTAAAATTTATCTTTGTTCTTGAAAATATTAGGCTAGTTGTAAAGTCCAAGGGTTTTGATTTTGTTTGGGTTGATGGAATTCTTTAGCTGAGATTAAGATAAAATAGTTTCAGTCCATTGGGCTAATGGAGTTAAAGGATTGGCTGCACTGGCTTAAGTTTTTTAACAAAAGATCGTTTATCAGGGCAAGATAATAAAACTAGAAACAATTATAGATCTAAAGTGCATGGAATGGAATTCAAACGAAGGAAAGGCAATAAAGAATCTTTCAACACATTCAAGATAAGAGAAATGGATTGAATATCAATAAAAAGTAGTTAAGTATTCTTTACTAAATAACCAAAGATGTATGAACTAGAGAAACATGAGCAATTAAGAATTCACTGTTAAACCAGTTTAGAAGAAAACATTTAGAATAATAACGACTGAAATCAAATTACACCTAAGCACTTTCTGATTTAATCATTTTCGTTAAATATTAAGATAATTAAACACATATGATATTGTAAAAAAATATAAAACTTCAAAACATGGGATAGAGATGACTTATTGATCCTTCATTTGACACATGAATCCTGAGAAAAGTCTTTTGCCTCAATTCCTTGTCCAGTTTTGCCATGAAAAAATTATCCAAAGCTATTTATTCCAAAATATTCAATGTTACATCAAAGTATAAGAATACACCCCAAAATACTTCCAAGAGTGAAGTATTTATACAAATTCTAAACTAAAATATCTTGAAAAAATATCAAGATTAGTTCACAAATCTCTCCAACTATTTTACATAAATAGAACTTAAGTAAATGACACTCAAACTAATGCATCTATTTGGCACTATTTTTTATGGATAGGTGATGAAAAATAGGAGAAGTCGAATTTGATCCAACTCTTAGTTGATGATGAGGCATCCAAGTCACTAACTGCTTCCTTTCTTTGTGCATTCTGCTCCAGCAATTCTGCAAACTTGGGGTCCAATGATACATTTTTATTTCCAAATCCGTAATAGATATGTAAATAGTGAAAGAGTTTATTATGTATTAATATGTTGGTGAGATAAACCTCTTTCATTTTCCTAAAATTCCTCTCCATATGTGCACAATAGGCTCTGAAAAAATATGTGTAAAACAGAGTTTTACAGAATCTGAAACATAACCTTTAACGATGTTCATGTATCTCTGATTATAAACTCAATGTGAAAAATGTGAGATAGGTTTTTGTAGATAGGTCTCTTAGGAACAAAAACCTCCTTCAGTTTTGTATTATGTATTTCAGATTGGGAACAATCGTCTCTGCAAAATGATGACTTAACTGGAAGTTTATGCAAAAAGTGCTTTCCAACATTGTTTAATATTTCCAAAACCATAATAGCTTTTAGAAAAGTGAGAGAGGTTTTTGTAGATGGTCCTCTTAAGAACATAAAACTCCTTCAGGTTTAAAAAATTCATCTTGGATTGATCACAATAGTTTCTGCAAAACAATTACTAAAGTATGCAATTTCTACAAAAATGTTCCTTCTTGTTGTGTTTTTCATCTTTTCACATTTTTGTTCTTTTAACTGTTTTACTTTCACTTTAGATAAAATTCATTGTGGCTGGTGAAAGTGTTTTCATATTTGTTTAACCCTTAATATCTTCATGTTTACTTTCACTATTTACTGTTTACTTTTTACTTTTTACCGCTCTATTTTTATCTGTCTTCACTTTGTCATGAACTTGTATGTTCTGTTTTGTAACTGTCTTCCCTGCTGTTTATCTTCATGCTAGCTGATTTACTTGACTTGGTCTTCAATCTGATACTCTTTAATCCTGATACTCTTTAACTGTTCTTTACTGTGTCCTTTTACTTTCAATGTGTAGTTTAGGTTTTTACTGTCTGTTTCAATAGTAAATCGTTTAATATCCTGTTTCCTTTGCTTGTCCTTCAACTGTATGTTTTATCTTCCATATCTGTTTGAATAGATTTGATAACACTCTTGGAGTAAACAATTCTTATGACTAGTATTAAGACTGTTTATCCAAGTATGTGGTCTTCTGATCACCTGTAAAACAAAACAAATTGTTAAGAAAGCATTGGTTTGCAGGGGAGGTCGAAAATGTTTCATTTGATTTTGAGAGGTCTGTGAATCTAGAATGATTTTTGGGAGGTAAACCATGCTTGAATTGGTTAACAGAGGCTTCAGGTGGCGTAGCTTGGTTACAAAGGGTTTTACTGCACAATCAGGTGAAAATGAGCAACACTAGGGTGTTTGTGTTTAAACGGGTAAACGGTTGATATTGGCGAGTAAGATTTGAATGAATAGTGATTTGAATGGCGGGTTAGGTTCTTAATTAATCGTGGGGATTAATTAATTCCTCTGTATAAGATGAAGAGTTGGGGAGGAAAAATACGCAAGGGATGGGTTATTTTTGTTTTAAAACACGTAATAAAACATGTTTTAAATCATTTTTAATGTATTTTATTATATGATAATTAAATTAGATTAATCCAATTACCATAGGGGACGAGATTAATATATAATGATATATTTTAACCAAAGGGGGTATAACGTGGGTTTTTTATTTGAATAGGTGGGGATTAAATACTTTGGTTAAAATTATAATATATGGGTTTTTTGGGATATTATATAAAAAGGAGTTATATATAATAGGAGAAGGTCATTTCTATAAGGAGTTAATACATAAAATAAATATTAATATGACAAGGGGACAATGTAAACTCAAAATACATTAATATAACTAAGAAGGTGAGGATTTTAAAAGCAAATTGCATTATAATCACTTCATCACTTAAAATTAGGATAAAATGTGATTTTGAGGGTTTTTTATGAAATATCTCATTATTTTCCTAAGTAAAATGGGATTTTACTTAGGAAAATAATTTTTGGAAGTAAATGAGTGTGATGATGAATGATTTCAAGTACTTAGGTTTTTTCCAATTATTGGGCCGAGGGTACGGTCCCTCCAAAAGTCAAGGAAATGCCTTGAGCCCCTCTAATTTTCAAATGCCTTAGTACTTAGGGAAATTAGTGAATTTTTTAGGGAAAAATGAAGGGGGAGTTAATAATCTGGACTTTTCTCTGCTGTGAACTTTTGCCAATGTAGTGTCTGCCTTTACACTTGTGGTGAAAGTAAAATTGAACACATTTAAAGCCATCATTCATCACATGTAATTCTGCAACATCATCTACCTACCCTACCTACTTTACCCTATCATTTTTTCTTCTTTATTAGGGTGCACTTAGACTAGCAAATCCTTATCACATTTTTTTTTTTACATATGAAAATCTATCTAATTATAACCTTATTACATCCAAGGGATCAGATTAAACTGTTGAGCTTCTTTTATTCACTCTACCTATCTACTTATCTGCCAAGATTAAACATTTTGGTCAGATTTTATTCTCTATCTCTAAAACATGAAATTGAAAGATGAACTAGCCAAGCTTAAACTGTATGACTGTTCATAAATTGTGGCATAGGATACAAGTTGCACACAATTTGATTATTACATTAGAGAAAAAAGTAGTGGCATTTAGACTTGCACACTTTCCTTGGCCTTTCCTTTGGTGGGGTTCATTTTCTTTTACTTTTTTGGCCATTTTATTTTTTTTACCCTTTGATTTTTCTTTTAGGGTATACCCTCTTTACATTTTTTAAATTTTTTGATTTTTTGAGAATATGGAAACCTTTGAAACAAGAAAAGGTATGAACATATTACATAGTCCATCAAGTCAATCATGAAATATGACACCTATTGGTATAGGAGTCTAACACTGGCTCCACTTGGGGATGGCTTTTTCTCGTGAAAAGTCAAGAACAGCAGGTCAGATGCCTAAAAATGCCTTTAATTGAACCATGAAATATTCTTCTTCTTGTTGCTTTATTGTATGTATGATAGTAAAACTTTTGAAGCTTAGGGCCTTCTCCTTGGGCTTCAAGTCCAGTAAGTTACTATCTACTCAAAACTTAAAACTTTGTTTCCCAGTTGTAAATCTTATGCCTTGGTCCAATCCCAAACATGCATTTACTGTGGCTGGAAATATTGAATTCAATATAGTCCTTTTTCTGCAATTTGAAATCTGATCTTAAACTTAAAACAACACACAAAAATTTTCAAACCAACTTAATGAAAAACTAGCTGAAAATTGAAAACTAAAAAAAATTGCTCAAAATCCTGAGCTTATTAGCACTCATCTACCTACTCAATCTACTGTTCAACTACTAGTTAGGTAAAATGAAATAAACAATGCAACCATTCAAGCATTATGTACTTTGATAGATTTTGTTGCATTTTCTTGTTGATTAACAAAACTGTTCTTCTTCAACCTATTAGAAACTTGTCAACAAATGAGAGGATAAGGAAACATTTGATTTCCTTTGTTGACTCTAGAAACTGTACAAAAGGATCTTCCAAAATATATACACTGATGTTTAACTGATCTGAAAAACTGTACATCTATTCTGGATGGCCTCCATGCCATGAATCTGAAATGTTAATTTCATCTTTATCTCCCTGCAAAATTTCAGATAAGATTTGTGATGATATTCCTACTGATTGTAATGTTTGACTGCTAAATCCTTTATCATCTTGATTATGAAAATCATAGTTAGTTAATAGAAGAATGCTTCGAATGCCTTCAATATTCAACATATCTGTTATTGGATCCTGAAAAACTTGGGAAAATGGCTGCAACCTATAGCATATAGGTTTCCATGGACTTCATAAACTACCACAAGTTTCTCATCCTTTTCATTAAATATGTTATACCACATTTCCTTTAAAAGCTGAAATGGTTCAAAAAATAGTGGTATGGAACTTTATTGTGTCATTTGATCATTTATTTCAATGGGAACTGGTAACTGCAATTGTCAAACTAAAAAATCTTGATCAATAGTTTCATTATCTTCTTTGTTGTCAATCACAATTCCTAAAGATTGCTAATTATTGATGGCCTGAAAGTTGTCTCTAATGAATTGAAATGAAGCAAAACAAAGAGATAAAGAACCTTCACTTATTTCCACATTTTCTGCTCTTTCTTCCTCACTCTCATGGCTGATCTGTACTGGCTGATCACTGTCTTTAATCTGCTGAAATTGAGTTTCTTCATCCCACAATCTAGCTTCTGATTTCTCTGTAAAGCTAGCTTGAGATTGGAGAACATAACTATCATTATAATGATCATACTTAGGGAAATCATCAAAAGAAGGAATGTCATCAAACATACACATTAGAATAACAAATTCCTCTTCCTCATATTGATTTGTAAATTCATTTTCTAATCTATGATAATTGGAATTAGCAGGAATTTGTTCATGGTTATTAACCTCTTCTATTTCTTCATGGTGATTTTGAATAAAAAAATCATCTTTCATAGTGATCTCTTGTTTTCTTTCATCTAGTTTTCTTACCAAAAAGCTGAGTTTTACCTCTGAAATATTTTTCTTTTCCTCTTCTTCCGCTTTCAACTTTTCCTGTTTGATTTGCAGATTAACTTCTACATCAACTGCAATGTTTTGCATCTGTACAAGTGTTTTTGGATCTCTTTCTCTTAATCTAAATTCTATTTCTGGATCAAAGGCACTTGGATAATGCAAGAGAGCTGAATCATGAGGAGGTCTAATATTTTTTGGCAATGAATAATAAACTTGATTAAATCTGTCAGAAAATTGTTGTATTGTTTCATTTGAATGTCTTTTTAATTTATTATATTCTTCCATGATCACAAAATGATTAACTTTGATTATCCATCTATCAAGGAAAATTTTGATAAACTGCTGGAAATTTGAGATGCTAGCATTAGGCAGATTTTTGAACCAATTCTTTATTCTATTTTGCAAAGAAAGAGCAAAAATTCTGATTTTAACATCATCTTCATCAATCTCAAATAAATCCAAATAATTCTCAAAACCTTGAATATGTTTTTGGGCAGTGATACCATTCTCTCCATCTAATCTAGGAAGATACTTGTAGTATTTTTTAGGAAAATCATGGAGTATAGGAGGTAAAAGAAGGGGCTTATATCTATCTGGAACTTTATATGGCACAGGGACATGTACAGGGATTATAAGATCAGTCTTGATTATTTGAGGCTTCTTAATTGGAAAATGATCATCATTAGATTCATAAGAGAGCTGCTCAAAGAGATTAGGAGAATTATTACTTACAATCTTCAAAGGAAAATAATTAAAAACTAATCTAAGATCTTCTATAAAATACAATATACATTGAAAAACTTTCTTAATGAGAAAGAACATAATGTCTTGGATTAAGATCCAAGTTGAAAGCCTAATCTTTCCATATTGTTCTTTGAGGTTCATTCCTCCAGTGGAGTCTTGATTGTGAAATTGATTTGGAGTCGCCAGGTGGATGATTTTAACCTTTGTGTGTCTGATCCTTGTCCACCATCATAGATCAGATCTAGACCTATAAAAAAATTCTGAAGAAAAATTTAGTTCTTCAGGAAACCAAATTTTGAGTATTTTATGATTATTTTGTTTTTTTATGAATTTTCAAAACAACTTCTATGATTTCTTTAAGAGGCTTTAGATATGAGATTTAAAATTTCTTAAAGACTTATTTGACAAGAGGAACTGATCAAGTATTTGAAACCAAAGTTCAGTTCATAAACTAGACCAGAGATAGACTGAAGCAACATTTATTTTCTTTTGCAATTGCAAAGCAAGAGAAATTTCAAAGGCTACCTAGCTAACTTCAGACTCCGTCTGTAGTTTATAAGGAAAACAATAGTAACAATAAATTTGTTCAGGTCCCCAATATAGTCGCCACTATGTTATCACCCATATTTTCCTTGAAGTTGTTGGAAAAGGAAAGGGGTTTGAGGTAACCAAAAACAACCTTCAGGTACATAATCTAGCCAAACTGTACCTAGAGAGGGGTCTCTTTGTAAAATTTATCTTTGTTCTTGAAAATATTAGGCTAGTTTTAAAGTCCAAGGGTTTTGATTTTGTTTGGGTTGATGGAATTATTTAGCTGAGATTAAGATCAAATAGTTTTAGTCCATTGGGCTAATGGAGTCAAAGGATTGGCTGCACAAGCTTAAGTTTTTTAACAAAAGATGGTTTATCAGGGCAAGATAATCAAACTAGCAACAATTATAGATCTAAAGTGAATGGAATGGAATTCAAACGGATGAAAGGCAATAAAGAATATTTCAACACATTCAAAAGAAGAGAAATAGATTGAATATAAATAAAGAGTAGTTAAGTATTCTTTACTAAATAACCAAATATGTATGAACTAGACAAACATGAGCAATTAAGAATTCACTGTTTAAACCAGTTTAGAAGAAAAAATTTAGAATAATAACGACTGAAATCAGATTACACCTAAGTACTTTCCGATTTAATCCTTTTCGTTAAATATTAAGATAATGAAACACAGATGATATTGTAAACAAATATAAAACTTCAAAACAGAGGATAGAGATGACTTATTGATCCTTCATTTGACACATGAATCCTGAGAAAAGTCTTCTGCCTCAATTGCTTGTCCCGTTTTGCCACGAAAAAGTTCTCCAAAGCTCTTTATTTCAAAATATTCAATGTTACATCAAAGTATAAGAATCCACCCCAAAATACTTCCAAGAGTGAAGTATTTATACAAATTCTAAACTAAAATATCTTGAAAAAATATCAAGATTAGTTCACAAATCTCTCCAACTACTTTACATAAATAGAACTTAAGTAAAGGACACTAAAAATAATGCATATATTTGGCACTATTTTTTATGGATAGGTGATGAAAAAGAGGAGAAGTCGAATTTGATCCAACTCTCAGTTGATGATGAGGCATCCAAGTCACTAACTGCTTCCTTTCTTTGTGCATTCTGCAAACTTGGGGTCCAATGATACATTTTTATTTCTCAATCCGTAATATATATGTAAAAAGTGAAAGAGGTTATTATGGAATAAAATGTTGGTTTGATAAACCTCTTTAATTTTCCTAAAATTCCTCTCTAGATGTGCACAATAGGCTCCGCAACAATATGTGTAAAACAGAGTTTTACAGAATCTAAACAATAACCTTTAAATATGTTCATGTATTTCTGATTCTAAAATCACTGTGAAAAACGTGAGATAGGTTTTTGTAGATAGGTCTCGTAGGAACAAAAACCTCCTTTAGTTTTGTATTATGTATTTTGGATTGGCCATAATATTTTCTGCAAAATGATGACTTAACTGGAAGTTTCTGCAAAAAGTGCTTTCCAACATTGTTTAATATTTCCAAAACAATAATAGCTGTTAGAAAAGTGAGAGAGGTTTTTGTAGATGGTCCTCGTAAGAACATAAACCTCCTTTATTTTTAAAAAAATCATCTTGGATTGATCAAAATAGTTTCTTCAAAACAATGACTAAAGCATGCAATTTCTGCAAAAATGTTCCTTCTTGTTGTATTTTTCATCTTTTCACATTTTTGTTCTTTTAACTGTTTTACTTTCACTTTAGATAAAATTCATTGTGGTTGGTGAAAGTGTTTTCATATTTGTTTAACCATTAATATCTTCATGTTTAATTTCACTGTTTACTGTTTACTTTTTAGTTTTTACCGCTCTATTTTTTATGTGTCTTCACTTTGTCATGAACTTATATGTTTTGTTTTGTAACTGTCTTCCCTGTTGTTTATCTTCATGCTAGCTGATTTACTTGACTTGGTATTCAATCTGATACTCTTTAATCCTGATACTCTTTAACTGTTCTTTACTGTGTCCTTTTACTTTCAATGTGTAGTTTAGGTTTTCACTGTTTGTTTCAATAGTAAATCGTTTAATATCCTGTTTCCTTTGCTTGTCCTTCAATTGTATGTTTTATCTTCCATCTCTGTTTGAATAGATTTGATAACACTCTTGGAGTAAACAAGTCTTATGACTAGTATTAAGACTCTTTATCCAAGGATGTGGTCTTCTGATCACCTGTAAAACAAAACAAATTGTTAAGAAAGCATTGGTTTGCAGGGGAGGTCGAAAAGGTTTCATTTGATTTTGAGAGGTCTATGAATCTAGAATGATTTTTGGGAGGTAAACCATGCTTGAATTGGTGAATAGAGGCTTCAGGTGGCGTAGCTTGGTTACAAAGGGTTTTACTGCACAATCAGGTGAAAATGAGCAACACTAGGGTGTTTGTGTTTAAACGGGTAAACGGTTGATATTGGCGGGTAAGCTTTGAATGAACAGTGATTTGAATGGCGGGTTAGGTTCTTAATTAATCGTGGGGATTAATTAATTCCTCTGTATACGATGAAGGGTTGGGGAGGAAAAATACGCAAGGGATGGGTTATTTTGTTTTAAAACATGTAATAAAACATGTTTTAAATCATTTTTTAATGTATTTTATTATATGATAATTAAATTAGATTAATCCAATTACCATAGGGGACGGGATTAATATATAATGATATATTTTAACCAAAAGGGGTATAACGTGGGTTTTTTATTTGAATAAGTGGGGATTAAATACTTTGGTTAAAATTATAATATATGGGTTTTTTAGGATATTATATAAAAAGGAGTTATATATAATAGGAGAAGGTCATTTCTATAAGGAGTTAATACATAAAATCAATGTTAATATGACAAGGGGACAATGTAAACTCAAAATACATTAATATAACTAAGAAGGTGAAGATTTTAAAAGCAAATTGCATTATAATCACTTCATCACTTAAACTTAGGATAAAATGTGATTTTGAGGGTTTTTTATGAAATATCTCATGATTTTCCTAAGTAAAATGGGATTTTATTTAGGAAAATAATTTTTGGAAGTAAATGAGTGTGATGATGAATGATTTCAAGTACTTAGGTTTTTTCCAATTACTGAGCCGAGGGTCCGGTCCTTCCAAAAGTCAAGGAAATGCCTTGAGCCCCTCTAATTTTCAAATGCCTTAGTACTTAGGGAAATTAGTGAATTTTTTAGGGAAAAATGAAGGGTGAGTTAATAATCTGGACTTTGCTCCGCTGTGAACTTTTTCCAATCTAGTGTCTGCCTTTTCACTTGTGATGAAAGTAAAATTGAACACATTTAAAGCCATCATTCATCACATGTAATCATGCAACATCATCTACCTACCCTACCTACTTTACCCTATCATTTTTTGTTCTTTATTAGGGTGCACTTAGACTAGCAAACCCTTATCACATTTTTTCTTTTACATATGAAAATCTATCTAATTCTAAAATTATTACATCCAAGGGCTTAGATTAAACTGTTGAGCTCCTTTTATTCACTCTACGTATCTACTTATCTGCCAAGATTAAACAGTTTGATCAGATTTTATTCTCTATCTCTAAAACATGAAATTGAAAGATGAACTAGCCAAGCTTAAACTGTATGACTGTTCATAAATTGTGGCATAGGATACAAGTTGCACACAATTTGATTATTACATCAGAGCAAAAAGTAGTGGCATTTAGACTTGCACACTTTCCTTGGCCTTTCCTTTGGTGGGGTTCATTTTCTTTTACTTTTTTGGCCATTTTATTCTTTTTACCCTTTGATTTTTCTTTTAGGGTATACCCTCTTCACATTTTTTAAATTTTTTGATTTTTTGAGAATATGGAAACCTTTGCAACAAGAAAAGGTATGAACATATTACATAGTCCATCAAGTCAATCATGAAATATGACACCTATTGGTATAGGAGTCTAACAGTTCTCATCATGAGTTTCCTCTAATATCTTTTCACCATTAGGAAACATTTCTTGTATCAACTTTGTCAAACCTTCCATGTCTGATTTTAGATCATTCTTCATGTTTTTCATATTGTCTTTCATTTTTTCATCGATCTTAGCTTCCATGTGATCCATCTTAGATTCCATGCCAGCTTCCATGCCATCTATCTTATAGTCCACGCCTTTCTTAAAACCATCCATATTATTCTTCAAACCATCCATCGTCGCTTCCACACCTTTCTTCAAAACTTCCATTTCATTTTTTGTTTCTCTTTGCGAGAGCGAAATTTGGTGCACTTGCTCTTGTAATTTTGATAGATCATGTTGCAATTCTTCATCTTCATGAGTCATAATAGAGCCTTCTGAAGGCTTAATGGATGTTGAATTATTTTTAGGGAGCATGTTTTAGAAACCAATACTGATATCTATTCTACAATATGCCCTTGGAATCAATTCAAATTGATTCTTCAAACAAGACTTATGCAATTCGTAAAAAAAAAAACACACCTTTTTCTTGCTTTTGAGGAGCTCGATATTGAAATTGGATTATCTCTATGATTGCGGCTCTTCAATATCTGAAATTCGGCATTGAGGTAGCCTTCTGAATTATCTTTCAATTGCCACAGGTCTGACTTGATTTGGATTCTCCAAGGAAAAGTTATGTCCAATCTCCCACAATGACCTAATTATGGACTGGTTCAATAGAGCGAACTTGTACAACTTTCCACGTGTCAATGTTTCATCTTTTAGCTTTGAAATTGATAGAAAAGAAACTAAAGTCCGTGTACTTGCAACAAATTTTTACGACACTCCAATACGATGCTCAGAGAGAGAGTTATGAAGATGTTCCCACGATCACCTCTTTGAGATGAAATTCAGGAGCCTGAAAAAGTACTACATTCCACAGATCATATCTCCAAAAATATTGCGAACCAAGCTCTGAAATTTTGCGAAGAATTTCCTCAGGATTTCAGCTTCATGCCCTAAAAAGTTTAGATTCTAAACCTTCGTAGAAAAAAATTTATAGCGCAAATTCCACGATGACCTATTTAGATTAAATTGAGGAGCCTGCAAAAAGACCTAACTTCCACAGATCATAGCTCCGAAAATATTTTGAACCAAGCTTTGAGATTTTGTGACGACGTTCCTCAGGATTTCTGCTTCGTACCCTAAAAATTGGAGCTTCTGAAACTTCGTAGAAACAAAGTTATAACGAAAATTCCACGATGACCTGTTTGGAGCAGCGAAACCCTAGAATCCAAAGCTCTGATACCAAATGTTGTGAAGCCAGCTCAAAAAATAGAAGAAAAGAGATATCAACGCCTTAGAAATAAGCCAATTCAAGGGGGAAACCTCCAATACATTACATGAATTAACAATTCTTGGCTGATACAAATTACAAAACCTCCTTTCTATATATAGGAGTCCATGGGGCCACAATGTAATCCTAGTGGGGCCACAATGTAATCCTAGCCGACCTAACAATAATAATTTAAGGGCACAATAATAACAATATGGGGGTTACAGGGGTACAATAATAACAATACGGGGGTTACACTAACAATAAGAAGGGACTATACTAGAATATAGGGACCTAACATCAACTGTATCAACTATTTCTTCATGTTCTATCACTTGATTTAGTTTTTCCTTCTTCCTTTACATAAGCTTGAATTTTATATCAGAAGTAGTTTCTGAAGAATAAGAGCCTTCCTCCCTTGCCCTCTTTGAATTTATGTCTTGTGGGGATGGAATAAGTAGGATGGAACTAGTATCAACTTGATTATCCACCTCCTGTAAAATATTTTCCAACCATTATGACTGGTTGAAATAATTTTCGATTTCAAGATTTGACTCATGAATGAATGGGGTTAATTTGAACTTGACTCTCAATTTAATTATGACACCCAAGGGGTCATAAGACCATTTGAAATTGCTACTAAACTTGAAATATTGTAAATATTTGTCTGCTTTTTGTCCAACATTCCTACTATTGAAAATAAAAGGCCCTAATTGGTTCTCAATATTGAATTGATTCTTCTTTTTAGCTGAAAGAAAATTGATTTCATATGAATTCAATATTTTTCTGATGTATTCTAAAGCAAATATCCTCATTGGGAGGTATTGGGGAAGCTTGTATGGAGTTAGTTGGCTTCCATGCACTCTAATTTCTATATGATTCTGGTATAAATACTAGTCTCTTGTTTTACTTTAATCTGACAAATGTAACACCTTATTTATCTCTTCACTGATTCTAGGCTGAATGCTACTGGTTAGCATATTATGTTAGGAAAAATACTGAGGGGGGGGGGGGGGGGTGAATCAGTATTTAGATCTTATTGAAAACCTTTTTCTCATTGTTCTTATTTTCTTGGTCAGGAAATTAAATAATTAATCTAAGACTTTTTAATATCTCAATCTGAGATTGAGATATTAATCCAAATTTCTCCTAAGGTTCAAGCCCTTACTCATCCCTTGGCAGACGTGTATATTAATCATATCACATATTTGGTGAATTTTTTGCTCAATACTTCTTTTAGTCCACACTCTGGTTACAATTTCTGAGCTCGACCATGGAAAATATCACCACCTTTGGAATAACATTCAAAGTGATGGCCCAATCGCTTTTCGTCATAAATTATATTTAATTTAAAAATACCTTGGTTAAACCCACAAACATTAAAAAGTCCCAATCAATATAATTTAAACTGGGCCCACATATATGATCAACGACCCAATCACATACTCGCACCGTACCATGGTTATCCTTCGCGCACCTTCCTCATATGGCCATCGTCCAATGGCTCCCCTTCAAATCGAAGACGCTTAACCATATCGCGCGGCATCCTTGGTCGGACTTTAACATGCGATGGCGCGCAGTGATGGCAGTTTTGCAGATTCGTTCAGGGACGCGTGTCGCTCGTTCTATGGAATCGCTCCCAACCTATTGAATACCACTTGCCAATCGAAAGCAGTGCGATGAAAACTGGAAACCACCTTTATTGTTCCTCCTTCATGGTTCTGCCCTTCTATTCCAAGTTCTGTCGCGCTTCCTTTGTTATGATCCACCACTTCCCTTCTAGGTTTCGTTCGTAATTCCGAAGTGTTGTTCCAGCGAGAGTTCGACGGTCTATACTCACATAATTCAGTCACTGAGTTCCGTGTTGGTTGCAAGGATTCACAATTCTTTCATCAATAACACGTTCATATATTATACCTGCTCAATTCAATAAAGGCACAGACAATGCCGAGATCAATCCCCAACATTGATCCCAATTTACCTTCAGTCTTATATTCAAAAAATATATATAACTCCACTGTATACCAGTTTGGGATACACTGTCGACCATATTAGCATCGGTTCTTCTAACTACATACAGAGCACCATTAATCCCCTTATAGGGTTTCTTACTTATCACGGATTTCAATTATCCTCCATCCAGATGCATACATATGTTCACACATGAATTAATTCCACAGGGACTCAAATATCCTTCCTACTGAATTCAATTTTCTCCTTGACTGATACTACTCTCTGTAAATGCACTCTTTCTATGTTCTTCTTTGTTGACCTTTGTTCTCTGCTACATTTCTTTTCTCTGTTTCTAGTTACTGTTTTAGATACTCCTTATTTGCCAATTCCTTTGCCATCAATGACAACATTTCCAACAATCTCCCCTTTTGGCGTTGATCGCAATACTCTTCCTCTGTTTGTCTTATAGAAGCCCCATTTTTTTCTTTTCCTCCCCCTTTGACATCAATGGCAAAGGGTTGATCAAGGTCCTCTGTACCGACAATACCATGCTCCCCCTAAGATTATGCTGCATCTTCAAACATAATATTCAATGAAATAAAAAAAATGACTCATTCAATCAAGATCAAGGATTCTCAAGCATGAGATCAAACTACAATAAATAATTAGAATGCCAACAATGTATCCTTGCCACATGACCAATGCTCCCCCTTAGCCTATGCATCCTGAACACTTTCAACAGGAGCGTATCCAATTTAGTCTTCTGAATTTAAGCAGATTTGATCTTCTGCATGGCAGATACTACTCCCAGCTTCTGTCTGAGATATTCGAACGCTTCCCTAGGTAAAGGTTTGGTAAATATATCAGCAACTTGTTCTTTGGAGGGAACATACTCCAACTTCACCTTTTGTTCAACACTTGTTCTCGTAAGAAGTGATACTTGATAGGAATGTGCTTGGTCTTGGAATGCATAACATGATTCTTTGAAATATTGATGGCACTTGTATTATCACACATAATTGAGATAGGGGTGAAAATTTGATTTGAATGTCTTGTAAGGTTTGCTTCATCCAAAGAAGTTGAGTGCAACATGACGCGGCAGCCACATATTCTGGTTCTACTGTAGATAAGGCAATAGAGCTTTGCTTCTTGCTGAACCAAGATACTAACCGGGGCCCCATATAGAATGCACCACCACTAGTGCTTTTTCGATCATCAACATTTCCAGCCCAATATGCATCAATGTAAGCATGAAGAGTAAGATCAACATTCTTTGGATACCATAGTCCAAAGTCTTGAGTTCCTTGTAGATATTTGAATATTCTTTTCAAAGCCTGAAGGTGAGACTCTTTTGGATTAGCTTGGAATCGTCCAACAATCCCAACTGCATGCATAATGTCTGGTCTTGTCCCAGTGAGATAAAGTAGACTTCCTATCATAGATATGTATTCTGGTTGATTCACCGTGGGGGAATCATCATTAGAACTAAGATTACATCCGGTTATCATTGGTGTACTTACAGGTTTGCAATATTCCATGCCATACTTCTTCAGGATTTTCTTGAGGTATTTTGCTTGTGATAAGAATATGTCATCTGTTGCTTGTTGCACTTGCAAGTCAAGAAAGAATGTTAGTTCCCCAAGTAAAGACATTTCAAATTCTTGCTGCATATCAGAAGCAAATTTCTGACTCATAGACTCTTCATTACTTCCAAAAATGATATCATCAACATATACAACCACAATCAATAGTTTATCATTTTCAGTTTTTGTGTATAAGTTGCTATCAGCAGACCCCTTTGAAAAACCTTGTTGATGAAGATATTTGTCAAGACAATAGTACCATGCCCTTGGAGCTTGTTTGAGACCATATAGAGCCTTTTTAAGTCTACAAACAAGTTTTTCATCATTTCCCAAAATGAATCCTTCTGGTTGTTCTATATAAACTTCTTCTTCTAGATCACCGTTGAGAAAATCAGATTTAACATCCATTTGATAAACTTTGATTTGTTGGAAGGTTGAAAAAACAAGAAACATTCTTATGGCTTCAAGTCTAGCTACAGGGACAAAAGTTTCTTCAAAGTCTATACCTTCTTGTTGATCACACCCCTTGCAAACAAGTCTAGCTTTATTTCTTATAACATCCCCATTCTCATTTAACTTATTTATGAATATCCATTTAGTTCCAATGACATTTTTGTCATGAGGTCTTGGTACTAATTCCTAAGTGTGATTCTTTTCAATTTGATCAAGCTCTTCATTCATGGCTTGAATCCAAAATTCATCTTTGCTAGCTTGATTGACAATTTGTGGTTCAATAGTATATAGAAATGCTAGATAGCTAGAAGATCCCACAAGAGTCCTTCTTGTTTGTACACCTGATCCCTTTTCTCCCAAAATTTGAGATTCTGGATGATTCTTTTGAACATATCTGGATGGAGCTTTTTCAGATAAATCATCTTCAGGTTCTTCATTGGGTTCACTGTCTATATCATTCCTATTTGATGTGGAAGGATATATGTCATCATTGTCTTCATCTGTTGTTTGTTTTTCTTCTTTTGGAGCTGCAGGAGACTCATCAATAACAACATCAATACATTCAACAATCTTCCGAAGTCTTTTATTGTAACATTTATATGCCCTACTCCTAGAGGAGTAACCAAGAAATATTCCTTCATCTGCTCTGGGTTCAAACTTGCCAATTTTTTCATCATTATTTTTGATAAAGCATTTGCTCCCAAAGACTCTAAAGTGCTTCACAATGGGAGGATTACCATACCATAGTTCATATGGAGTTTTATCACTATTTACACGAACATGTGCCTTGTTAAGAATATATACGGCTGTATGTGCTGCTTCTCCCCAAAATGTGTCAGGTGTTCCAGAATCATCAAGCATAGCTCTAGCCATTTGTTGAACTGTTCTATTCATTCTTTCTGCTACGCCATTTTGTTATGGAGTGCCAGCGACAGAAAACTGTCTTTTTATGCCATGTTGTTCACAAAATTCAAGGAATTCATCTAATGTATATTCTCCTCCTCGATCAGATCTAAGACACTTGATTTTTAGATCTAATTCATTTTCAACCAGTGCTTTGAAGATCTAAAATTTCTCAAATGCTTCATCTTTGTGTTTAATCAACCCAATCCAACACATTCTAGAGAAATCATCAATAAATAAGATATAGTATTGTTCACTACGTGGTGAATTTTTCTTCACAGGTCCACATATGTCAGTATGAATGAGTTCAAGAGGCTTACTTGATGAACCTTCCTTGGCATTAAATTTCACTTTGGTTTGCTTACTGAATTGGCAAGATTTGCATATGATACTTTCAGGTGGTGTAATACTGGGAAGATCACGAACAACTTTAAGTCTGCTTGATTTGTTGATTTGAGAGAAACTCAGATGCCCCAACCTTCTATGCCATAGCCAGTTTTATAAAGATTTACTCATGTAACATTTTTCTTTGCAGTTCTTTAATACATACAGGTTGCTTGGAGTTTTGTTTCCTTTTATAATTGTTTTACTTGTATCAAGATCACAAACCACACATTATTTTAAACTAAATACAACTTCAGTTCCTTGATCACACATTTGACTTACACTTAACAGGTTATGCTTTAATCCATCCACATACATGACATTATTAGCTTTCACCTTTTCTTTTAGAAAAACAGATCCTTTCCCTTAATGACAGCAGGAGTATCATTTCCAAATGTAACATTATTTTCCTTTTCTAGAGCACTATATGCAAGAAGTTTTTTTTGTCACCTGTCATGTGTTTTGAGCATCCACTATCAATGTACCATTGATTTAATTCTCCTTCTGCAAATAAAGCTATGCGACAATTTTCAACATGTAATTCCTTCTTTTTCCATACTTTGGAGCTTGAAGGAAGATGCTCTTTTGGTTGGACTTTGCTCCTGCATTCAGATTCTTCATGACAAAAGTTATTTCAATAAGCACATTCAACTTCATTTTGAAGAGGATAAAAGTTGTTATATGTATTCTTCTTTGTTTCAATATCAATTCTTTTCTTTCTTGCTTCTTTTGTCATGATGGTTTTATATGCAACACATTGAACAACTTTATGACCAAAATTGTGACATGAGAAACATTGTCCATTGAAGAAGAAATTTCTGCGATCATGAAATCTTCTACTTGAATTTACCTGTTGATTGGTGTTTCTTTGAAAGGTACTCCTGTTAGTGTTCTTTGAATTGAGATGATCATGCTTTATCTGTAAAGATTCTCTATTCCCTTGCCGAGGGGCAGAATGTTGTGTACTGGTTGTAGCTGCTTTTAGATAATTTGGTGCTAAAGCCTGAGAAGATTCTCCGATATATCCAAGACCTGTCTTTAGAAGAGGAGAACATTGTACCTTGATAATATCATACAAGGTTTCAGATCCTTTAGCAAATCTAAGATTCAAAGTCTTTAATTTCTCAATTTCTTTTCTTAGACTTACTTTTCACATTCTAATTTCTCATTATGTTTCTCCTTTTCTAGAAGCTGGTTCTTTAGAGTTTCTATGGATATTTTACTTTCTTCTAAGCATATTTTGAGTTGATTGATTTCATCAAGAAAATCATTGTCCTCTAAAGCATCCATGAAAGTATCCTTTTCTTCTCTAGACTCTTTTTCAAATGCCATGAGAAGTCTAAGATCTTGTTCACATTCTTCCTCACTATCTGATAACCCATCACTATATTCATGAGTATAGTAACCTTTTCTAGTGTTAAACCAATTCTTATTCCTTCTTGCTACTTCCTTTCCTTTTTCATGTGTTTCTTTGTGAGGACACTTAGCAGCATAATGACCAACTCTTCCACAAGCAAAAACATTTGAAAGGAAGCTTACCTCTTAAACATCCTGTACCAAGTTGGAGTTTCTTTACAAAATTTACCTCATCTTCTTCTGAGATATACCCTGATCCTTCTGTCTCTTGTACTTATTTCCCTTTTATAGAAGCTCTAAAGACGACTTCTTAGACTTCAGATGGTCCTCCTCTTCTCATTTCATATGCAGTTAGTATGCCATGAAGTTGCACCACAGTAAGATTTTGAAGATCCTGCTTTTCTTCAAGAGCAGAAACTTTTGACTCAAATTTTGTCGTTAGTGATCTTAAAAATTTCTCAACCAAAGTAGATTCGGTTATTGTTTCTCCCAGATTTCTCATATGATTTAAAATATCATCAAGACGTAAAAAGAAATTAGCAATGCTCTCCTCATTATGCATGTTTAGGTTCTCATATTAAATTCTGAGAGTTTGGAGTTTAGTAATTTTTACCTTTGCATCACTACATAACTTAGAATGATTTTGTCCCATATTGCCTTTGTTGTATTCAGCTGCATGACTTTGACAAATTCTGATTCAGTTAGACTTCCCAATAGAGCATTAACCACCTTTGCATTTGTTTCATAATTCTTTCTTTCCGTTGGATCTGTTGGTACTACAGCTGGATATTGATATCCTGCTTCAACAATAGCCCATACATCTGCACCCAGAGACTGAAGATAGGATCTCATCCTTGTTTTCCAGAAGATTAAATTGTTTCCGTTGAAGAGCGGAGGCCTGATAGATGCTATTCCATCTTGATTGCTCATCTTGATTGATCTTCCTTCTAGCGGCTAAGCTTTTCAGAAGAACCTGGCTTTGATACCAATTGTTAGGAAAAATACTAGGGGGGGGGGGTGAATCAGTGTTTAGATCTGACTGAAAACCTTTTATCAGAGATATTATTTAATTCTTTCCTTAGATTATTGCATCATTCATTAAGCAGTAAACATGTGCAGTAATAACAAATAAGCCATCACACATGAGCACCAGTATTTAAGGTGGAAACCCAATTTGGGAGAAAAACACCGCTGCTGTTGTCTCTATCTTCAATATTTATTATAAAGAAAAATTCTTACAATTTTTGTGTTGGCATAGACTTATACCAGCACGCAGGCACCCACCTGTAGAAGGCTACAACCTTCTCTCGTTCTCCAGTTACTACTGGAAGGGAGCCCCAACCCCATGATTTTAACACCATCTTGTACTGGCAGAAAGCTTCCACATTCATGCTGAAGACTTCAACCCTCAGATCCACCAAATTTCTTCAATTTCTTCATCAGACTTGCATCAGGTCTTCATTATTTCTTTGCAGATCTTCCTAGAGATTCATTATTTCTATATCCAGAGATCTTGAACCTTCGTCAACTCCATAGGTGCATCATAGATTCAGCTTTTCAGAAAACAGAGTTCAATTATGCAGATATCCCTTAAAGAGATTTATTCATTAACAACCCCTCCACATGCACACATTGAACTATGCTCCTCTTCTCCTTATATAGTTTTAGCCTTTATTAATACCATGAGTCAAAACCACTCAACCACTGATGGTATTCCTGAACGAGATCAAATAGATAATCCAACGGGGTTTACCCAAGCCCCAAATAGCTTCTCATTGTTCTTATTTTCCTGGTCAGGAAATTAAATCATTAATCTAAGAATTTTTAATATCTCAATCTGAGATTGAGATATTAATCCAAAATTCTCCTAAGGTTCAAGCCCTTACTCATCCCTCGGCAGACGTGTATATTAATCATATCACATATTTGGTGAATATTTGCTCAACACTTCTTTTTGTTCGCACTCTGGTTACAATTTCTGAGCTTGACCATGGCAAATATCACCACCTTTGGAATAACATTTGAAGTGATGGCCCAATCGCTTTTCTTCATAAATTATATTTAATTTAAACAAACCCTGGTTAAACCCACAAACATTAAAAAGTACCAATCAGTATAATTTAAACTGGGCCCACATATATGATCAACGACCCAATCACATACTCGCACCGTACCATGGTTATCCTTTGCGCACCTTCCTCATACGGCCACCGTCCGATGGCTCCCCTTCAGATCGACGACACTTAACCATATTGTGCGGCATCCTTGGTCAGACTTTAACCTTTCTGATTGGAAATATATAAACATATGAAACAAAATTGAGGAGTATTTGAATACTCCTTCTTCTGGCAGCTTGACTAGTTGATCGTGGATTACATCTGCTAGATATTGGACAAAATTGAAGGTTGAAATTGGAGGCTGACCTAGGAAAAACATGGATAGGAAACCAATAATAGATGCATCTACATGCTCATCAGTGAAATAACCTAAAATACATGACAACATGGTAACAATTTGTCTGGTTCTCTTTGAAAACATGGAAGCTGAGTATGGAGGATTTCTTTTAGGGGTTTCTACTGATGAGGGAGGAAAGTCTGGAATATTTGGAATCTTTTAGGAAAGTCCATCTTTAAGTAGAGTTCAGTAAGGGTTTCAATGGATAATGGCACTTCATCAGGTTGTGTTTGAATCTGTAACATCTGATTGATGGATTGAGCAGTAATTGTGAATAGGATTTCTTGTTTTGGGGTAACTAAAGCTCTTTCATTGGGAAAATAGTTGATCTGGTAGAGTCTAATGTATTTTGGAAATTGAAAGGTCTGTGGGAATATGTATTTGGGAAAATTTGAATCCCATATATGGATATCATTTGCCTGGTCAATAAATTTTTCATGGCTCCAGTAGTGGAGCTCTAAAAGGTTGGAATCAGTCACTATATCATTGATTTTTAAGTCTTTATCGGCCAAAGGGGTATGGTTGACATCCACCATAGGTGGTTGAAGAGGGTTTATGGTTTGTATGCTTTGGGAGGCCATCAATTCATTCAATTATCAATTTATGTGCTTAATTAAGGGTTTCAGGTGCTTTAGAATTACCTGGAATTTTGAAATTTTGGTCTTGTCGAAGGTTCAGGCGGCAACGAGCTTCAACTTTGGTATGTAAAGGCTTTCAAGTCTCTTTTTCTCCATTAAAAAAAAATAGCGAAATAACTGTAAAGGGAGGGTTTTATTACCTTTTACCAAAGGCAGTTAATCATATGGTGCAGGGTTTTATTATTTCAAACAGTGGCAGTTTATCGCAAAGCACGGAGATGGTTTGGCAGTTTATCGCACAATAAAAAATGGTTTGGTGGTTCTTAGGATGGGGGGTACAATAAGCTGTGGGAATGAAGCATGGCAAGGGGGTGGTGGTATGAAACCACCCATTTCGCACCCCCCTATTGGTTTTAAAGATTAGATGTTGGGGGGTGTGAAAGCGTTTATTGGTCGTAGGATTTGATCTATGTTGATCGGGTGGCTGACAGGTGTTGCGAAATCCATTCAAATGAGGTGGGGTCAGGTGAAAAGATATGTGAAAGGGTAAATATAAAGTGGGTCGAGACTTTTAATATGTGAATGGGTTAATATAAAGGGATCGAGGATATATAGTGGGGTCTTAAAATGATAGCGGATGATTTAATATAAAGTGGGTAGGGGATTGTGTATTAAATGGGGGATTAATATAATATGGGGGTTAATGAATATTAGGCGGTAGATAAAAATGGAATAATGGGAGAAATGTATTAAGCGGGGGGGATTGAGTCAAAAGGAAAGTGGGGTCGCTTAATACTTTTAGTGTTTTTAAACTATGCAAAAGTGGGTTTTGCATGTTTTATTTAAATAACGCGGAGTTAGTAAAGGGGAAGGGGTTTTTCAAAGGGAAAAGGGTTTTTAGGAGGGAAAGGTTTAGGAATAAGGGAAAAGGGACCTTATCAAAGGGAAAATGATTTTTACAAGGGGAAATGACTTCTAAGAGTGGAAATAGGGTTTTTAGCAAGGGGGAATGGTTAGAAAGGTATTAGTGATATGAGATAAACCAAAATGATGCTTTTCATAACTCTTGAAAGTATCCTACCTACCCATTTTTTATCCTAACATTTTTTAATTCCTTTATTGGGTGCATTTGAGCTTTTTGACCCTTTTATTTTCTTTTGATAAGAAAACTAACCTATTTCTAACCTTATATATTCCAATGGCTCGGATTAAATTTATAAGCTCATTTTTATTCTCTACCTAACTACTGATATGCCAAGATTAAATGGTTTGGTCAGATCTTGATTCACTAACTATCATGACATGAAATTTAAAGGCATGAATGAATCAATATTAAAGTATATGATCATCATGAATTGTGACATTTTGGACAAGTTGCACTCAATTTTATTTGCAAAAGTAAATTAAGAGTAGTGGCATTTGAATGTGCAACACTTTTAGAATTTATTTTTGTTTCTTTTTTGTGGGATTCATACTTTATATCCTTTTTTGATATTTATTTCTTTTGGTCCTTTGATTATTCTTTTAGGACATACCCTCTTTTCAATTTTTAATATGAAAAACATTTGTAGAAAGCAAAGGTATGTACAATATTACAAGACTTAACATAGTCAATTCAAAATTATGATCCCTATTATTATAGGACACAAACATTCGTTAGGGCTCATTAATGATTGAAAGAAGAACCTTGAAGTATAATTCAACATGAAATACATGGGATTGATAAACTATTTTCTAGGACTAGAAGTTTTGCAGAAGAATGGGGAGATCTTCCTTGGGCAAGGAAGATATACTACATAGATTCTAAAGAGATTCAAAATGCAAGATTGTTGATCCATGGCAACGCCAATGATCACCAACTGGAAGAAGATAAATGCATCAGGAGATAAGGAATTTGACCCCACTTTATATAGCCAGTTCATTGGGTCACTCATGTATATGTTTAACACCAGGCCAAACATCTGTTTTGTTTTCAATACCATTAATCAGTTCATGGTGGAACCAAAAAGGGTACATTGGGTAGCAATGAGGCACATTCTTAGATATGTGTAGGGAACAATTAGTTATGGGTTGAAATATACCCGAGGAGATGATATCGGGTTTGAGCGGATTCACAAATGAAGATTGGGTAGGTAGTTCAGTGGATAGGAAAAGCACCTCGGGGTACTGCTTCAGTGTTGGATCGGGGACAATCTCATGGTGTAGCAGGAAGCAGAAGTCAGTAGCATTGAGATAGGAAAAAGAAGAATATATGTTAGCAATAACAACCACATGCGAAGCTATATGGCTTAGGAAGTTGTTAGTGAGTCTATTCAAAAGAAATATGGGAGTGACCAGTGTTTACAACAAAAATTAAAGTTGGATAAAACTCTATGAGAATCCAATATTTCATGATTGGTCGAAGCATATTGATATCAGATGTCATTTCATCATATACCGTGTTCAGCATGGGGCAGTCCAGTTACAGTATGTTCCCACAGGAGATCAAGTAGAAAACATACTTACAAAAGATATAGGGAGAGCTAAGTTCATCCAGTTCAGGGAACATATGGGTACGGTAGAGAAATTGTTCTAATAACATAAATGGTTGGATTCTCATTTGTAACAGCAGTAGATGAGAGGGAGTTGTAGTGTAGCTGCAGTAGTTGACAATAGTTTGCAGGCTCAACAACAACACAAATGAAACACATAATCAAAGTTGCACAGTAGTTAGTGGGAAGAGAGGCCATACATCAGCATCACAGCAGGAGATGATACAGATGAGGGTGATGTTTCAGAAGGATGCATTACTACAGCACATTCCTCACTAGAGGGAGTGTTTATTTTTGGTAGCATTGGATGTGTCCTAGCCTCAATATTTTACAGAAATGTAAGACATGTGTATTTTCCAAGACCCATAAATCGTTTGGTAAAATTCCACCTAGAGATGATTTAATTAAAATAATTAATCATTTGTAATGTATTCCTAAGTATAAACTTAGGAAATGTGATTAATTAAAGTGTATTAATTAAATTTGGTGAGAATCTTCTAGATGAAGATGAAGATCAAATCCAAGCTAATATTATCCATTAATTATGTTTTTGTTAGGTCCCTATATTACTTGTATAGTCCCTTATTGTTGTTAGTGTAACCCCCTTATTTTTATTATTGTACCGCTGTAACCCCCATATTGTTATTATTGTGCCCTTAAATTATTATTGTTAGGTCGGCTAGGATTACATTGTGCCCCCACTAGGATTACATTGTGGCCCCATGGACTAATATATATAGAAATGAGGTTTTGTAATTTGTATCATCCAAGAATTTTTCATTCAAGTAATGTATTGGAGGTTTCCCCCTCGGAGTGGCTTATTTCTAAGGTGTTGATATCTCTTTTCTTCTATTTTTGGAGCTAGTTTCACAACATTTGGTATCAGAGCTTTGGGATTCTAGGGTTTCGTTGCTCCAAACAGGTCATCGTGGAATTTTTGCTATAACATTTTTTCTACGAAGGTTCAGAATCTAAAATTTTTAGAGTATGAAGCCAAAATCCTGAGGAACATCGTCGCAATATTTTAGAGCTTTGTTTTCAATAGTTTTGGAGATATGATCTGTACAAGTTAGGTCATTTTGCAGGCTCCTGAATTTAACCTAAACAGGTCATCGTGGTATTTTCATAATAAATTATTTTCTACGAAGGTTTAGAAGCTGAAATTTTTAGAGTGTGAAGCTGAAATCCTGAGGAACATCATCAAAAAATTTGAGATATTGGTTGGCAATATTTTGAGAGATATGAGTTATGGAAGTTAGGGATTTTTTAGGCTTTTGAATTTCATCTCAAAGAGGTGATCGTGGGAAAATATTCATATCTCTCTCTTTGAGCATCAGATTGGAATGCTGTAAAAAGCGGCTACAATTGCACGGATGTTAGTTTTCGATATATCAATTTCAGATCCAAAGGAGGAAGCAGTGACACGTGGCAAGTCGTACAATTTTTCTCTACTAAACCAGTCCAAAATTGGGTCATTGTGGGAGATTGGACATAAATTTTCCTTGAAGAATCCAAATCAGATCATACCTATGGCATTTGAAAGAAGATTTATAGGGCTACTATAGGGATGAATTTCAAATATTGAGGATCTACAGTTATAGAGATAATTCAATTTCAATATCGAACTACTTCAAAGCCAGTAAAAGGTATGTATTTGTTTTCCAAATTGCATAAGTCTTGTTTGAAGAATCAAGTTGAATTGATTCCAAGGGAATATTGTAGAATAGATATTAGTATTGGATTCTAAAAAGGCCCCTAAAAATAATTCAACACTCGTTACGCCTTTATAAGGCTCTACTATGACTCATGAAGACGAAGAATGACAACATGACATATCAAAATTACAAGAGCAAGTGCAACAAATTTCGCTCTCGCAAAGAACAACAAAAAATGAAATGTAAGTTTTGAAGAAAGGCATGGAAACTAAGATGGATGGTTCGAAGAAAGGCGTGGAAGCTAAGATGAATGGTTTGGAAGCTAATATGGATGGCATGGAAGTGGGCATGGAAGCTAAGATGGATGACATGGAAGTTAAGATCGATGAAAAAATGAAAGACAACATGGAAAACATGAAGGAGGATCTAAAAGTAGACATCGAAGGTTTGGCAAAGTTGATACAAGAAATGTTTCCTAATGGTGAAAAGATAGTAGAGGAAACTCATGATGAGAACAAAATAAATGTTAATCGTGATTTCATAAACTCTAATGTTGGAGGCAAGAACCACCAAATTCCAAAAATGGATATGAGGAAGTTTGATGGAAAGGATCTTGTAACATGGATACTATAGATGGAGCAATATTTTGATCTCAATAATGTGCAAAACACGCAAAAGTCACAAATTGAAAATTTACATTTAGAACAAAATACATTTGTATGGTATCGATGGCTTTGCTCTCATAAAAAAATTGTCACTTGGTCAATTTTTACGGAGGAAATGATAGCACATTATGAGGATACAAAGAGCAACACTTTCTTTAGCCAATTGATAAATCTCAAACAAAAGTGTTTAGTGGGGGAGCACATTGAGGATTGTTGGGCCTTGAAATTGTAATTCATTTCCATTACATTTTCAATTATATTTCCATATTACCACCTTCACTCCAGCTCCATTTCATTACATTTACCTTACCATTACCAGTATTGGGTTACATTTATGTTTTTCCAAAATTTATTAATTCTTAGCATTTTTAAGTGAATTTGTGGTTAAAAATTAGAAAATAATGTGCATATGCTTATACCTAACAAGTGGGATGAGATTGTTGCCATGTGTAGGTCAAAAGGAAGCTTCTAAAAGACATTTATGTGGCCTACCAAAACCAAATTCGAATTTGGGTGGAGAAGATCATGGGATCATGAGGATGTGTGTTTCATTTCCTTTTTGTATTAAAACTCTAAGAAGATATGTGTCTCATTTCCTATTTTGTATTGAAACTCTAAAAATACATGTGTCTTATCATTTCCTATTTTGATTTTAACTCTAGAGATAGAAGGAGAGATTCATGGACTCTCATTAATGATATAACCTCTCATATTTTTGTATAAATAGGGGAAGCTTTCTCCTATCATGGGGTGTAAAAAAATAGGAGAAGAAGAGAAGGGATTATAGAGTATTTTGTAACAAAGCTTAAGGTGGAATGGGATGTAGATTTGTGAGTTTATCAATAAAGAATTTCAATTATTTGATGTTGTTTTGATTACAACTTTAAGGAGCTGAAGAATTTCACCAAATTGGTAGCAGAGGGCCCCTACTATTCGAGGAGGTTTTGCATGTTTTCTAGATAAGTCATTTTCAATTATGTTTTGTCATATTTCCTTACTTAGATTTCTTTCTGAAATCATAGCTTTTAGCATGATGTTTTGATCAGGAGCTCAGGACCAAGTGTCGTAAAATGGTCAAAAATGAAGGTGCTCAGAACTATTTTGAACCTGAACGACCGGATAGAGCTCGTCTTCCTGATTCCGGCGCCATGAACGGTTCGAAAAACGGTCGCCGTATGCAGAAGTTATTCAAGTTTGAAGATTTCTCAATTTCCATAAAAAAATGCCAAATTTGACTTTGTGGAAAATTTTATTAAAAAAAGAATATTCCACAGAATATTCTGGGAATATTCCGTGGAATATTCCACAGAATATTCTGGGAAATATTCCGTTGGCAGCTAATGAGAAGGCGCCACGTGGGCCCCAAGGTCGAATTGGAAATGCGTTTCAAAATTTTTATATGGAGTTGGCCGGATTCGAACCATGGTCGGGCGGGTAAGAACCGGGCGATTTTACCGTCGGACCACAGCTCTGTATTGTTTACGTTGGCGGCAAAGAGTTTTAAAAACAGTGTGGAAGATTTGGGCGGGGCCCGAAAGGGGGCCAGCCCCGAAGGGCCAGCCCCCTTCCCATAAAACCAAAGGCGCAGAACCCAAATGCTAAACAGTCGGCACGCAGTTCGGGCGGATATTCAAACTTTGGTTATGTGTATAAAGTGGGTTTTTAATATACAACGTTTGTATTTATTTAAAAACCGTTTGCAATGACCGCCATTACATGTGAACGCAATGTGACATCACCATAACATTAATTGCCCAAGATAACCGCCCGGGATAGTTGGTGGTTCCGCCCTTTTTGGCGCCACCTCCCCATTTGGCTGCCTTATCTACAGTTACTCCACATTTAGTGGAGGTTTTTTAGCCCAAACAGGCAGTTCAGTAAATGTGGCATAACTTCTGCTAGGAGAGGTCTTTGAAGACGAATTTTTTTTTGATTTCAGGTCTCTTCGACCTTCTGAAGCCATTGGCACAGGTTTCACAGCCATGTGAGGTCGTTTGCAGGTGATTTTGCTTCGTGGAAGTTCCAGGAGCCACTAGGGCCAAATCAGTTTGGGAGCTGCATTGGGAATTGTGCAGCCAGTGAATGTGGAACGAAGGTCATTCCTGAAGTTTTTCAGCATTATGAATCCATTTCTACAGCTCGTTTTTCCTTTTTAGGAATTCTTCTCACTTTTTAGCTTCAGGGAAGCTTTCAGGGCCACTAGGGCCATTTTAGTGTTGGAGCTGTTTGGGGACTATGTTCATCCATTTTTGGTGATTCAAAAGCCTATTGCTGCTATTTTCGACCTTCTGATTCTAATGGCAGAGGTTTCAGAACCAATTGAGGTCATCTTCACCTCGAAATTCTCCATGCAAGTCTAAAGGGCCACCAGGGACAATTGGGGAAAAGTACTGTATCAGGTACAATTTTCACTGTTTAGTGTTTGGGAAAGAGCATGTTTAGCTAATTCTTATCTTCTGATTCTGTATTTACAGTCAGATCTGTCTTCCGAGACACTCAATTTCTTGTATTAGCCTTTGTAGCATTTTTAATACAAGAGGACAAGCCTAGTTTGAGAGGCTTGGTCCAGCAGATGTAGCCCAGAGGGGGGGTGAACTGCTTTATCATTTTGATGTCTTTATTTGCTGAAGATGATATGCTAAACAAAACTGATATAAAGTGTTAAACAGCAAATATACATAACTTTCATATACACATAATCACCTACTCAGCTGCAGAAAGTTATTTGTCTTATTCCGCAAGACATCAAACTTCAAGTATGTGTATGTCAAAGACTTCTAAGTGTTACTTCATTATTTCTTTAGGCAGAGCCTATAGAGGGCCAGGTAGCCTCTGGAACTCATCCTCTCTTTAGAGGTGACATGTCCGGTGAATGCCCCTACAGTCTATCTCTGTATAAGAAATAAGAAGTTTTCACAATTTCAGAGGTCACTTGGAGTGTATAGCTCAATTTGAAATTTTGGGAAATGGATACCTTGCACCCTTAAACAAGTACATTCCATTTTCAGATCTCATCCATTACCACTCCCGGATAAAGTGGCTTGCTGTCAGCACATAGGTTACTTTATTGTTACTATGATTTCTCCATTTACGATTTCATAGGTTACATCATGTAAAGTTGTCAATCTTAGGTTGGTGATGAGCTTTAGTTCTCCAGATTTGGGGCTTTTCTGATATTTTCTCCCTCATGTCATTCTTGCATCACCTCGTTGTTTGAGCATGCCAATTTTCTACCACTTGTACCAATTGGCACATGTCAATCTCTGAGTGGTGCCACATTTCACCTATTTTCGGTGAGAGTTTAGGGTTTCTCTAACATAGCTTCAGAAATCCGATTCAGTGCCTGCTTGAATATCGTCACATAATACTCATGGTTTGGATTGATGAGCATGTTCTGAATGGTTGGTTGATTCATAAGAACCACCCATATAGTCATCTTGAGATATTTCAAAAGTTTTCTCGGGTTTCCTTTTTCACCGTTTCTAGTGGGTGGGATGGTGTGGGGTGATCCATCAATATTGGTAATATGGAAAACCTTTGCAACAAGAAAAGGTATGAACATATTACATAGCCCATCAAGTCAATCATGAAATATGACACCTATTGGTATAGGAGTCTAACACTAACCATATTATCACTCAGATTTTCCTTGAAGTTGTAGAGAAGAGGAAAGGGGTCTGAAGTAACCACAAACCAATCTTTTAGGTATAGAATCTAGCCAATCTGTACCCAGAGAGGGCTCTCTCTTTAAAATTTAGCTTTGTTTTGAAAGATATTAGGCTAGTTATAAAGTTCAAGGTTTTGATTGAATTTAGGTGGTGAAATTCGATAGCTGAGGGTAAGATTGAAGTAATTCAGGCCATTGGGCTATGGAGTCAAAAAGATGGCTTCACTGGATTATGTTTCTAAACAAAAGATGGTTTTACAGGGCAAGATAATCAAACAGAGAACAATTTTAGATCTTTAAAGCGAATGAGATGGAATTAAAATGGATGAAAGGCAATTAAGAATATTTCAACACATTCAAAGAGGGAAATTGAGTGATTATCAATAAAGAGCATTCAAGTATTCTTTACTAAATAATCAAAATGCTTAAACTAGTAAAACAGGAGCAATTAAGGGAGTATTTATACAAAAAATTATCAAAAATATCTCATAAAAAATTGAGATATAATCTAGGGTGACTCATGAATAAGTTACAATAAAAATAGAGACAAATGGTCTCGTAGATAAGATAAAAAGTAACTGATGTTGTGCTATTTCCTTCTTTTGAGAATGTGCTGGAGGCAGGCCCTATGTTTTGGCCCGTTGTTGTCATCCTCAGTGATTCTGTTCTGACTGTCTTGCTTTACTGATACTCTTTTTTTTCACTGATACACTTTGACCTCTGTTTATCCTTTTTATCATGGTATACTGTAGTAAATAGGCAAAATTTCATATAAGGATAAATTTTACAAAAGTTCCAACAATTCTTCCCACCATTTATCTTCTGGTATTCTAGTCCGTTGAAGTTTTCTCAATGTTTCATTAGCCTCAGTATATCTGAAAAAGGTAGGCTGAATTGGAAACAAATGCTTTACTTCATGCTCAAGATAAAATAATTTTTCCAATCTGTCATGAAGATTTTTTCCTGTTGGCAATGCTGCTTCTGATGTACTGGTTGAAGAATTGGCCTGATTGTCAGCATACTTGTCCAATTTTTCAACATAGCTTTCAAGGTCCATTATTTTATCCTCTGAAACTATAGGACTGAGCAATCCTTTTTTCAACAAAATATCAAATCTTTCTCTGAAGGCAATGATTTCTTCTTGCATATCTGAGCACCTTCGTTCTAGATTCTGCATAAGGGTTCTCTTAGTAAAAACTCTTTTTATTTCCAAAATTGTTTCGGTCTTGTCCTGAATACCAAGTTCTGCAAGTTGGTGTCTGGTTTGAGTGTTTAGAAACTGTATGAGTTGATTGGCTTCCTCTGGCCTATTTCCCAATTCTTCTCTTGTACTTTGAACTTCTTCTATAGCCAATTTGACTAAATCATTATGTTCATACATAATCTGAATTGAAGACCAGACATCCTTTATTGATTGGATAATGTTGTCCCAAATAATTTCATTTATTTCCTTTAAAGGTTTCTCCAATGTGAGATCCTTTTCCAATGCTTTAACCAATTTTTCTAATATTTTGACCTCTCTTGTTTTATCAGCAACACTCATTTTTGAGAGATCATATCTTTGTTCTAAATTAATAAGCTGTAACTTTGTGTGCTGGAGTTCTGTTACTTGAAGTTTCAATTCATTCATTGACTTTATTAATTCTTCAGAACTCAAATTGGAAGTATTTACCTGTGATAGCTCTGTTGGCTGACCTATTGTGGATGTACCTGTACCTGTAATTGCCTCTGTTGTTGATGCTGGAATAGTAGACTACTTGTTCTTTAATGCCTGTTCAAGCTCTTTTTCTGTTTCATTTAGTTGCTCATTCAGTTTCAAAAGCAAGTCCATCATTTCTTCTTCAAAATTTTTCTTTATCATCTCTTCAGTTTGTGGATGTCTTGAAGCTGGCAATTTCAACTGCTTTCTCAAAGCTGCAATATCATCATCTTTTTTCTTGATTAAGGCCTCTATACCTTTGAAATCTTTAGGATTGTGACCCAATCCAATGATTATTTCCTCCAATGTCTTTATCATGTTGTCTTTGGCCTGAGAAGAGGCTTTTTCAAGCTGCAATTGTGCATTAGTGTTCTCCAAAGAATCCTGCAACTTCTGAGTTGCCATTGCTTTATCGATCAGAGTAGAATAGATCATTTCACCAGTCTGCTTATGTAACTCAATCTGATCTAAAGGATGAATATCCTTTGCTAAGACTTCAAAATTTGTTCTAATATAATCTGCAGCTGTTTGAGGCTGCTGCACTTTTGGTTTGAAGTGACTCATTATCATTTTTCCTTGTTGAATGTCATAAGTTGACATCAATCTTTCTTGATTCTTAGGAGCCATCTTCAAATACTGATTGTAAACCTGGAGTCTTAGTGGATCATTCCTGGCTTTTATATTGATAAAGGTTTCTTTATATCTTCTGCATCTTTAACTGGTGGTTTGAAAGAAGATATTTCAACACTCTGTTGCTTTTGCAACTCTTTTCTCTATAAAGTAGTGGATGCCCCACTGACTGTACCTGTTTGTTGACTATCCAAATCTTCTCTCTAGCTATCAGGAATTTCCTAAACAAAATCTACTTCTGGAAGAGGATTTAATTTTTGTCTTTTAGCATGAGGTTGTTCTGAAGATCCAACAACAGGGGTAGCAACTTCAGCATCTCTCTTCTTTCCTTTTTCTATATTGATAGGAGTTTGTAAAATTGAAATTTCTGGCTCATTGATCTGAATAGGAGGAATTTGTACTTGACCCTGTTCTTTAGAAGTCTCAGGTTGCTCTGTCATTGTGAATTTTTCAAATACTTGTATGTCAGGCTCCTTTTCTTTTCCTTTAGATTGTACTGTGGCCAATGCACTGACATCCTGTAAATTTTGTTGAGAAGTCCCTACAGAAGAAGGACCAATACCTGGTATATGCACCTGTCCAAAAGAGTCTAGGTCAAGTATTTTCTCAAGGTCTTTCATTACATTTTCAACATTGACCTGCTCACTATCCTGTTCTACCAATGTTCCTTCCATCCATTCATCCATATTAGCATATTGTTCAATTTCTGGAATTTTGTGATGAATGTATGGTGATAGTTTATTTTTCATTCTTCTATCATAGATAAAGCTATTTGGGTCATAAGGCACCCAGTAAAAACTTTTTTGTAATCTGAGATATTCTTCTAAGATTCTTTCTGCTTCCTTTCTAGCATCTCTAGAGTTACAAACAAAGGGACCTAATTGACTTTTGATCCTGAGTTGAGCCTTTTTATTTGCATTGCAGAAATGAACTATATCTGAGTTAATCATCTGCCCTAAATACTTTAGTGCAAAGAGTCTCATGGGGACATATTTGGGCAACTTGAATGGGCACAATTCACATCCATATATTCTGATCTCAGTGTGATTTTGATACAAGTACCAGTCACCTACCCTATATTGTTTTGAGAGCTGTAGAATTTTCTTGATTTTATTATTGACTCTAGGAGGGGAAACTCCTGTTAACAAAGTGGTTGCAGGGTGTACAAATAGGTCAATAAACTCATTATAGGAGTAAGGAGAATCAGAGGAATTATGGGTGATGGCAGACCAAAATATCACAGACCTAGGATTTCCTTTGGCATCAAGTTTTTGAACATGGAAAGGGAAACTTTCTGATTGGTAATAAATCATGAGATGATATATAACAGAAGAATATTTGAACACTTTTTCATTCTCAAATCTCATGAACTGATCATGGATTTTATCAGCAATGTAGGATGCAAAATCATACTTGACAGCAGGGGACTATCTAGGGGTAAATATAGACAACAATACTAGGGTTAATTGATCAACATATTCACTAGTATTGAAACCCATGATAAAGGATATCATATTCAGAATAAGCCTGCCCACATCAGTGAAAAAATTATAACCATAGGGGGGAGGGCCTTTGGGTTGATGCTCTAGTAACATGAAGGTTTGACAAATGCGATTTAACTCTTCATGGGACAAATTGGCAGACTTTTCAAGTAATTCTTCCATGGACAGGGGAGTGAGGGCTTGACCAGGTTGAAATTGCATCATTTCATTTATCAACTGAGTAGTGATTGGGAAAAGGATGTTCTAACTCAGGGACAAAACTGCTCTTTGATTGGGGTCATAGTTTGCATGGCAGTAATGAATTAACTCAGGAAAAATATGGACTGAGGGGAGAAGATACATGGGGAGATTGGATTCCCATAATCCAATAATATCAGAACCGTTTATAAAGTTATCTCTGCAGCGGCAAAAGGTTCGAAGAGGATTATCACTAAGAACGAGGTCTTTAATTTGAAAATATCTATCTGCTAGGGGCAGATAGTCTAAATCTCTATGAGGGGCATTCAAAGGTGCGACGTTCAGAGCCACTGGAACCTCCATTTCTAGTTCTTGTGGATTCAGAAATGAATTTCGGGTTTTTGTGAAGAACAAACACAATTACAAGTTTTGGGAATGAAATTTACAATTCTGGGGATTGAACAAGACCAAATTGAACTCTGTTTCTGTCTTTCGTGCGGAATTTAAAACAAAAGCTAGGATTTCACAGAGTTTTAACGGGAATTGGGGTAAATACCTATTTTTTGGGAGATGAACAGTGATTAAACAGGTACAAGCTATGGCATACGAACTCTGGATTATTGGTATGCAATTGTCTTCAGCAAAATACAGTTGATGGCGCTTGATAGTTTGTTTT
The DNA here is from genome assembly GCA_034641835.2 of Pinus albicaulis. Lineage (NCBI taxonomy): Eukaryota > Viridiplantae > Streptophyta > Pinopsida > Pinales > Pinaceae > Pinus > Pinus albicaulis. Next base: position 1,548,107,668 of record CM076582.1, read on the forward strand.
TGAAATTCTCTGCATGAGACTTTGGTCGTTCACAGAATAATGAAAATGACGCGGGAAAAATTGTTTTATTCACAAAGTCCAAAGGGTGACGGGGTTTTATTTATTTATTTAATGGATGACGTCAGCAGGTATGGAGGATGAGTCATGGGAGGCAAGCGGTAAGCGGTTTCCATCGCACCGCTTTTGGGGAAAAGTGGTTTTGGGAGGAGGGCGAGTGATTCCATAGAATGATTGACGCGTGGCATTGCACTGTTTGAAAACCGCCAGCCCATCGCGCGTTATTGTTCGGACGCGGATGGCTAGCGATATCATTAATAACCGTTGATCTCAGATGGGTTGATCGAACGACGATGGGGACGTGGAAGTGACGGGGATTTAATATGGAGGGCCCGACACAATTAAACGTTAATTAATCTCATCGGGGGGAATCTGATTGGCGGAGTTAATTAATCATGAGGATTAATCAATTTGTTTATAAAAATGCAGGAAAGTGATCGGGAAATGATTTAACCAAGGTTAGCGGCTAAGGGAGGTATTGGAGATTTTACAAAGGGTTTATAGTTTTAACCTTGGGAAAGGAAGTCGGGGGATTAAAATACATAGGGGAAGAATTATTTTTGTATTAAAACACGTAATAAAACATGTTTTAATTATTTTTTCAATATACTTTTATTATATGATAATTAAATCAGATTAATCTAATTACCATAGGGGGTGGAATTTAATATTATGATATATTTAGCCAAAGGGGGCATAAAGTGGGTTTTTATTTAAACATGTGGGAATAAATAACTTTGGCTAAAATTTATTAATGGGTTTTTGGAGATATTATATAAAAAGGAGTTATATATAATAGGAGAAGGTTATTTTTGTAAGGATTTAATACATAAAATCAATGTTAATATGACAAGGGGACAATGTAAACTCAAAATACATTAATATAACTAAGAAATTGAAGATTTAAAAGCAAATTGCATTATAATCACTTCATCACTTAGACTTGGAATAAAATGTGATTTTGAGGGTTTTTTATGAAATAATGCATAATTTTCCTAAGTAAAATGGGATTTTACTTAGGAAAAGATATTTAGAAATGAGTGAATGTTATGAATAATGAATTCAAGTATTTAGGCTTTTCCAATTATTGGGCCGAGGGTCTGGTCCCTCCAAAAGTCAAGGAAATGCCTTGAGCCCCTCTAATTTTCAAATACCTTAGTACTTAGGGGAAATTAGTGAAATCTTTAGGGGAAGATGAGAAGGGAAGTTAATAACTTTGACTTTTCTTTGCTTTGAATTTCTTCCAGTATAGTGTCTGCCTTTGCACTTTGTGATGAAAGTAAATATTAACACATTTAGAGTCATTGTCCATCACATGCAATTCTGCAACATCATCTACCTACCCTACCTACTTTACTCTACCAATTTTTCTTCTTTATTAGGGTGCACTTAGATTGGAAAACCCTTATCACACTTTATTTTCTTTTACATGTAGAAATCTATCTAAGTCTAACCTTATTACATCCAAGGGCTCAGATTAAGCTATTGAGCTCCTTTTATTTACTCTACCTATCTACTTATCTGCCAAGATTAAACAGTTTGGTCAAATTTTATTCTCTATCTATAAAACATGAAATTGAAAGATGAAATAGCCAAGCTTAAACTGTTTGACTATTCATAAATTGTGGCATAGGATACAAGTTGCACACAATTTTATTTATTACATAAGAGCAAAAAGTAGTGGCATTTAGACTTGCACACTTTCCTTGGCCTTTATTTTGGTGGGGTTCATTTTCTTTTACTTTTTTGGCCATTTTTATTCTTTTACCCTTTGATTTTTCTTTTAGGGTATACCCTCTTTACATTTTTTAAATTTTTTTTATTTTTTGATAATATGGAAAACCTTTGCAACAAGAAAATGTATGAACATATTACATAGCCCATCAAGTCAATCATGAAATATGACACCTATTGGTATAGGAGTCTAACATTGGCTCCACTTGGGGATGGCTTTTCCTAGTGAAAAGTCAAGAACAACAAGTCAGTTGTCCTCATCCATTGACCTTGGTGAACTTGTAAATGTCTTATGTCTTCTGCAAACTGAAATCTGATCTGAAACTAAAACAACACACAAAAGTTTTCAAATCAACTTAATGAAAAACTAGTTGAAAATTGAAAACTAAAAAAAAATACTCAAAATTCTGAGCTTATTGGCACTCATCTACCTACTCAATCTACTAAAAATATTATTGAATCAGGATACAAAAATGCCAATGAAGCCAATCAACTAGCTGTAACAATAAATGGATAACTTGATTGCTTGTGATCAAAATTGGAAGTATATTATGATCATGTGCCTTTATAATAAATGATATGATGTGTAAATGCCACTTTTGATGTATTTGATCCTTATAGAGAAAACATGTTTGCAGATTTGGGCTAAAAATATTCTCCATATAATCTGATATAGGATCAATAAAAGTATGATGTATGTTGTTTACTTCTAGGCCTTCAATGACTGGTTGCTCAGTTGTATTCTGAATACTAAGCCTTGAAACTATTTCTTCTGTCCTGTGTTTGAAAGAATAATCGTCCTCAATATGCAAGTCAAAAGATAGTATAATTTCCTCTTGCTTAGGAGAAGGAAGATTTTCAAAGAATTCTTTAGGATTTCGGAAATTTTATGACTAAATTTGAGAATGCAAAAGTTTAATTTCATTTTCATAATTTTCAGAAATTATCTCAAGAACACATATTTTCAGTTTGGGAGAATATTTTCTTGATTTCAAAAGAAGAAATAAAGCTCTTAAAAAATCCTCATCAAGTTGAAGTTCTAATATCTCATCTCTCAAAATAGCTAGTGATTGTTTTGTGAAATTATCATAATTATCATCATACTGATCATGTAAGTCTAAAAAATCTTCTAAGAACCTTGATTTTCTTGGGAATAGGTCATTTTGTAATAGCTTGCATCTTTTGAGGCTCCAACTTCACTCCTTCCTTTAAAACAATATGAACCAAATACTCGAATTCTTATTTCCCAAAAGCACATTTGGATATTTTTACATAAAAATGATTGTTCTCAATAATTTATATAACTTTTCCACATGTTTACTAGTGTGGTATTCACATGATTTATTATAAATATGTGTATTATCAAAGAAAACCAACACAAATTTTATAAGATGGGATCAAACAAAATTGTTCTTAAGTCGAGCCCGCCTGACTTCAAACGGCGATAAACCATAATTCAAACCAAATTCGCGTTCCAAAATAGCCTGCTGATGTCGGCCAATTTTGTGACGCGAAAACCAAATGAATTCCGCCCTAATCTTTTTCGGGTCCGAAGTTGGGCTGGCGTACGGAGGGAGAGTTGTGACGCGAATTTCTTATCAAATTCGCCCTAATATTTTTCGGGTCCAGATTTCCACTGCGCGAGTGGCCCAAACAAAGATCCGCTCCAATCAATTTCTGCCACGTGTCCTCAATCAGAACTTGCCCTG